>JARHVA010009287.1:0-195000 GCA_037957365.1 Torreya grandis
TAATTCTAAAAATAACAAACCCTTTTGATTCGTTAACCATTCAAGCTTTCCACATGTTTTTGAAAAATGTTCAAGTTGACTGGTTCATGTGATCCTACATGATGTCTTGATAATAGTTTAGCCTAAAATGGCTAAGTATGGAAACTTAACAAATTCTATGTTAGGATCCAACTTTTCCCATGTATATCTTCCATTGTGCTATAATTTCATGAGCTAAAACTTAGCAAATAGAAAATTGAGACTAATGTGAAGAAACCCATGTGAATAATTTTCTTTGATGCATCCACATGTGCAAGATCTATTTCCATGAAAATTCCTTCTTAGATTTTATACCACTGTAGCCAAACATCTAGATTAAGCCTCTAGATGGTGAGTGGACCAAGGGGATACCATGAGATTCCATGCTTATCTAGAGCACTCCATAGGGTCTATATAACTTTAGACCAGTATCAAGGATTTAAAAACTATATTTCAAGTGGACCAAAAGTGATTTTAAAGATTGTGAGATTCATGGTCTCTCTGGTCCACTCATTCCATCTAGAGATTATTCATCCATTTGATCATTTAATCAATCACAAACTCTAATTATCTATTTACATTAGGACCATTAGAAAATTATCACATGCTTAGTATGTAGGCCAAAAGATGGCCAATAAGTCCCCCAAAAGAACATTGTCTCTTAAGTATATAAAATCACAAAAGGCTTCATCATTCTCAAACTCATCTAAAGGCATTATGGAATATTGTTAGTCTTAGTCTATAAGTTTATGATGATAAAGAGGAAGCATGGAATGCCATATTAGTGGTTTAATGGTATAAATGATATATGGGTCAAATAGGTTAGTACTATTAAGGTATTCTTAAATTCCATGATCAAACATTACATCATTGTCAGCATCATCATCACTAATTATTGGCATTAAAACATAAATAAGATATGTGGGGTCACACCCAAGAAATTTATATATGAGACTATAAGTTACTTTATATCTAGTCATATAAATGGTCTCAAGAGTCCCCTATTGACTTGGACAAAGACCTTTAACTTCATACGCTTGGTTATTCATGATCTTATTAGGGATGGAATATTTTGCACTTTCATAACAATAAACCAATTTGTCATGTATAACCAAGAATCATCATTGACAAGTGGGTCCTCTTGTTGTCTAGTGGTATGTTTGAAAATAATAGGCACTAGGCTATGAAGCTTGCCTTTTCCCTTTCATATCTATTTCATGCAAGCTAGCTTAGCTTTAGGTCTTCAATAGGACTTGGGGTTTTATTGAATCTTGGAAATATGGAATGTATCATGGGTAAAATAATCTCATATGTGAAGATGAGTCAAATATATCAAGGTCTATATAATCATCCTCTAGTAATGCAACAATTATATCTTTATCTTTCTCCTTCTTGAGTACTGGTTTTACAAAAAAATGGCAATTGTAACTTTCATATTCAACCTCTAAATTCTTGAAGTGTTCATATGGATGTAAATATCCATGGATAGTTAGCTCCAACCTTAAGTGAGGTAAATTGATACATCGGTGAAAATTCAAAGGGATTACATGAATTTCATGTATCCATGGTCTACCTAGAATTAAATTGTATGGTAGGTCTGTGTTTAGCACATTGAAAAGTGTATCATGGGTTAAAGTCCCAATGATAACTAATTAACTTATGGTTCCTTATGATTCTTGATCTTCATTATCATAGGAATTGATAGTAATAGTTTATGTATATAGGTTATATTTCATATATACTAGATTCTTGATTAGCTTTAGAGCCATAATATTCACACCTAATCCATTATCTATGAGGATGTATTTAAATTTTTTCCACATGATGACAAATTCAATGTATAATTGATTATTATGGAGAGGGCCAAGGGACAACATATCACTTTGGTCAAAGGTTAATTATTTTCCTAGGGATAGGTGTCTAACCAAAGGTTGAAATTTGTCTAGGGTTATGTCATTTAGAACTTGGGATTGGTCTAGAAGTTTTGTTATGATATTCTTTTGGATGGTCGATGTGCACAACAAATCTAAAATAAAGTTTTGTGTGGGCATATTTTGGAGTTGTTTCATAATTTCATACATATTTTCCTTAATAGAGGTAATTATTTTGGTTCTATCCAACATAGTGGGTTGAATAAGGTCATTGGTAGAAGGTTATGGGCTTGTAATGGTAACCTTAGACCACCAAGTTGTGATTGTACTATCCAAACTGGATACATAACTATTGTTACTAAAAAATGATGGATGTGGGCTAGCTAGGATAATTATTGATTAATGGTGCATGTATTTATGGTCATGAGGCAATGAAGAGTTATCAGCATAAGGTACTAAAATGGTAATCAATGGTTGCTATTGCACTTGGCTATGGCCATAGGTCAAGGAAGGATTATCAGCATAGGTAGGTTGATTAGAAATGTTTGTAAATGATCTTGGTCTATTATAATTTGGTATAAGATTTATGGTAATGGTAGAAACATGCCCATCCATAATATGACCTGAAAATTTATTATATTCATGTGTAACTATGTGGGAAGTCTATTGTTTATTGGGGCATAAACTTGTTAATCTTGACATTAGCTCCTTATCATATATATCTACCATTTTGGGGAATATTTTGATGTCCATCATCCTATTATCACAAATTTTGGTTCCTATTATTATTCCCATCCTTTTCATAATACACATTTTGGGCCACGTTAAACTACTCATACTTCAAACTTTGGGACATCTTTTGATTCCCATATTTGATATTATCCATAATTTTGAGGCATATTATGATGCCAACCTTTTATATTTTATATTTTATCATTTTTATACTTCATCCTTTCCATAAATTACTCAAAAATAACCTTTAACAACTTTAATATCATCATCACACTCAAATTCAATTTACTTTATGAGACACATATGCATAAATTTATCATGCTTTCCTTTGACATAGTCATTAGCATAGATATTTTTTGTATTTTTTTATCATGCTTAATTTATTTCCTACATTTCATTTACTTTAACCCTCTTTTGGGATGATCTAATTACATCACTATTTACTTTTTAGATATTTTGTTTTATTTAATTTTACTTTTGGACTTTGTTTACCTTCTATAAATTAGTTCTCACCTTTAGGTTTAATATCATTTTTTCTTAAAACATTATTTATTTTTTTGATTTTTTTAGTTTATATCACATTAACTTCAGCCTTTATTTTTATTCTAGAGATTTGGTATAATATTTGGGTTTCATTTTATCAGTTTTACTTAATTTCTTTATGATTATTTATCCATCATTTATTTTATCCCTACTTTGGGATAACTATTTACTTTTCCCTTATTTTGGGATGACCATTTACTTATAACATATTTTTGGTTGAACACGTAATTTTAATAGATCTTGTGTTAAATCCCTTGTGTCTTAGTACAATTCTATAGTGATATGACTATGATAGCATATCACTGCCCCTTTTTAATAATTATTTTCCCTCCTTGTGATTAGCTACAAACATATTCATCATTTTATGACTCATTACATGATAGATCTTACACAATGCCCATATAACCTTTATTTTAATTAAATTTTTCCACATGTAGGTCATTTATGAGAATACACACTTTCATGTAGGAATGTTTAAGATTATTTAGACACCATGGTCTTTAGGTCCTTCTATCTAGTGTCTGAATGAAAGTTATCCTATTAGATAATTATTTAATTCATTTTTGGCCTTATGAATATTTATAGAAGAGGAATATAAAAATACAAAAAAGATAAAATCCACATCATAAGAGAAGGAAATGTTAAATGGTAATTATATCTTAAAATTCACATCATGCTAAAATATGTTATATTTTTTTAAAACATTTACTATTTTATTCAAATATCAAAATCCAAATTTGGCCTCATGATAGATCCACAATCCATTGGAGTGAGATAGGACAATAGACTAGGCTAGGATATTTTATATCATTACATTATAATATCTTCCTGCATTTTAGTTCAAACTATACTTTCACACAAGTACCTAATATTTTTAGTAGATTTAATATTATATAATGGGTCCTAAAATTTGAGGAAAATATTGTGGGAAGGTAGGACCATCTTAATTTTACATGAATACTATCCTTCATATGATGATCTATGTACTTCACTTTTTATCCCAAGCTTTGTGTTCACTAGTTCGAGGATCCTAGGTACTTGATATTTTTTAGCCTCACCCACTTCTTTAGTGTATGTCACTCCTCATAAATATGTTCACATCACCCATGATGTACCTCACATTCCATACTTACATAATATTATTCCTGTTATCCCCTTATTGGATATTGCTTTTAATTGATCACATCCTTAATCACATTCACCTACTTATTCCACTTGGCTTAGTTTTTGAGTTAAATTTTAAGACCTTGAATATACCATGACTTCCTCAAAAACACTTTAATCTATTCCTTTCCAAAATATATCATATTCATACCTAACATGTACATAGTTGGTTTCACCTTCCTACATTGAATTAACATAAACTAATGAATTACAATCACATAAACATCAACTACCCAATTCCACCTCATCTACTAATGTTATCGAAACCATATTTAATCCTCCTTCCTCAAAAAAATAGAAAAAAGATATTTAACATGAAAAACATTAAGAAATTAGTTGCCTTTTTATATCCCTAACCTATTAGGTCACATACACACAAAGATCACCTAGTTTAAATACCTACCACATGGCACATTATAGGTGACCCTGATGCTCAAGCTTGCATGAATCATTATAAGTATCATACTTACTCCTATCTACCAAAATCACTTCTGATAGAATATATCAACCAACATAGGACCATTAATATTTAAAAACCTATACATAACTACATTTCCCATGACACATATTATGTCAACATAGTTAAATACCATACAGATAATTGTATCGATCATGACACAAAATTTTCCAATATAGTTTCTTCATCTAAAAAAACTACATCAATTATGATCATGAATGTATCAATACAATTCAATATATTTCACCATAATACATTGATGAATTTAATACAAACCATTCCATTCATATCTTACTAGACTATTCTACTTCATTAGACTGTATGAATATATTTGATACATTCTATTATAGTTTACCAAACTACATCAACCTAGTCGATATGTTACATTCCATTCCTATTTAAATAGACTATATCAACCTAGTCTATACATTTTATCTCATCTCATCAGACTATATTGAGTTAGCCAATATGGTCTAATTATTTCATGTGTTATCAAACTATATCATTCTTAGAAATATAATCAAATTAAGGTATGTTTCTCCATATTGTACCATCTTATCCAATACCTTGCACCACAATTTTCATCACCTCCTAAATATCATAAAATTATTTTAGATTCCACATTTTTAATTATAGCATAGGCTTGCAATGATTTTTACATAATTCATAGATCTTTTAATATACAAATTAGATCCTCTTAAATTATATTCCATAAGTGGGGGCATATTTTGATGTTCGGCCTTCTATTATCACGCATGTTGGTGCATATTTTAATTCTAATCATTTTCACACAACACATTTTTGGGCACCTTGAACTGGTCATACTTCAACCTTTAGGGAATATTTCTATGCCCATCCTTGATCTTATCCATTATTTTGGGTAATCTCACAATTCCCGCCTATTTAACCCAAAAATGAAATTGTGTGGTTATGCATTTCACTTTAAGCTTAAGGTTAAGAATATAGAAATGGAATAGAATAAGGGTAATAATAAAATATATAGTAGGCCAATAATATGCTAAACTTAGACATAAGCATAAATTGTAATTATTAAGTTGAGATAGTCTAAATATGGAAAGTACAAATATGTTAGATATAGAAATGAAAAAGAATAGAAGTACTTGGCTTGGTCTGATACTAATACAATTATGGATCTAGAATAGGTTGAAATTAGGTGGGAAAATAGTTTTGGAATAGTTATCAGATTCTAGATCTATTACCTCTAGCTATCTAAACATTTTCATAAGCTTTGGATGGTTGTGTTGAGGATATTATCTGAGTTTGAGGATAGTGTCATGTATGAAATATCTATTGAAATAAGATGAGACCACTTAGATACTTTTAGGTTTATACTTACCTTCAACCTAGTGTATTCAGATTTAGGTCATGGATGTCACTCCTTGTGAAATGGTAAAAATCTAGCTTTACATCTTCAATGTGACCTTAAGGAAAAATAGGGTAGTGGGTATATAGTGTCAAGTTGACCCTAATGACATCGCTATAAGAAATGCTACCTACATAATCAAAATCTGAAGGACTCAAAATAATGTAGTTTTACCTTATGTGTTAGATTTTGTGTTAATCATGTAATGTGTGTCAAATAAGTAAAATTATGATTTAGCTTTTTACTTGTCAAATTAGGATCTTGGGATACTCCTTTAGTGATTTAGACCTATAAATGTGCAATCCCTATGATGTGTTTTGAAATAGGAGTAAATAGAGAAGTTTTGGTCAATTAAATTATCTTTGGTGTTTTTCTAAGTATTCATAGGTGAGAATGAATGGAAGTTGATCTTGTGTTTATATCAATCCCTTTAGAGTAATAAATCATATTAAATCACTTAGGTTGAACATTAAGATATGTTTCATTTTCAGATTAGATGACATTATGGAAATGGACACTTACATTTGGGTAGGACAATAATGTCAATGCTATTGTTTATCCTAGATATTAGTGTCTAGGGAGTAACAAAATAAGTAAAGGATCAAAAATTGTATAGGTGTAAGATAAGTATATTTTAATTATTTTGGGC
Source organism: Torreya grandis (assembly GCA_037957365.1). Taxonomy (NCBI): domain Eukaryota; kingdom Viridiplantae; phylum Streptophyta; class Pinopsida; order Cupressales; family Taxaceae; genus Torreya; species Torreya grandis. Next base: position 6,819 of record JARHVA010009287.1, read on the forward strand.
AAGATAGAATTTTTATGTTATAAATATAACATTGTTTAGATAAATGGATAGGCCAAGGGGAAAAAGATAGAGTAAATGTAAGGCTTTTTGAGCCAAAGAGTGTGTATAACTAAGAGTAATAGCCATTTTTTGAGTTTTCCAAGTGTACATGATTGAGGTTATACATAATCAAAAAATATCATCTACATTTCCCCCTTAATTTAGTAATGAAATTTATAGGTTATAGGAAAGTAATAAGTACTTGGGTGTGTATTCACACCTTATCTTTTTCTATTTGAATTTGAGTGATTTTTAGTGAATGACATGTAATGAAGATATTATTAAAATGTAAAATTGTTTCATATAATATGGTTTAAAATTAATTTAAATATATTGAACTTGAAATAACAAGGTTTATAAGTACACTTTTGTGTTGATATAATTCCCTTGCCTATTTTCAAGTTGTTTTTCAAAAGATGTATCATTTTAAAGATCTAAAACTAAGATTAGGATAAATATAGATAAATCTTTAAAGTTCATATATCCAAATAGAGATAGATTAGAAGGAACATGCCCCTAACATTGGAGTAAAAGTGAGTTTTCACTTGGCAGTTGAGATTAGCTCAACCATGTAGCATGATGATAATTATAAACTAGTGAGGTTGGATGATCAATTCTAACCTAAAAACTTATAAATATTGATTGATGTGATCATGTCAACCATACCAAATGGTGAACCAACTACTTCATTAGATTGTTTAATATGGTACATAAAATTCCATAAGGTATTAATAAATATAATGGTTTTATAATATGAAACCAATTTGTATTTTTTAATATTAGGCACATGTTGCATATCATATACACCTTAGATATGTCTAATGTTGAAACTATGTATAAAAATGGTAATAATATATATAATTCTGCCATAACTATGAATTTAAATCATATAATTATGTCCTTTGTCTAATTTTGATAACTATGTAAGTGTGGTGGACATGCTTCCAAAGCATGACTCCACTATATATGGATAAATCTAATATATATATATATATATATATATATATATATATATATATATATATATATATATATATATATATATATATATATATATATATATATATATATATATATATATATATATATATATATATATATATATATATATATATATATATATATATATATATATATATATATATATATATATATATATATAAGTAACAATGTGGGGGACATGTTTACAAAACATGGCCCCACTATAAATTGGAGAGGTTGAATATTTAATATGTGTGGATAACATGATTCTAAATCATGGCCCCATTGAATCTATGAACTAATATAAGTACCAACTACTAAATTATATTGGAGAATATGATTCCAAAACATGCCCCCATTAAATCTAAGAATTGTGCCAAGTGTGGAGATCATGATTCCAGATCATGAACCAATAATATTCCCCCACCCCCATTTGGATGAGGCAATAATAGGAATTGGGAGTTACCTCATCTCAAAAAGGTAAGATAAATGTATAATCTATGAATGTAACCATGTAGCATATATAATGAAACATGTAGGTAATTGTATCATTGAATCACATAAACCAAAGTGATCACATGTATGCATAAGATACATAATAAACATCATGGTAATGTATAGATAATAATAATATAATATCAACAAATTAATAATCACATGCACAAGAGTACTCAAAATTAGGTCAACAAGAAATGGTATAAAGATACTACAAATAAGGGGTAGGTTCAAGTGACACACAATCGAAAGGACATGACTTAGTTAAATGTCAATGAAAATAAGAATTACATATTCAAATGTCCATACAAAAAGTAATGGCATATGTAAATGTTAATGAAATCATACATAGGCATGATATATATATATATATATATAAAGGAGCATATTTAAATTCTCAAATATGAAAGACAAGACACTAGAATAAATGCATATAGTAAATCATAATACACTAGAATAAAAATTCCATAGTGACCCATTGATCCATTGTGTTAAACAAAGTATGTCAAGTGTATAACATATGAATTACCCTATGTAATATATAATAATGGATAATATGTATGTGTAAGTACATATTTAAGCTTAAAAATTTTGTGTATCAATATTAAATAAGTGGATACTCCTAATGTGCATATGGAATATGTAGACAAAAATCCCAACATCTAAAATTGGAGTGTATAATGTATTTATGTATGCATATATAACATTCAATGTAGAAGTGTGACACATATGTATATGTAGGAGTAATTGAGTATGTGGTCCATCAATATGGAAATAACATGTGGATTCAAAGGATCCAATAGAATAGATAAGTTCCAATTGTGTTTCTATTTTTTTGAATGTTTGTTATTATTTTGGTATTTTGGGAGATAGGAAAGATCATCTTATGATGCCATCCAATGGATGGTCATACATATTTCTCAACTATAAATCTAGTGCAATACCTCATGTATGTGGATACAGATCATATATTTTTGTAATATATATCATTGTGGTATTGATGGTGCTCTTCATATGTAAAATAGGACTCTATGGTCATGATATAATAGTAGGTGTAATCAGAGTAGGGGTTTTTGGAACCCAATGTTGAGAGATTTTTTGTTTATTTGAAGTAGCATTAATAATAACATGTGTAGGTGATCTAAATATATGATCATGGTGTATAGTAGAATATTGGTATTCCATGGAATCCACTATATGTCTTTATTGTAATGGCCTCTCAATTATCAACCACTTAGTAAAAGGGATTTCCTGTTACTTACCCTTTTGTGATGTATTAACCTTAGTGCCTTGATATCTAATTGTCTAGGTATATGTTTTTTTATTTTCAAGAGGATGCTCATATAGGATTATAAAATATGTAATTATCTGATTAACATGACTATTTTTGACACACCCATGCACTATAGAAGGTATTTATCCAAAAGTGTGTATCCAATGTCTTCCATTTAACATATCAAAGACTCATGTGGAGGGGATAACTAAAAGGGTAGTAACCATATACGCACGACCCTTATGTAATGGAAAATATAATAGATCCACAAATCAATCCTACCTCAAAGAAGATAGATCCTACATACACATACATTTGGGGATACACTAGATAGTTAGGGTCATGACCAACATGGATATGTCAGACCTAGACAAAGGATATCTTAGTATGATAATATCACTAGGGAGGGTTCTAAAGCCTCTAGTCAAGTAAAGCTATGCAATAACCCTAACTAGGTCCTACATTTTCATATTCACTAAACTAATAACAAGTAAAGCATATTCTAATCTATTGTTCACCAAATCTTGTGGCAAATAGTTGGGAGGGGGGGTAATAAACACTAAAATTAAACATTCATAGAATACATATACTCATGTTAATGTATATATAATCCTAATGCATGGACTAAAAGTATAAATACATATATATCTACTCTTACAAAGGAGAAATAAATTTAGGAATACTTACCTTAGAAGACAAACCCACTAATCCTCAATATCTCCCTTGACCAAGGTGATTCACAAGAGGTTATTGTGTTATGTAATGATGACAAGGATAAATCATCTCTATGCTACACAACCTATCAATGCATCCAAAATACTTCTCCATAAGGCAATATCCATATGTCCAAAAAAAGTATGAAACCCTAAGATTGTTCCTAAACTAGAATGGTGGATAAGTAGAAGAACAATATATCTTAATTTTTATTCACTTCTTTTAGAAATGGTGAAATGAATGTGTTTATATATATGGATCTAACCCTAAACCCTTCCAAAAAATTTAGCTAACAAGGTCGACCTAGTCAACCTAGTATTGAAATTTTTAAAAAACTAACTAGGTAATGAACTATTTTAGCCATGAAATACATAGTTCTTATTAATATTTTGTAAATAATAATACAAGGTTGATGTGTTTGACATAGTAATGTAAGCTACCAAAAATGGGTTAGTTTAGAAAATGACTAATGAATATGGTAAATGACTAGAGTAGGATTCAAAATAGAAGGCAAATATTTAAGGGAAAAATATTTAAGAGAGAAGTGTGTAGATGAAAGTGGAAAAAAGGTATAACAATCCTATGAATAAATGATGGTCTACCCACCCCTTTCCTAGTACACACCTTAGTGTGTGCACTCAGATAAATTAAAACTTGAGGGGTTCCTAAAAGATAGAAAGTGGTAAACTTTGAAAATATTATTAATACATATGCCCCACTCAAAGCTCATCATGTGTCACATGATTATAATAGGGGATGGTGCTTTGAGAAAGACCATAAAAACAGATGAAACCAACATAACATATAGAAATTAATGCTAAAATGAAATGACAGTAACTAAAAATACCTTGTATAAAAAATACCATATGCATACCTTAACTTACTTTCTGTTAAATGATTATATGCAAACATCCTAGTCTTGATTGTGGAGGGTGTTGTACCTACATTTTATAAACCCTAGGGATACAAGAATAACAATATAATTAATGCATGTGTATGTAATATGGTTAAATTAACAATGAGGTACTTAGAAAATTAGAAAATTAGGATTGTTAAGGAAAGGTTAGAACAAAAATATTGATGGTAAGTTAATGACAAAATTATGGTAAATGAATTAAAAATGATTGTAGAACATGCTAAATATCTTTTGAAAGAATGTAAAACATAAGTGACAAAAAGAAATGTAGAACATAGTAAATCACATTGGGAAGTATGTAAAACATAAATGAAAAAAAGGAATGTAGTACACACTAAATCACATTGGGAAGTATGTAAAACATGAATGACAAATGAAATATCCATGAAATAAAACTTTAACAAATATTTGTAAGTAAGTGAAAATATAACCTCATGTAAGATAATCATGTCAAATTGAAAATGAAGAAATAACAAATGATTGAAAATGAAATTTAAATCAAGATGTAATAAAATTATGTAAAATGAAGATGAAGAGAGAATAAATAAATAGATGAAAATGAAATTTAATTCTAAGTGTAAGACAATCATGAATAATTCATACATAAAGAGAAACATGTAAGAATTCCAAATGTCATATGTAAGATAAGTGAAGTCCATAGAAATCAAACAATAACATGATGGATAAATGAAAATCAACATCTCTAAAGGATGGAAACTCAAACTTAGTTCTTGTTCTGAGATGAAATGTAAGAAAACACAACCACCTAATGACATGACTACTATGATAATGAGATGGTGTGGTAAGAAAATGGTATAAGGGTGTTTGTGAGGAAGGCTTGGTCCTATCCAAGGTATTACAATGTAAATAACAAAATATAAATCAAGAGGCATAATAAGGTGGATGTGATGTGAAGATCCTTATAAATAATGAGACACATTAGATAGGTGATAAAGGCTAAAAACTATCATCACCAAAGACTTAGGACATCCTGACTAATGAACACACATCTAGGGATAACAAGTGAAGTACATAGATTAACCCATGAAGGATATATGCATGAAAATTAAAATGGACATACCTTCTCATAGCTTGTTCCTCATTCCTCAAGACCCCTTATAAATCCATAGGTCTACTATGAATATTAGTTACTTGCATGATAAATTAGGTGGTACTAGATAGTATATGATATAATGGGACCTGCTACCCAAGTCTACTAGCCTACCACACACTAGTGAACCTTGGAACTATCATGAGGGTAACTATGGGGTTTGAGATTTGACTAAGATAGTATATGTGCCAAATATATATCATGTCTTTTGGTTTGATCTTACTTTGAATTTTTTTTTGCCTATGAATCATTGCCTTTTGTTTATATTTTATGATTTGGATTTTAACTTGTTTTTCCTTTTTCTATTCCTCCTCTTCCATACAGATTCAAAGAACCAAACATGAGTGAAATAGGTTCCAAACACATGCGATCATACACTTGGTCACTAGAGAAAAGAACCTAAAAACCAAGGTGTGTAAAGACTCCTAGACTTGTCCATAAGTAAGTGTGTAATCTCAAAATTAACTGATGTGAGCCTCAAATGAAAGAAAATAAGGGAGATATGGGGATAATAAGAGATTTTTATATTTAATAAGTGATACAATGATGAATATGTTCATAAATAATCACATGGAGGTAAAATAGTCATATGAAAGGGATGGGGATATGATTATGATAGTCATGTCACTATGAGAATCCATACTAACCGACAACAGATCTAACACAAGCACCAATGAATGTAGTAGTCATCCCAGAAAGTGAGTTAAAGATGTTTTAATTTTTAAGGAGAGCCTCATCCTATCTATGATCTTACACTACAACTAAAAAGGTGAAAAACAATTAGGTGAATACTAATAATGGGGTAAGATAATCATAAAACTACTAAGTTAAATAATGCCAAAAAAATAAAAATAAAATGAAAGAGATATATCAGAACCAAAATGAAAAAAATGCAAAATGTAATGTGTAATGAAACCAAATAACCCAAATATGACAATGATGAGAGTAAAGTGTGACTAAAATAAGTAAAGTACATAAAAAAAAGAAAAACAAGAACAAAAAATTACAAGGCCTATGCTAACATCTATATTAAAGATGAGCATGTGAAATACAAGTCTATAAGTATTGGAAGGTTTATTAAAGTTGAATTTATTTATTATTATGCATTATAGAATAATAATGGGAAATATAAGATGCCCCAATGGGTAAGTGGATGTAGGGATGGTCATCACAAGATGCCCCAAGGTCTGAAGGGATATGTGGATGGGCATCACAAGATACCCCAACATGTGAGGTGGAGTGAGGTAACATCGAACCATTAAAATGAATTGAATTGGGTTGGTAGGTGCATTTAGATATAGGTAAATGTGTTGGTTTTTTATATTTTAAGGATATTAAATTTGACATAGGATGGGTAGGAGAGGTATGAAGAGGTAAAGGAGGTAAAAGAAGACCATGAATGATGTGATTTTGAGTATGAATTTTAAATGGGTACTCCTTTGGTTCATGTGGCCTAAGAGGTTGAGATTCAATAAATGAAATGATATGTTTAAAGTTATTCATGTTATATATCCTTTCCTTATTGGTATAAAAAGAAGGATAAATTATGTTTTTAACAACATTAGTGGATGAGGTATAGGTATGGGATAATTATTTCTATTCATTAGGTAGTTAATGTTAATATGATTTTGTTTTTTTAGATTGAATCTGAGAATGTTAAAGATAGTTTTTATAGCATTATTTTGTGAGAGTATAACAATTTAAATGTGAAACAATCAAGGAAGAAAAAATAAAGTGAATAAAATTAGGACAAGACTTATGATAATGACCTATAATAACATGCCATAAATAAAATTTATCAAAATTATACCATTTTGGAGGAGGTTTGTAAGGATCAAAGCTCATGGGTTTAGAGGGTGGAAATTTATTCTTGAGTTGTTATAGACTTAAGGAAGGGTGGGTTGGGTTAAAATTATTTGAATTGAATGCTCCATTTTGAGGTTAGGGAGGCTTGGATGAATAAATGTTATGAGAAAATGATTGGAAAGGTTGTTTGGTATTTGTTTGAAGTGTTTCAAATTAAGTCATAAGAAAGTCTTACCTTTTTGCTTGGTCTAAGGCTTATTATAAACTTTTAGGAGAAAAGATTCAAAATTTGTATTGAAGGGGAGATTTAATAATAGTGATAAATAGTTTTAGAAGAGTATCTTAATTCATGTTATGGTCCACTTTGTGAGCTAGATACTTCCATCATTTGATGAAAGTGTGAAAAGATTCATTAGGAAGTTATTTGGCATTGATGAAATGGATAACATAATTTTCAAGAAGGTCAACATGTTATAATTCCTTCACTAAATATTAGACTAAATCCTCTAGTTGTGAGATGAAATGTCTAGGAAGTTGGTTGTACCATTCAAGTGCATCACCAACAAAGGTTTTGGCTAAGAGCTTGGTAGTAGTGAATGTGTTATTTTGGACTCATTATTTATAAAGATTACAAAATTATTTGAGGAAGGATTTAGGGTATTTATTCCCATAATATGTGATAGTTGGAGAAATATTTCCAATATCTATGGATTGAATGAATGGGTTCAAAGGTTTATTTTGAATATTTTGAAGCATTTTGTGACTCATTAGAGGTTGAGGGATGATATTCCCATTGGAATCTCTATGAGGATTATGGATAAAATGTTGATTTGGTTGAGACATGATGAATTCAGATGGTTTAATAGTCATGTGTAATAAATTTTGTTGAATTTTCATTATTTGGGAATGATTAGTTGTTTTTATGTTGTTAATTTATTAAACTATTTGTGCAACAATTTGAGTTGTGTCTATTTATGAATTAGTATTTGAAGGTGGGGTATTAGTGTTTTTAGAAGTGGGATTTGTGTTGGTTTGAGGAAGATTATTGGATGGAGTATTCAAAACATGTGCATTAAGAGATGGACTAGGATGAAGGACCTCAACTGGATTACACTATGTAGTGATTGGTTTTGGATTAGAAAAAATGAAGGGAAAAAGTGAATAGTTTCATTTAAAGTAATAAAATAAGTGAGGTTATGATATAAATAATTAATTATTAAATGTTATTTACTAATAAAAGGATAAAAAGATGACATAATTATGAAATAAGACTAGATGAACACATATAGAATAGTATCAACCAAGGTGTATAGAGTTGACAAGGTCAACAATGTAATGTTTAGATAGAAAGACATAAAATAAAGACATAATTAGCCAAACATATAAAAGGGTCAACCAAGTTGACTTAGTACTATAAACAAGGTGTGAAATGAAGACTAATAAGGATATAAGATCAACTAGGCTGACTTAGTACTATAACTTGACTAGAAAAAAAGAGTATAGGGTCAACCAGGTCGATGTAGTGGGTAAAAGATAAGAAAAACTAGTGGGCCAAATTAGTAATAGGTGGATAAATTAGTTGGTTAAGTTAAAAAATAGTGAAATTACTTAGTAATAAGTGGCTAACTTAGTTGGTTAGGTGAAAAACTAGTTTTTTGACTTAGTAGTAAGTGGCCAACATAGTTATTTAGGCAAAAAATTAGTGGGATGACTTAGTATTAAGTGGTCAACTTAGTTGGTTAGGGGATAAAAATAATATAGGTTTGAATAGGTTGACTTATTACTACAAAAAAGGGAAAACTTAGTTTGATAAGGATACAAGGTTGACCAAGTCAACTTACTATTATAACTTAACTAGTAGAAAAGAGAATAGGGTTGACCTGGTTATCTTAGTATTATAAACTAATTGGTAGAAAAGAGTATAGGGTCAGCTAGGTTGACATAGTACTACAAATAGGAGAAAATTCATTCTTTAAGAGACTTTGTTGAATGGAATGACAATGTGCTAAAAATATGGAAATTTTATTCAATGTAAGTGAATGAGAAATGAATAAAACACACAAACAATTGGATCAATGCAAATGATCCAACTGGGGCACACAATACAAAACCTTGCACTAATGATGGCCATTGTAAGTATTTTTAATACAACACACAATTATCATAGAGAAATCATCAACTAAAAAATAATTACTAAGTGGTCATCTTTAGTGTTTTTAGATTATTATAAAGTGTTATGATAGGGAAAGTGGTAAAAATAAGGAACCAGAAAGCAATCTATGTATGATTTTAGCATGTTTAGGCTAAGAGGATATATATTGGCAATGCTATTAGCTTAGTATTAGGGCCTACCCCCTCATTTCACAATCCCATAGTGATAAGGGTATTGAGTATTTTTCTAATATATACCATTAACCACTTATTTATACTTGGATAAAAAACCAAGTCAGCTTCCCCCTTGGGGATGAAATCTAAGTAGGTAGGCCTTTAGAAAACAAGTATTAAATGTGTTTTGAGTATTATTTCATTTGGTAGTGTGTGAGAAAATATCAAAATAATGAAAATAAATTGTAATTTGAAATACCACTTAATTAGACTATGTGAGCTACTCTAAGAATGCAAACAACTAAAAGTGAAAGTGACAATTAATTACTAGCAAATAGTTATTAATTCCAAAATTAAGATTGATACATAGTCACTTTAGATGACATTATTTTATTTAGTTTATTATTCTAGATGTTGACTAGAAGACAAAGTCGACTTGGCCAACTTAGTTTATTATTTTTTATATTTAATTGAATACTAATTCAACCTATTTTATTTAGTTTATTATTATAGATGTTGACTAGAAGACAAAGTTGACTTGGCCAACTTAGTTTGTTGTTTTAGATGCTGACTAGAAGAATAAGTTGACCTCCCTAAATTAGATTATTATTTGGATGTTGAATAAAAGAATAATTCAGCCTATTATAAATATTTTTTTAATTGCGATTTAATAATAATAGTGTCAACATGTTTTATCTAGTAGCATGTATTTGATGAAGACCTCTATAGAAAGAATAAAGTCATTTTGATATGACTATGTGTTAAACCTGCAAACAAAAGTTAGAATTATAATGACCTAGTCGACATAGTATCACAAATATATAAAAATAATAAAATGATATAAATTTAAGAGTGAGATAAAACCTACAAGGATTATATTCATGATAGGTTCACCATAATGTATATAATGGGAAATATAACAAATATACAAATCAATCCTATCTCAAAGAAGATAGATCCTAGTTACACTTATGATTGGGTATATATTAGATTATCTGAGTCATGCCCAATATGGATCCACTAGACCTAGAAAAGGGATCTCTTACCATAATAATATCACTAGGGAGTTTTCTAAATCCTCAAATCAAGAAAAAGTATGCAATAACCATAACTAGGTTTTATGTTTTCATATTCACTAAACTAATAACAAGCAAAGGAAAATATAATATAGTCATCACCAAAGCTTTTGGTATAAGTTAGGGGTGATAATAAACACTAAAATTAAACATGAATATAATACATATACTAATTTCAATGTATACATAATCCTAATACATGGAAGAGATGTACAGATTCATATCTATCTACTTTTACAAAGGAGGAACAAATTTAGGAATACTTACCTTTGAAGATGAACCTATCAATTCTCAATATCTCCCTTTGCCAAAGTTCTTCCCAAGAGGTTTTTATGGTATGTAATTATGACAAGTATAAATAATTTCTAGGCTACATAACCTATCAATTCACCCAAAAGACTTCTCCACAAGATAAGACTCATATCTCCAAAGAAAGTATGAAATCCTAATCTTGATCTTCAAGTAGAATGGTAGATAATTACATGCACAATATATCTTAATTATTATTTTGTTATTTTATAAATGGTGAAATTTATTTATTTATATAGGTATATCTAACCCTAAACCATTCTAAAAGTTTTGGTTGACAAGGTTGACCCAGTTGACCTAGTATTGAAATTGACAAAAAAAACTATGTAATGAACTATGTCAGCCATGGCCAAATTAGTTCTTCGTAAGCTTTTGTAAATAATAATAAAAGGTTAATGTGTCTAATATATTCATGTAAACTACCAAAAATGGGATTAGGTTAAGGAAAGGTCTAATAATTATGGTAAATGACTAGATTAGGGTGAAAAATAGGAGGCAAGCTTAGGGGAAGGATTTTTAGGAGAAAAGAGTGTAGATAACAAGTGGAAAAAAGGGAAAACAATCATATGAAAAATAAATGGTCTACCCACCCCTTTCCATAAGCACTCCTTAGGGCATGCACTCAGAGTGATTGAGACTCGATAGGTTCCTATAAGATAGAAAGTGTTAGTAAATGGTAAACTTTGAAAATGTTATATATATAAAGGACCAACTGTAAATGCCATTCAATCTCTCTAGGAACCTTTTAGGAGGTCTGATCAATTTATCTAACCAATCTAGTAGAGGGGTGTAAATCATGATGAGTATAACCCAAGTGCATAAGTAATGTCATGGTGCAAACATTTTCACTTTCACCATTATTAGTCATAACACTGCATATGGGGTGTTTCTCAAGGTCTGCTCAAAATAATAAGCAATGAATATCTAAATAATCATCATTATTTTCAATAATATCAAAGTAAATATAAGGTATTTGAACCATAGGATTTATATATCACATGTAAGTACCAATAATACCATCTAGTGGGTGTGTATAATATGATGGAGGAGGATGTGCATTATATGCCATATGGTCTTGTCATTCTGGTTAGCCAAATTTGGCCCACATATAAATATTTTACCTAGATAGATCAGATAATTAGACTTCTTGATTGAGAAAATGATCAAATGATTTGAGTAAGTAGAGAATATGGATAAGACTATCATCAAATGTCATGCAGAAATGGATAGATTAGTCTAGTTAAACATTTGATAGATGTACTTAAAAAGTCAACCAAGGTCAAAGAGTTGTATGGACATGGTGTTTTTCATGCCTTGAAAGTTCTCTAAAAATTTCATAACTTGATGAGTTGTGTATCTCAATATCTAAGTCATTAAAGTTGAATAAGGAGAATGAAAAGTGCATGTAGACATCAAGTAAAAGTTGTAAAAATTAATTGTTTGGATTTAAAAATCCATAACAATAAAGATGTGCATGGGGATGTCAATATTACGCCTTTATAAATAGCTATTTATATTCAAAAGAGTGAACACAAGGCTAATAAGTGTTGAAACTATGGAAGCTCAAGTCAAGATCTAATAACAAACAAGTGATCAATGATGTTAGTAGATCTAGAAGATCCAATAGAGTGCATTAAATCTACATCAAAAGATCATTAACACATAGGAAATATCTTGATCCAATGGGTGTAATTAGATAAAATGAAACCTATTTAATCATGCCATGAAGATCTAATGGTGTGAGTGAGGGTTAAAGAGTCAGAGGATATGAAGATTAAATGCAATGGTGCCAAGTGTCATGCTCATGGTGAACATGGTGGTCAATAGTGTGTATTTGATCTTACTGATAAATATTAATGACATACATTGAGTCATGTATATAGGATAAATGATTCACATTTGATTAACCATAAAAAATATTAATGACACGTGTTCATCGAGTAGATCAAGATTGATGGTCATGATTAAAAGTCAAAGTTGGGAGTTTTCAAGTAAAGGTCAAATATAGTTGAGGTTGAACCATAGCTAATATTTTTAGGGTATAACATGGAGGTATACATGTTAGTTTTTATTGGTTCATAAATAAATATAATTACATGATTATGAACCTTTTCTCCACTCTTACATGCCAAAGAAGAACCAATAGGGAACAATCCACATCTGAACAAGATCACAACATATTTATCCAACTATTGTAGCTACTTTGATGCCAAAATTTAGATTTAAAACAACTTTATCCCACAATTTTAAATATAAATATAATCAATTCAAGCCAAAAATATATATTGAAAGAGACCGATACAATCGTTATAGCTACCTTCCAAAAGTAACCTTAGGTATTATGATCTTTTCTAATTGAACCAATATCACATGAATTGAAATCTTGGTCATTATGATCCCTTATCCATCCTTCCACACATGATCCACATATTTTACATTCCATTATGATATAAATATATCCCTCTAAGCATTGAAAATAATCCCTCTCTTTGGCATTATTAGACTCTGCCAAGATTTGTACTTTAACACCTATTTGATGCAATCAAGACTAAATTCCTCCATTTTAAAGTTTAATTGAAGTGTGTTTCATGATTCATTTATGTGGTTAAGTTAATATATGTTTTCCTTTGATATATTTGAGTTTTATCACCTTCATGTAGTGTTTTTGTAGTTCTCACAGGTCATTCTAAGTGCATATATAGTGTGTTCATCAGTGAGTAAGTAGACAACTACCCTCTGATGTTAGGTTGATAGCTAGTCAATGCCTTTTTATGAAATACTTATGTGGAAGCTAATAAAAGAGAAATTAAGTGATGTTTATTAGTATTTAATGCATCTTATAGTGCGTCTTGTGTAAGTATAAGGATCAAAATATTTGGTACATCACCCCCTTTTACATGTTTTCATAGATTAATGTTAATTTGTCTCCTCTTTTCCTATAAAGAGTCTAGTTTAGGTTTAATATAAGTGATATAGCTAGAATAAATACAACCTAGGGTTATTTCTATATTATACTAGGTTTGATCAAGAGGACCTAAATAATCCCCTTCTTAGTAAGGGTGCAGCCTAGGATGCTAATAGTTTTAGCACACCTGGTGGGACCAAGTCTCCTAGAGGAACTAAAATTTGGATATAAGGCGAAGAATATATAGTATTCAATGAGATCCATCATCATAAGGAGCTAAATATATTTAAAGTTATAGAGTCTATAACATCATCTAGACAACATTCTCATGCCAAAGGTTACCACAAGGTTAGCTAGTAAAGGTATTCCCCTTGAATTCATTGACATGAATTTTATTTCATGTAAGAGATAAAGATGTAATAGGAGAATACATTATCTCTAAAATAAATATTCATCTCTTGGTCATCCTATTGTCTTAAGCATTATAATCCCCACTACCTAAATAACTATTAGGAATCAAGTGTTCATCCCATTTAATAGAGTTAGTCCATTGAATTTGGTCCATTTTGATGAAATTCATATGTATTCCCTTAATATTATCCCATTATTCTTAAGAAAACATCAAAAAAATTATATTGAGCACATCTAAGATGTTTCCAACCTTTACTCCATTCAAAATGTTGTTCAAGATAATGTGGCTATCAGACTACTTACTACTTATTTTAAAGGAAAAGCATTGCAGTGGTATAATAATATTCCATTGAATTCTATTTCTACTTAGGATGAGTTAGGTGCAGCCTTAGTCAGACAATTTGAGGAAAAATTTGATCACCTATCTTTAGTTGAATAACTGACTAACATAAAGAGAAATCCTCTTATGTTCATGTCTGATTTCAACCTCAAATTCCAAAAGACATGGACTCAAATACCTACATTGATCAAACCATCCCTTGAATATTCCTTCTTGTATTATTTAAGATTCCTTAATTCTAATATTAGTGTGATGATATAGTCCATGGGTGGTAATACCTTGCCAAATGCTCATGAGGTTGAAATAAGAGAAGAAAATAGTTTGATACAAATTGCTAATATTACTCTAATGCTTCCAATGCCTATATTCCTAGAGTTAAAATTTATTTCACCCCTTCAATTTACTCAATTTCCATCATTTGCTCCTATTCCACCTCCTCAAACTCAAGTTGCATGTCCTTCAAGTCAATAAAATGAGTTTGGTAAGTTAAAAGGTTTGATTTAATCTTTTGGAAATGAAATAGTACAACTCAAGAGGCAATATTATAATACTAATAATATTTATCAACAACAAAATTAGACTACATATCAGCGCTTCAAAGATTAGAGGCCTCTTTGTCAAGGATTTATAGAAAATAGACCACCCTACCAAGCATAAGGATCTATATTTCTAGCTAAACCATATGCATGTGTTGATCCT
Organism: Torreya grandis; assembly: GCA_037957365.1. Taxonomy (NCBI): domain Eukaryota; kingdom Viridiplantae; phylum Streptophyta; class Pinopsida; order Cupressales; family Taxaceae; genus Torreya; species Torreya grandis. The sequence goes on from JARHVA010009287.1 coordinate 22,219, forward strand.
AATGCACCTTCCACATAAAAATTTATTATTAAAAAACCACCTCAAAATAATTTGATGCATGACTCAATTTGGTAGCCCTCAAACCTTAATGGTGATCAGGACCAAGCCTTGGTATTATAGAACATTACTATGCCATAAATGACATAAGAAGAGTTTTCTCTTCAAGGAGGTCAGTGTCAAGAAACAAGTTTGGTACCCCAAAGAGAGGCTAAACAAGTTTAATGGAAACCTAATTCCATTAATGTAAACTAGCAAATGGATGATTATGTTTCTTTCAATCATGGTGGTGAGACTAGCAAATCAATGGTCAAGTTGCATTTATAACTATAGATAAAATAAGAGCCATTAATGAGGCTCAAGATGTGACTAATATTTCAATTACTCCTAGTGTTGTTTCCAAGAGTACAAAAGATCAGATTTCTTCCCCTATAACACAAAAAACTTAGAATGCAGAGATTAGGAAGGTCCCTGAAATACTTCTAGTCCATAAACAACTAATGGTTAAAAAGGTGTAGCCAAAGGTTAGTGGATCTTCATTTAGAATATTGGATCAGATGAAGAAGTCTAATTTCATAATTATTATTTGGTATTCCCTTTATATTATAGGAAAAAAGATATGCTCATCCAAGAGCTTTCAACTCTCAAGGTATCTCTAGAACTAGTTGATAAACAAGGAGATATATTGACTAATTCAAACTAGATAATGAAGCATCAAGTAAGAATGGAAAATAATATATTAAAGGGGAAAATTTTGAGGTAAATTCAAGTAAAACTCCTACCTTATTCCTCTATTTGAGAATTAGTGATTGTTTAGTTCATAACTATATGGTGGATAGTGGAGCTAGTAGCACTATCATGTCTAAGTAAATTATAGACAAGCTTTGTCTTATCTATGAACCAAATGTTAAAGGATTATTGAAATTGGATGGTTCACCAACATATATATTAGGAATAATTAAATATATTAATTTTACATTACATGCTTGTCCCAATGTTACCATTTAGTAGGATGTGATTGTGGTGGACATGCCTCCCTACTTTGCCATGTGTATATCAAGGGACTTTACCTTAAGGATTGGAGGATATTCATTAGCTGATTGTAAAGATTTGATGTTCAAAACTAGGTATGGAACTAAGGTAATAATACATTCTAAACCAATTTCATGTTTCCATTTAAAGCCATATATGCCAAGTGTTGTAAACACTAATTGTGTCATTTATAATGTGGTGCTAAACACTAGTCTAGAGGAGACTAAATCACCTTTAGATGGGATTCTAGATTTGTTCCTTGATTAGTGGGCCTATAGATCACATGGATATGATCCTTTTAAACTAATTGATGAAGAAATACTTAGTTTTTATTGCCTCCATGAAAAATATGCACCAATTCCATCTTTGATGAAGCATGATGATTAAATTGATGGTCTTTGAAAATTATACTTTAATGGATCAAGGAATAAGCATGGTACTATTTCTAAAATAATATTTATTTATCTATAAATATAAAGGTATTTCTCATATATTAGATTTTAATTTGATTGTTCAAATAATGTTGCTAAATATGAGGTACTATATCATGGTTTGCAATGGGCTAAGAAGATAAAAGTCAATGCTTTACAAGATTTAGTTGATAGTGAACTTGTATTTCACCAAGTGAGAGGTCTTAATGTATGAAAAAACCCATTGATTAAATCTTATAAGCATAGTTTATGATAATTTCTTGAATAATTATAGGCCTTCAACATTTAGGCAATACCGAGAGATGAGAATAAACATACAGATACGTTGGCTACCATTGGGGCACAAATTAGTATCCCAACTAATGTAAGAAATGAAAAGGTACAATAATAGATTATGGTGATTATAAGGCCTTCCATTCCAAATAATAATGATAATTGGAAAGTGTTTGAAGATGATAATTATATTATTATATTATTTCAAGAAGAGGTTGAGTTTTCCTCAAGAAATTAGTCAAAGTACTTTCAACAGTATGGTGATCAGATTGTGTAACTAAAAACAAATAAGTTGCCCAAGGGATTGGTCACACTTGAGAATGTATTCAGTGTTTATGATGAGTTGAGTAAATAAAATTCAACATTGACATCAAAGGAGGAACACTATGTCAATGTGGAAGTTACACTTGGTAAGAGCTTAAGGTTGGGTAAGGTATGCACTTATTTAGAGAATGAAGCTTTCATTAAGTTATGTGCAAGTTTTGCTAATGTGTTTGCATGGAAATATATAGTGATCAACACACCATTAAGATATAAGATGAAAATAAGAGAGTAAAACAAATATAAATTCCCATTAATCCTAATATTGAGCCTTTGATGAGAGATGAGATTCATAAGATCATTGAATCAACTATTATATTTCCAATAAATCACTCAACTTGGGTGGTAAACCTTGTTCCATTATGGAAAAAGAATGGTGAAATTAGACTATATGTTGACTTTCATGACTTGAAAAAATCTTACCTTAAAGACCACTATCAATTTCCATCTGTGTAAATAATTTAATAATTGGTTACAGGTTCAGAAAGGTTTTCCTTTTTGGATGTATATAGTGGTTACAATCAGGTTTTGGTCAAGAAGGACCAATTCAAGATAGCCTTCACCACAAGGTGGGGGACATTTTAATATATGAATATGCCCTTTTGTTTATCCAATGTTTGATAAAATTTTTAGAGAGCCATGAATATGTCATTTGAGGGCCTTCTTATTAAGTCTGTTCTAGTCTATTTGGATGATATAATAGTGTATTCAAAAAATGCAAGTGAGCACATGATTCACCTTGAACAAGTGTTTGAGATGTGTAGACAATTTGGGGTATCCATAAATCCCAAAAAGTGTGTCTTATTAGTTCATGAAGGTAATCTTATTGGAAATATAGTTTCAAAAAATGGTGTAATCGTAGATCCTAAAAGGATAGCTTTAATTCTTGTACTTTCCTTACCCAAGCACAAAAGAGGTTTGAAAGGTTTATTGGGGGAGATCAATTTTATTAGAAGATATATCTTAGATTTTTCCACTTTAGCTAAGCCACTTACAACCATGCTAAAGAAGAGTCAGAGTTTCAATTAGTCCAAAGAAGCAGTAAAGATTTTTAAAGGAATTGAGAAATCCATGGCAGGTGCTCCTACACTCATGAACCCAGATTTCACAAAGGACTTCATTCTATACACCTATGCTAATATTGACACCATTTTAGGCATTCTTTTACAGCAAAATCATGAGGCTTTAGAAAAACCAATAGCCTTGTTCATTCAAGGCTTGGAGGGGTATGAAATAAGGTATTATTTTATTGAAAATCATGTACTTTCTATTATAAGGTCTCTTAAGAAGTCCATATACTTATTTTCTAATAATAAGACACACCTAATGGTTTCCCATCTAAGTATTAAGGATTTTATCTTGAACAAAGACATAAATGAGAAAAGAGGTATTTGGATAACAAAGGTAATGAAGTATAATGTGCATATCAAGGTCAAAAAAATTATTAGAGGCAAATAACATTGTGATCATCTATCCCAAGACATACAGGAAGCCAATGAGGTAGCTATGGTGTAATTGATGAAGAGGTTATAATTGATCATACTTAACCTTCTAGTTGGTTTCATGATTTAGTAAGATATTTATAGGATGGTATTTATCCCTCTCATATAACTCCTTCATAAAAATGATTTTTTAGATTGCAATCAATTCTATTCTTTCTTGTTAATGGTGTTTTTTTCAAGAGATATATCAATGGTATATTTTTAAGATGAATTAAACCACATAAAATAAAAAGTCTTCTTAAGGAGTTATATGATGGACATGTTGGAGGGAATTACTAATCAAGCACTAAATCCCATAATATCATGAGAGGTGCTTATTATTGTCCAAATATATTTGGTGATTGTCATGCATGGGTTAGGACATGCATACAATGTGCTATGTTTGTAAAAAAAGTGAAACTTACAACCTTACCTCTATAACCAATTATGGTGGATCATCCCTTTGTCTAATGGAGATTGTAATTTACTATCTTCATCAATCATCCTTAAATATTAGGTCATATATGGATACTAACTGTGATAGATTACTTCACTATATAGATAGAAGCAATGGCATTAAAAAAACCAAATGAGTCCAATGTTCTAGATTTATATGAAATTTTGATTACTATATTTAGATTCCATTTAACTATTATTTATAATAATTTTATGGCCTATATGGGGTCTAAAATCATCTAATGGGAATTTCAATGTAGTGCCTTTCTTATAACTTCATCAAATTACTACCCACAAGGTAATGGTCTTGTTGAGTCCACAGATAAGAACCTATTAAAGATCATACCAAGAAAAAATGAAGATAATTAGAAGTCATGGCATCTCAAATTGAAGTTATCTCTATGGGATGATAGGATTACCTACAAAATATCAATAACTAGCTCTCCATATAAGTTGGTATATGGTAAAGAAGTAAGAATGCCTATTTCATCTGAATTTCATACCATAGAACTGATGCATCAAATTGAGTTACAGAATGAACCAATGGAGATTAGGTATGTTGAGATTATGGATCTAGAAGATAAAAGAAATCATTCCATTCTAGCCATGGAAATCCATAAATCAAAATTGAAAAGAGCCTTTGACAACAGAGTTTCTTCATGGAGTTTCAAATAATGAGATTTGGTCTTCAAGTGGGATGAGGATAAAGCTAAGCTAGGAAGGCACACAAATTTTGACCCTCTATATAGTGGTCCATACATAATATCTAGCTTCAAATACCACAATGCCTTCTAAATTTTAAGGATGGATGGTAAGGCGCTTCCTATCATAGTTAATGGGGTACACCTAAAACATTTCTACTAAGAGGTTGAGTTCTTATACATAGTTTATTTGTTTACTTTCCTCAAAATGTTACCCTAAAACATTTATTTATTTTATTTTACTTTGTTTAGTTAGTTTCCCTATTTTCTATGTTTCCTTTCTTGTTTTGGTGGGATTTGCCTTTTATCAATTCAAGGGGGGTATTTATAGTAATAGATCAAATTTGTCATTATTCATGAGTCTAAAGGTCATGTAAATGGTCTAGTTTCCAATCATAGTAGGCATGTTTCCCTATGATTTACCAAATATGTTGGATAAATTTGGCCCACATACAAAGATTCTACTTGGATAGATCAGCTAATCAAAGTTATTGATTGAATAAATGATCAAATGACTTGATCAAGTGAAGAAGATGGACTAGACCATCATCAAATATCATGTATAAATGGGAAAATTAGTCTAGTTACACATTTAATAGATGCAATTTAAAAGTAAACTAGTGTTAAATATTTTCATGGGCATGGTATTTTTCATGCCTTGAACATTCTCTAAAAATTTCATGTCTTGATGAGTTTTCTGTCTCAAGATCTAAGTCCTCAAAATTGAATAAGTAGAAGGAAACATACATAAAAAAGTCAAGTTCAATCTACAATAAATAACCATTTGGATTTAAAAATAATTAAAAGTAATATGTGCTCAGGGATGTCAATTTCAAGCCTCATAAAATAGTTGTTTGTATTTAAAAGAGTGAACACGGGTCTAACAAGAGTCCAAATCATGGAATCTTAAGTCAAGATCCAATGGTGAGTGACCGATCAACGATGTTAGTGGGTCCAGAAGATCTAATGGAACATGTTAAATTATGCATCAAAATATCAATGACATGTTGGAAACATCTCAATCTAGTGTTTTCAAGTAAATCCAATAGCATGTGTCCAATAATGCCATGAATATCTAATGGTGTGAATGCGGGTCAAAGCGTCAAAATATCTTAAGATTAAATGCAATGGTGTCAAGTGTCATGATCATGGAAAATAGGGTGATCAATAGTTCATGTTTGATAATACTAATAAATATCAATGACATGCATTTAGTCATGTAGATAAGATCAATGGTGTGCATTTGATTAAGTAGAACAAATATCAATGGCACACATTAATTGAGTAGATCAAGATCGACTGTCAAGATTAAAAGTTGAAGCTAGGAGTTTTCAAATAAAGGTCAAATATGGTCAAGGTCAAATCAAAGAAAATATTTAAAGGGGATGATATGGAGGTACAGACATAGTTTTTACGGGTTCATCACCAAATATATCATCATGATTATGATCGTTTTCTCCACTCTTACATGCCAAAGATGAACCATTACAGAGCAGTCCATCCTAAAACAAGATCATAACAGAGTGATATAGCTATTATAACTACTGTAACACTAGAATTCAAAATTCAAATAACTTGATCCTTATCTTATAACTATGAGGAGCATCAATTCAAGCTAAAAATAGATTGAAAGAGATTGATACAACTATTATAGCCACCTTTTAGAAGTAATCTTAGGCATTATGATCTTTTCTAACTAAATCAATGTTGGATGACCAAAAATTGTTGTCATTATGCTCCCTTATCCATTCTTTTATTCATGATCCCCATCTCTCTCATCCCATTCTACTATAACTATATGATTCTAATCTTTTAAAATTATTCCTCTCTTTGGTAGACTAGAATCTACTAGGATTTGTATTGTAAAACCTATTTGATGCAATAAAAGATTGAATTCCTTTATTATTAAGCTTAATCATGAGTCATTTATGTGGTTAAGTGATTATATTTTTTCCTTGCCTTTGTCTAAGTTTTTCACCTTCATGCATTGTTTTGGTAGTTCTCACAAGTCATTATAAGTGCATATATAGTCTATTGGTTAGTGTAAAAGTGGACAATTACCCTCCCATGCTAGGTTGATAGCTAGTCAATGCCTTGTTATGTTATACTTTATAAGATGATCAAAGACTGAATGAAGTGATGTTTAGTAGTCTTGAATGTGTCTTATGGTGTGTCTTTTGTAATTATAAGGATCAAAATATTTGGTGCATCACCCCCATTTTAAATGCATTCATAGATTATTGTTAATCTCTATCCCCTTTTGCTAGCAAGAAGCTAGTTTAGGTTTGGTATAGGTGATAGACCCAAAAGGAATCCAACCTTTTCTAACGGTCTGACTCAAGATTAGGTGACCCAAAACCTAGGATCAATCTAATGTTAGACTATGTTTGAGCAAGAGGACATGAACAATCCCCTTCTCAGCTAAGGTGCAACCTAAGACACCAAAAGTTCATTTTTAGAATGGTCTTGTAAAGGATTCTTAAATATTTTTTGTTTATGGTGTCACATCTTGATTTCCCTCTAAGTTTAATAACCTAATGATTTTTTTTATTATGGTTTTTAATTGATTAACTAGTATTTGATTAAGCTTTATAACAACTTCTAATTATGGGATAGTTATTTTTTTCTCAAATATTTTGTACATTATGGTTATGTTTGTTAGTTTATATAACAATATTTGATGGATTATAAATGTTTCGAGATAACTACTTTCATTATTGTGAGGTAAATGCAGGACAGATCCATCCTTTAGAGTGTGATGGAGAGAGGGCATCATCATAGAGGGTGGAATAGATGGAGGCATTGGGGAATGAAAGTGGTACATTCTATAAACCCACTCACACACCATGATATATTAACATGATTCATATTCATTTCTTGATTTTGATAGTTGTAATATGTATTTGTCTGCTATGATCTTAATTTTTGTTTGATGATCATGTTGATTTAGTTTTGTGATTTTACAGATCTAGTGGTGCTATTTAATTAATGGTTGTTGATGTTATTACTTTAACAAAGGAATGAATCTATGCATGTCTTATTTCAACTTATTTTTGTCTTTGATATAGCTATGTGAAGCATAATGGTAATGTTTTATGTATACATTACTATGGTGGTAGTTGATAGATTTTGTTACTTCACTTAATCTATTTGTTATGTGATTATAATTCTTAAAATATTTTAGTATTCATGTTACTAAACAATTATTATATTTTTTACATGATTAGGCAAAGTAGTTGTGTTAAGAAATATGTATAAAACTAATAGTGAAGGTCAAATTTTTTCTTAATGGCTATTACTTTTAATCGACTTGTTATTATAATCGATTGTATTTTAATATCTTAATATTTATATTGACATTGCATTTTAGATTATAATATTTGATGGATTTTTATAAATTTGAATGCATGGAAATTATAGGAAGTTGATGTTAGTGTTAGTAAAGTAAATATACATGTATAAAATGACTACTATATTAATCATTAGAAATTTCAAGATGATTAGGATTTCGAAACTGGTTTTGACTTGATTTAACAAGCAATAATCAAAATCATTATTCTATTGGAAGAATTCTGCATGAGGAAAAGATGGTGGACTATTAATTATGTTAGCTCTTTGTCTACATGCATTGACTAGGTCATAATTTTGGCTAGGAAGTTTGGGAATTTTGGGTAAGATGGACGAGAATAAGAAGGGCAAAAGGGAGTCCTGGATAGGATGGGTAGTAGATAGATGAATAGAGATGAGGTTAAAACTCTTTTTGAAGGGAAAGAATAAATTTTGGAGAATGTAAACTAGGTTGGTGTTATATCTAATTTCTTGCATGAATATATGGATGGATTATATAAATGATTTCATATGGTTTTAGTGTTTCATTTTTATGAAAATATTGAAAAAATAGGCTAAATGTTGGGCTCTATGGATAGATCGGCCATCCAAAGAACCCAACATACAACCTAGTAAACCCTATTTAGAATCGATATGGATTTATATTCCTTGTCATATTATTTGAAATATCGTAGAAGCTTCTATGTACATAGTATTTTATAATCTATAAACCCTATAAAAATTCTACAAGGTATATTCTTGGTTATAATATGAATTATTTTCACTTGAAATATAATAATCCTCGCCTAGAACTTTTGGTTGAACTAGATAAATGATTTAAACATAAATAATGGTCTTAGATCCTAAACTCAATTAGGGTATGATAGTAAACTTGGGTTTTTTTAAATTAGTATAATTATGAGTATCATTTAAGCTATTATATACTATATGGGGAAGAAAAATTACTAAAAACTATACCAAGTTAAGATATATGTTTGTCTAGGGAATGACTATGTATATATATCTAAACTTGAAAAATTTAAGTATTGAATATTTCATTGGGTTTTATTCCATTATTAAATATATATTTAAATTCACACACACACACACACACACACACACACACACACACACACACACACACACACACACACACACACACATGGGAAGAAAAATTACTGAAAATTATACCAAGTTAAGATATATGTTTGTCTAGGGAATGACTATGTATATATATCTAAACTTGAAAAAATCAAGTATTAAATATTTCATTGGGTTTTATTCCATTATTAAATATATATTTAAACACACACACACACACACACACACACACACACACACACACACACACACACACACACACACACACACACACACACACACACACACACACACACACACACACACACACACACACACACACACACACACACACACACACACACACACACACACACACAAATAACATTAGGTAAATTAAGTCCTAAGTGTGTGTGTGTGTGTGTGTGTGTGTGTGTGTGTGTGTGTGTGTGTGTGTGTGTGTGTGTGTGTGTGTGTGTGTGTGTGTGTGTGTGTGTGTGTGTGTGTGTGTGTAAAAATGAAATGTAGGATATAATGATTTATTATGAAATTAAAAATCTATTTAAATATGGGATTTGTGCTATGAAAGGAATGCTTATAAATTATTGGATATTTATAATAGTTTCATGATTTCTAATATATATACAAAGATCACAATTATAAATAAATATTGCCATGTTTATATTATTCTGGGAATTGATTAAAGGATTTATAAATAATGGGAGAATACACACACACATACTATTGTATAAAAACCTGTAGCATACATTTGAACTTGTATTGAATCTGGTTTGTATTAAGCCATAAATGTATAAGGCCTAAAATATGTTAATGATACTTTAATATATCTTAATAAAGATACATATTGGGTTAAAGTATATATCTATATATTTTTGTATTCAAATTAAATAAAAAATCTATTTAAGGCCCTTATAAGCCTTGGGCAAACTTTATATTCAACTAGATATATAATTGATAAAGTAACAAAATTTATAAATAATACAATGTGAGTTGTATAAATACAAAGGCTGAGTTAAATAATTGTCAATGTATCCTATTTTGTCAATATAATGAGATTTATATGCTTACATTCATATTAGATTTTATTGTGAATAAGATATTTAATACATCAAATAGATTTATAGATTGATGGAATAATGTCTTACAAATATAGGATCGATAAAGCACAATTGGCTAAGTTTGAATGGATAACTATTTATATTTTGTCATACAAATCATTAAAATTCTAAGTATAATAGTCAAATCACTAAAGTTTGGAGTTGTTTGGTATTGATAATAATTAAAATGAAATAATATAGTTTGTGAATGTATACCTTTAGTATACATGATACTTTAAGATCATAGTTCGTATATATTTTACTTAGAGTATACCATATGAATTTTTTGACTATCTATTGAATATGATATTATTTATAAAACTATGCATTTTAAAAGTATACATAAATATATATTATGTGTATGTGATTTACTAGCCATATAGTAAATCTGAAAATGGTATACCATATATAGATGTATACAACCTGTCCAATGCATGTGACCAATACATGTATAGCAAATAAATATGGGTATATTTATTATGTGTATTTTCATTATACATAACTTTTAAAAATATATTATTATGGCTAAACTCTTATGATTTTAATTTTGTGTGTTAAATTGAGCTTGTTGATGTACTTCTTATATATGGAGTATTTTTATTTAAATGCAAGTCATCTTGATGTTTTAGTATTTAAATAAGCTTATTAATGTAATTTTAGTATGTTGTTATTAAGATGTTAATTTATGTTATTAGATGGATGAAATAACATTTATAGTTATATTTTGATATTTTATAATTAAATTCCCAAACATGTTTCTTATCTAGATGGTATGTTACTTGTGTTGGTTGTTTATAAATCTATTTATTATTTTATAATAAAATAGATGATTTTAGATTCATTACATTACATTTGATTGACTAAATGTTTGTATTTGATATGTCTGTACTTATCATAACTAATCTATACTCATTAGGACTATTTTGTTTAAATCTATTAGTTTTTATATTATTATATACATAACCAAATCTCACATTAATGACCTTAAATAATTAGTACAACAATTTCCACTCACTTAATTAGAACCATTAATGCACGATGAGGTGTAATTCGATTGAGTGGTGTGTATGAAATTGACTAATCTTAAAGATCAATAACTATATGAATTTTTTTTTCAAAGTAATGTTTATAGTTATATATTTTCATTTCATGTGTTTGATATAGCTTACATGTTTGTATGATATCATGTTAGAACAAATTTGTTTATGATATACATCATGTATTAGTTATCTTATAGAACATAGATTCTAGTTTGTAACTTTATATTAAAGCACCATAATTATATACCCATCCATTAAGGGAGGGACATTACCTTATTTGGAGATAGTGCATGGGATCGATGGTCCATGGTTGGTGTGGAAAAGCTCTTAGATGATGCTCTCCCTCCCCACAAAAGTAATACACTAGAGACTACAATTGAGATTACATATGGATAATTTGAGTTTGTTGAGACTCATGCTCCATGGAGATTATTATTATTATTATTATTATTATTATTATTATTATTATTATTATTATTATTATTATTATTATTATTATTATTATTATTATTATTATTATGGAGACATTATTTTTGAACCCATACTATGTATTCATTTGTATATTTATAGTAGTGGCTATAATGTTGTATCAGCCATGGCTGGAATTATAATATTACTTCTATGAAATAAATGTCATCTTTATTTTATATTCAACATTGTTCATGTTTTGATATATTTTTTTTATGTTAATCATTAGCTAAATGTATTAGATATAAAAATTTTAAATGTTAAATAAAAATAATACATTTAGTTAAGTATCACTTAGGTTCAACTTTGGTGAAATCTATTAGATGAATATGTGTAATTTTTTTTTTAAAATTAATCTATTTTGGTAAAACCCAATGGGATTGTTACATATAGTGATAGCTAGGTTGTTAACCTCATTCTTTTTAAGGATACTCAAATGGAATATTTTGGTCATTAATAATATCTTAGATCTTGTACTTCAAGGTAAAGCATTTACTTGTATAATGTCCTAATCCTTGAGGATAATCATAATAAGCATTTGAATAATATATATTTTTTAGAGGTTAACTCATATCAACCTCGATAGGATGAGGGAAATATATATGTTATAATTCAAGTAAAAACAAGATTAATGAATCTAGGGACTCATGTAAACATGTAAATAGTCACCTTGGTGCATTAGATAAGACAATTTGATTAGGCTATTTTGAAATTGTGTTAACCATAGAGGTTATTTATTTTTAGGATCATAAGGTTTTAACTTATAACATTGTTTGATTAGAAAATTTTTACTAGATGTAGATGTAAATGGTGTGTTTTATACATACTTGAGATATTCAAATAGATAATCTTCATTTCATGGTCTCGTATAACATGGCATAAGTCATTGAAAGATTGAAAATTCTTAAAGATAATGGACTCATGTAATGTAATAAGAAAAATTTAATTGAATATGCATTCTAACTCTTTTTCTACCATAGGATTGGTTATTTTGGAAGGCATTAAATTATATCTTAAGACATATTCATTAATAGTTTAATTGGTTCCTTTGATTTTGGTAATTTGGGAATAGGAAACCTTCTTGGAAATGTTAATGGAAAAATCTTCTAAAAATCGGTTTATAAGAGGTTTGAATTATTTTATGGATTGGAGACATAGATCATAGAACCATATCAAAGAATCATCCTTAACACATTTTTGGAATAATTTGGTCAAAATTCTATCATTGGAATCATATTCAATGCATGTCACATAGATGGTTCGAAGATGTTTTTCAAGATCACCCTTGCCATCATAAATGTGAATTTAGATGCAACAAATATAGTTGGAAAAGGGTACAAAGTGATTTCAAGTGAAATAGGGTTATGAAATACACCTTGTGAATCTATATCATGAGGGTTTTTTTTTTTTTTTCAATGTTTGTAATCTTGTCTTCCAATTTTTTAATAACTTAAAGGAATGATTAAACTGTAGGCCCAGTGGGAGGTAGATTAGCAAGTTTAATAGTCACCAAAGGGAATTAAAACATGTTTTAATTAGTAAAAGGCATTGTAATTAGTATTTATGTTGAAAGAATGAGTAAGTCCATAGTATATGTATAAATAGTAGTTTTAGGGAATAAATATTTAAACACATAATCTCTACCCCCATTAGATGTAGGTAGATTGATAAGTGAAGGATGATTTATAGTACCTTCTAAGGATTTACCATTACTAGGTGAGATAGCCTCGGTCTTATCTTGTTTAATTATTTCATCTCTTATAAGATAGAAAAATGCATCTATTAATCCCTTAATATTATTTAGATGAGTAATCAATGATTCTTTATCTTCCATTTTGAATCATGTTTTTGTACTAACATTTTCCATTGTTTCAAAAATAAAAAATTTAAGACTTTGTAATAAAGTAAAAAAAATAGAAGACCCTAGTTTGTCCTTGGGTTTGATGTTAAAATATCATGTTCCCCAAATGTTTAACCCTAAAATAAGATTTTATGGGTATGTATTTAAATTTAATCTTAGGTTTAATAATATATAATTCAAATGGCATAAGGGTGATGATCAATTAAATGATAAACTCAAATATAAGCATACACTTAATTTGTTATGTTGAGATAGTCTAAATATGGAAATTATAACTATGATAGATATATAAATGATAAAGAAGAGAGTTACTTAGCTTTTTATAATGCTAATGACGTTATGGATCTAGAAAAAGTTGAAATCAATTGGGAAGACAATTCTAGAATAGTTGTTAAATTATGGAGCTAGTGCCTATGGGTATCTAGATAGTTGCATCAACCCTAGATAGTTGTGTTGATGCTAAAGTTTGGGTCTGATGATAATGTCTTGTATAGAAAATTTGGTGAAACATGATGTGACCACATATATGTTTATACATTTTGATTCACCTTCACTATGTTGTATTCATATCTAGTTCTTGGAATATCACTCCTTGTGAAATGGCAAATTATTAGCTTTCTATCTTCAAGGTGACCTTGGGTAAAAATGGGATAGTGGGTATATAGTGTCAAGATGACTGCAATGACCCCATTATTTTATGATGCTTCCGACATTGCCAATAATTTAAAGAGGGATTCATACTAATGTATTTATCCCTTATGTGTTGGGTTGTGTGAATTATGCAATGTGTGTAAAGTAAATAAAATATTGACCTAGATTGTAACTTGGTAAATTAGTCTCTTGGGATACTCCTCTATTACTTTAGGCCTATAGATATGTAGTCCCTATGACTATTTAGAAATAGGAATAAATAGGGAATCTTTGATTAACTCAATGTTCTTTGAATGATATTTGATCTTTTATTAGGTATTCACAGGTGAGGAATGGAGGTTTGATCTTGTATTTAAATCAACCCCTTTAGAGAAATTACTCGAATTAAATCACTTAAGCCAAACTATAATATATGTTTAAATTGAAAATTGGATGACATTAGGGCACTAAACGCTTTCATCAGGTCAAGATAATAACACTAACACTACTGTCTATCCCAAACATTAGTGTCTAGGAAGTATATAAATAGGTAAAGGATCAAAACATGTAGAGGTGTAAGATAAGTACATTTTTTGTACTCTAGGAATGATAAAATGTTTGTGTCATAAATATATTATTGTTTAAACTAAGAGATAGGATAAGGGGCACAAGGTAGATTAGATTCAAGGATTTAAGAGGCAAGGAGAGTGTAAAAATATTAAGAATAACTAAGGTCTGAGTTTACCAAGTATACAAGACTGAGGCGCTACATAATCAAAAATATCATCTACACCACCCTTAATATTTTTTATTGTTGATACTTCATCCTTTTCATGAATTACTCAATACGAAACTTTCACCCATCTATTATATACACCACAATTAGCTTCAATAAACATTATGAGGCACATATGCATAAATTTATCATGTTTTTCTTTGACACAGTTGTTAAAATAGATTTGTTATGTCAATGCCTTTCTTTTTTCTTTTTTGTTTATGTTTCATTTACATTCCCCCTATTTTGGTATGATCTACTTACATCATTCTCTCCTTTTTGGTTATTTATTGTTATTTCATTTTACTTTTAGACTTTGTTTCCCTTATGGTGCTTAGGTATCACCTTCATATTTTATATCATTTTTATTATACCATTGTTTATTTATTTTTGTTATTTGATATTATATCACATTAATTTTTCCCTTTTATTTTAATTGCAAATCTTAGTTAACACCTTTGTTTTTTATTTTATCAAATTTCTTTAATTTATTTATGATTCATAATCCCTCATACATTTTCCCCTACTTTTGGATGACCATTTATTTCCTCCTATTTTGGGATGAAAATTTACTTTCTCGCTCTTTTTGGATGACCACTTTTTTTCATTAGTACTTGTGATAGATCCCTTATGGATCAATATAGTTTCCTAGTGACATGATTATTATAGCATAATTGCATCCTTTTCAAACCACTATTTTTCCTTTCTATGATCTAGTGTAATCATATTCATCATTATGCCACTCATTACATGGAAAAATTTTACACATTACCCATATTCCGTTTCACTTGATGCACACATAGGTTAGTAAATTTAGGATTATTTAGACACCATGACGTTTAGGTCTTTCATCTTGTAGCTAAGGGTAATATATATTGGATTTATAAATTTTTAATATTACTAATCCATATGGAGGAGGAATATAAAAAAGGAAAAAAAAGTTAAAATCCACATATTAAGAAAAGGTAATGTCAAAAGGTAATTATATATTAAAATTTTGATCACACTAAAAGATGTGATATTGTTCTTCTCAGATATATTGGAGTGAAAGGGGAATATTCCCATCAACATTTTGATTTTCAATTTGAGTGGGAAAATCAAAACACCAATATAGACATGGATGGGAATGAAAGGAACATAAGGAGTGAAAGGATTAGAAGGAGGATTTTTAAAATAGGTAATGGTTGAGAAGGAGAGAAAGTGGAAGGATGACAAGAAGATGACCTAGATCTATTTAGACTAGGGGTTGTCTAGGCCACTAGTGGAATCCCCCAAGAGTTTAAGAGGCCCAATAGGTTGGAGAGCCTTCAGAGTGGAAGACTAGCAAGTGATAAATAATGGAGAAAAATATTATAGATGGATTCTTGAAGAAAAAATTGAAGTGGAAGACTTACTAAATATAAGAGGAATATCTATAAAATTTATTGGTGAAAGGCCCATGATAGAAAGTGGTAATATTTTAGCAGTATGAGGAAGATTTTTCAAATAGTGTATGGGCAAGATGTTTTTTAGTTGGAAGGAGGAGATGAAGATGATATAGATATGTCTGAAACAAGATGACTAAGGTGGGGGTGAATTAGTACTCAAAACTTTTCATTTATTTCCACTTAACTATGTATGAACCATTATAACATGCATGTACATATTAGAAATCATAAGCATCAAATCATAATAATATGAAACATATGAGCACAACATATATGTGGTAAACCCTCTAGGGAAATAAAACCCAATAATGAATCAAATAGACTATAGTAATTTAATTCAAACATAAATATTTAGTTAATCACTAACTTCACATGAAACACTAACCCTAGCTAGCTCAACACCAACTTAGTGAGGCTTTAACAAACACCCACTTGCAAGGATGCCCCAACACCCTAGATGACTCAACACCAACTTAACCACCTGATTGTTTGATCATAGTAAAAAAACCATATTTTTTATATAATAAATTATTATATACTCATTTATATCTTCACTCACTTTTTTCCCTCTCAAACTAGCCTTCAACCTCCTTCACTCAACTAGCTCTCTTCATGACTTGATTAGGTCTTCTAACCTTGATCTTCATATGCATAAACTTTGTTAGATATTCATGAAATTTATCTTACAGTTATCATGACCTCCATATAGTCAAAACTTATCTATATCATTCATTTATCCTCTTCTTCTCTCCCATTCTTATCATCCTCTAAGCATTCCCTAAGATCTCACTAAATAGGCCTAAACTACCATGCTTTTACACATGTCACTTGATCATATCCTTCATATTCAACCACCTATTAAAAATTAAAATAACTCAAGTTTTCCATTAACATGTATTAACATATAAAATAACATGAATTAATCATTAATAAATCAATATAATAGGTTGATCATACATCAATTAGCCCTTACTCCTCTCTTTAGGCTTATAGAGACTTAATAGGTATTCTTAACAACATGTTACCCTTTGATATCTTTGAATCATATAAAAATAAGTAATACAAAAGGAACACATCATAATCCTCTACAATATACCATATATAACTTCACTTTAATTCCAAAACACCTTTTAGGTCTAATCACCATTTGAACTCTTTCTCAAATTACTGCATGTAAAAGGCATGTGCATATACATAAACTCTATCTTGAATAATTAAGCCATATAATTAATTTTTCCAAACAATAATGGAAAAAAATTACATATTAAAAAACCTTATGACCTAAGTATCATCAAAAACTTCATATGATGCTTCAACTTAGAGTAAATATGCTCAAACACTTCTCTGAAAGATGTTCACTCAAAACTGTCGACTGACTCCAAAGCATAGTCAAGAAAACATGAACATATGACACATGGTTGAATATATTAAAGTTATTTAAATTCATGAAAAATATATTATAACATCCAAAAATAAACCTAAACTAATCATATCATGATCTATAATGAAAACTATTGGTCTTACAGACCAACCTACTAACCTTCTCTCTCATAGGCTCTACTCAACCAGATAAGACATTTTGTATTCAATGTTTCAAAATCTTACATTCACTTAAAATATTATGAAATGTATGGATATAATATTCAATTCTCACACAACATCATCATGAATTAAAATCTATCACTCTTACATGAAAACACATCAGGAAACATATTTTCACTTTTACCTCAATTTCTAATCATTTGCACCACTAGGTCTATTAACAACTAGCCAACATGGATCACCAAATTTGTACATCTTAGATAGTCAAAAGGTCAATAAAACTTTATTAACAATAACTAAAATTATAACACTTTGATCTTCATCCACTTATCAACTTTGACTTGGCTATCTCTATTTCTTACAATAAATCTCTAAAAGATAAACACTTTTCTATAGGGTCTGCTCACTCACCTAAGAAACCAATTACACTTGGAGATGCCTAGAAAATTTTATTGCAAACTATAATCATTTTTAGTATAATATAAAAACATTATAATCTCTGTATAACAATATCTTCAACATCAGGTGACTATTAGGGTTTTATGATGGTTTAGACCATATTCTAATCTAAATGATCATTCATAAAACATAGCTCCTATTTCCAAAAACCAATGCTTGAAACTTTGAGATATAACCTTTCCTTACTTACCATGACTATCCTAGGTTATCATGTAGAGGATACACTTACCAATAATAACTAATAAAAACTTCTTCGGTAGATAATTCTTCATTTTCTTTCAATGTTCACCTACTCATGCATGCCATAGAAATTGATCATGTTACCTCATCTTACCATCATATAAATTCTTACTTTTTAAGCCTTGACTTACAAGTATTAACTCTAAACTTCTATCCACTCTATAAGCTTCACCTTGAAACTTTCCTTTTTTTCAATGTCTCTTGCGTATTCTCAAGCAATTTCATAAACTCAATCTTTTTTGGAGCTTCAACAAAACTTATTTGAAGTTACTTATAGATATTCAAATCTCAACTATAGCATATTTAGAGATATGTACATAGATATTCAGAGCTAAAATTTTAATCATTTACAAGGTCCTCAATACCTCATGTATAAATTCAAATAACCTCTTTCATGCTCAAACACTGTCAAGTGTTCTTCAGAGCATTCTCATATTCATAGCTCATTTGGAGCATCATCATAGCTACTTACATATATATTTGGATCACATTACTTCTTATTTAGTTCTCACTTATTTCATCATGCCACCTACAAATGCCATCTCACACAGTGTAGATAAAGCATTACAAGATGATATATACTTTTTGCAATAAACTATACTAATTCAAGTTGCTTCTTAATTATTTCACTCAAGATGACATTAGAATATTCTTCAAATAATATTATTTCATCACAACAACACTAATTATGTTGGCAATAAAAATCATTCATATACGTACCTCAAATCTTACTTGAACAATCATATTCACAAGAATATTTAACATCAATGATATTAGATTGACATCAATGAAATAACCATGCATATGTATAAGAACTTTTGACATCAATGAAAACATTAAATATCAAATCTCAACACTCAATGAGAATACTCAAAATCTCTCCCTTAATCAATGATAATTTTCAATAATCTCCCACTTTGTCATTGATGGAAAACATACTCATAAAACTATGTTAACCACTCTTGATGGAAATCATCTCTTAGTCCTTATTCTTTTTTCTTCTCACCCTTTATGATCTTGACCATTTTCTCATCTTTTTTGATCTTTTTTATCTTTCTCCCTTTTTTACCTTTTTAAATATTTATACCCCTTTGAAATTAATGATAAAGGTCTTCCATAACTATCATATTTTTTAGAATGAGCTCAGATTACAAGACCACTTCAACATAGATTAGGCTCAGTTATCAACCTAAATAACTCACCCTCAAACCATGTATCCATGATACTTCTACTAGAAGTAGACATCAAAGATCATATGCAACTAATAAAATCATATAATTCTCCTTATGAGCTAATACTATCAAAATATCAAAAAATAGAGTCTATAAATCATCTAAGACACAATCTTTTCTTAACTCCATGCATATCAAAAGCAATCACTTTCTTAACAAAGAACTCAAAGCTACCAAGCTTCCCCTTAGACGAAGCATATATTCTTTCAAATAACTAGAAACTCAGATTACTTACCTTTCTTGATATGAAAAAATATGATCAAACCCTTAACTATATACAAGGCTATGCCATACTAGATAACAAATGTAGAAATAGGGACTCCCCCTTTGTCTTCATAAATTAGGCTGAACTACTCATATAAATAGATATCATTATATTACCTCTTATATACCAATTGTCTACATATTTTGACTTTAGATGCCTAAAACTACCTTGTACACTTTAAAACAAAGAGTTATCATCATAGGAATGGATAATATCCATCTTAATCTCTTATCTTGCATCATAGACAACCTAAAATCTTCTCAAAATAAACCTTCTTTGACTATACTCTCATGCTTCTACTAACATAATAATGTCTCCATGACTCTTAATGGAGCCACCCCTTTTCATAGGGCACTAAAATCATATAAACTTAGGATATTCCTAGATATCCATCTTTTCACAAGACTAAATATTCTTCAACATTCTTCTGGATTTGATTAGAACTATAGGTTTGATCTCATCATCGACCTTGTCATCCTTCTTATTTGGTTTGACTACCTTATCAAAACATTTAGATAACAAGTGTTATTGACATTACTTACTTGGTTTCTCACCTGAGGTATGATCTATCTTAGCAAGTAATCCACTTGATCTTGTAGACTAATCATAACTTATATTTACTACCTTTTATTTTCATATATTCATTTTCCTTATTTCTTGCACTCTATGAGATTTAAATTTCCTACATTGACTTGATTATATTCTAACTCTATGAGGATAAAATATTCTAATGTGTCCTAAATTATGATAGCTATAACAGACCATCTTATACATACCATTTGAATGATGATGACTATGATCTCCCTTTGACTAATGATTTTATTTCCATAGATCCATGAGTACTCATTCTTGGAGGATCTTGTACATTCTCTTTCTCTTTGACCAAATTAACTACATGTAAAATAATAACCATTGGAATAACTATCATACCTTGTAGCTTTGAGTTATCTGATAGGTATTATTATGTTAACCTTCTTATCTTTAGTAATATTCTTTTTGACTTGAGGTGCCTTCTTTTGGTCTTCTTTGAAACCAAGACCTATCTTGTCACTTGAATATTCAAGATATCATCTAGAGCTTCAGTTCTCTTTTTAAACTTCACATATCATTTCACCTTGTTGGATGCTTAATCCAAATTAGATTTGAGGGATTCTATTTCTATTTCATATTTGTTATAATATTTATCTTTAGCCTTTAGGCTTGATGTCACAATCTCTATCTGGGTTTCAACTTGTCGGATGATCTCTTCATACTCCTTGGAAGTGGTTTTGAGTATTTCCTCAAATAATCCAATCTATTGCTCATACTCCCAAATTAATGACTTTAGTTTCTTATTATTCCTCTTCACATGCTTCAATTCTTCTAGGGAACTTACTAGCTCTACCTCAAGATCCACTTCAAATTCTCCTTCTTCATTGTCATAGTATATTTCTTCATCTAATTTTTCATGAGTCATAAATCCATTCCCATTTGAATAACCCTCATTTTATGATTTTTATGCCTATGAATATAGTTCCATTAGTATCATGTTTAGATTCATTACTACCATCATCACTATCAGATGTGTCTAAATCACTTACATCTGATGAATTATCTTCTTTAGAATAGAAACTCTTATTATTATTGAATGATAATTTCTTTCATTATTCTTTAACTGTCTCTTATTATTTTTAAGCTTATAGACTTTTTTGTCATCTCCATGAGGTTCATCATGTTCTTAATTATGGTCAAATATATCCTTATTAGAAAACATGGTTGTAAAGTGACCAATCTTGCCACAACTAAAAAATTTGAAGGGTGACTTACCCATGTACTTATCTAATCCAAACTTCAACTTTCTAGAAAACATGGCTATGAGTTCATCATAATCAATATCTTAACATACCTCATATTTGACATTCTTGGACTTTTACTTCATTTCAACCTGGAAAGTTGCTTCATTATTGAGAGGTATTCCTTCATTAGTTCTCATCTCATAGGTGGTTAAGATTCTATGAAGCCCATACATCTCTAGCTTGTCTAAATCTTGCATTTCTTCTACTACAAACACCTTAAAGTCAAATTTAGGAATTAGTGATATTTAAACCTTTTGGACAATAGTAGACTCTTTAAATTATTCTCACAATCCTCTAATGATATTGACAACTTCATCAACCCTCAACAAGTAAGATGCAATACTTTCATCTTCATTCATCTTCAAACTTTCAAACTATCTTATATGGGTCTACAACTTGGCCATATTTACCTTGGTGTCTCCTTCATAAATGGCCTTAAATATATACCATATGTCTTTGGCTATAACACAATCATTAAATTTATAAGATCTACCTTTGATAGGCCCAACATAGTGGAATTCATTGCCTTGGAGTTATTTTTAATATCCTTATTACATATTGTATCTATTAGTGGAATTGGAGGTGAAGTATACCCATATATAATTGATTTAAAAATTCATGTCCTTATAACATTAGATATATATTAATTATTACATTCAAAAAGGCATAGTTAGATTAATTTAAAAATGAAGCCTTACTAGTAGATAAACCACCTTGAGCTTGTTGACTAGTCATCCTCACTTCTTAAGATCTCTTTTAGGATTTCAAGCTTTCTCGAAAGGACCCACTCTAATACCAATTGTTAGAAATAAGATGACTGAGAGCAAGGGGGGGGTGGGGGTGAATTATTTTTCAAAACTTTTCATTCAATTCCTCTTAACTATATATGAACCATTATAACACGTATGTACATATTATAAATCATAATAATCAAATCATAAGAGTATAAAACACATGAACATAATATATACATGGGAAAACCTCTATGGATAGAAAACCCATTGATGAAGAAAAATGACTATAGTAATATAATATAAACATAAATCTTCAGTAAATCATCAAGTTCACATGGGGTACCAACCACAACTAGCTCAACACCAACTCAGTTAGGCTTTAGCAAGAATTACTTTCAAGAAGGCACCAACCTCCTAGATGACTCATTACCAACTCAACGCCCTGATTATTTGATCACATTAATAAACCCTTATTTCTTTTATAATATATGATGATATACTAATTCATCTATTAACTAAAATTTATTCCTCTAAAATTGGCCTTCAACCTTCTTTTCTCAACTAGCCCTCTTCATGGCTTGAATAGGCCTTTTAACCTTGATCTTCATATGTATAACCTTTTTTAGATATTCATCACATTTATATAATTTTATGCATTACATATTTCTTCTCAAAAATTATATATATATATATATATGTATATATATATATATATATATATATATATATATATATATATATATATATATATCTTATCCTCTTCTTCTCTCCCACTCTTATCATCCTCTAAGAATTCCCTAAGCTCTTCCCAAATAGGCCTAAACTATTTTGGTTTTATACAAGTCACTTTATCATATCCTTCTTAGTCAGCCACATATTAAAATAAATTAGATTTTCCATGAATAGGTATTAAATATTTAAATAACATTCCTTAATAATTAATATATCAATACAATAGGTTATCCATACATAAATTAGCCCTTATTCACTTTTTAGGCTTATGAAGACCTAATAGGTCTTCTTAACAACACGTTACCATTTGATTTATTTGAATCATATCCAAATAACTCAAATAGAAGTAAAACATCATAAAAAACTCTAATATACCTTATATAACTTCACTTTAGGTCCAAAACACCTTTTATATCTAATTGCCACTTGGTCCCTTTCTCAAATCATTGCATATAAAAGGCATGTGCATATACAAAAAACTCTGTCTTGAACAACTAAGGAATATAGTTAATTTTTCCAAAAACCATGGAAAAAAATTACATATTCAAAAAAATTATGAACTTAGGGTCATCACAAAATTCATTTGATTCTTAAACTCAGGGTAAATAGGCTCAAACACTTCTCTGCAAGATGTTCACTCAGAAATGTCAATTGACTCCAAAGATTTTCACTCAAAACTGTCAACTGACTCCAAAAATAGTCAAGGAAACATGAACATAAGACATATGATTGAACATATTCAATAGATTTTAATGAATTAAGAGGATATTATAAAATACTTATAGAAACATCAAATAATTATATCATGAGATATAATGAGAAATATTGTTATTATAGACCAATCTACTGACCTTCACTCTCACAAACTCTACTCAGCTAGATAAGCCAATTTGGCTTCAATGTTTCAACCTCTTGATTTTATTAGTATATTATAAAATTAATGAATAGACTATTAAAGTCCCATAAAACATCATCATGCATTTCAATACATCAATCTTACTTGAAAACATATTAGGAAACATCTTTTCACTTTTGCCTAATTTTCTTACTATCTAAATCACTAGGTATGTTAGCAACTGACCAACTTGGATCACCAAATTTGTACATCTAACATCTGTAACATATCCAAAAACCTTTATGAGTAATAACTAAAAATTTCACACTTTTATATTCATCCACCTATATAAGTTTACTCAATCAACTCTATTTTCTACAACAAATATCCAAAAGATAAGAATTTTCCTATAAGGCCTGCTCACTCACCTGAGAAACCAATCACACTTGGAGATGACTAGTAGAGTTGAATTACACCTCCAATAACTTGGCTAATCATATCAAAATATTATAATATATTTATAATAATATCTTCAACATTGAGTCATTGTTAGGGTTTTATGAGGGTTAGACCATCTTTTAGTCTTAATGATCATTAATTAAACTTACCTCATCTTTTTAGAAACTAGTGATTGAAAATTTGAGCTAAAACCCTTCCTCATCTACCATGAACAACTTATGTTCTCATGTAGAAGCTACACTTGCCAACAAACACTGATAATACCTTATTATGTAGATAATTCTTCATTCTCTATCAATGTTTACCTGCTCACTCATGCCATGAAAACTAATTATGTTACCTCATCTTTCCATCATCTCTCTTCTTTCTTTCCAATCCTTGACTTTAAATTCTTGAATCTAACCTTATATCCACTCTTTAAGCTTCACCTTGAAACTTTCATATGTTTTTAATGTCTCTTATTTATTCTCAAATAACTTCATACATTCACTCTTCTTTAGAGCTTCAACAAAACTTCTTCAAAGCTACTCGAAGAACTTCAAAACTCGACTGTAGAATATTTGGATTTATGTACACATATCTTAATATATAACATTTTAATCATTTTCATGGTCCTAAACACCACATGTATAAACTCAAATGACCTCTCTCATGCTCAAACACTATCAAGTGTTCTTCAAAGCATTCTCATTTTCATAGCTCATTCAAAACATTTTTGTAGCTTCTTGCATAGATCTTCAAAGCACATTTTTTATTCTTTAGATCTCACTCATTTCTTCATTACACCTACAAATACCATCTCATAAGGTCTAGACAAAACATTACAAGATGATTTACATTTTCTATACTAACCTATACTTACTCATGTTACTTATCAATGATTTGAATCAATCTAGCATTAGAAAATTCTTAAAATAGTATTGTTTCATCACAGTAACAACACTTATTATGTTGGAAACATAACTCATTCATATACATACCTCAAATTTTACTTGACCAAGCATCTTCACAAGAACCTTTGACATTAATGAAAAGAATCTTGACCAAAATTGACCTTGTAGGTCAAATTGGGGCACCCTTATGTAAAAACATGACTTTTAGGTGTTTTATGGGTCTAATACATATATAAAAAGGTGCTTTATAGGTTAATTAATGTCATTTGATGTTATAATAGACTTAGTACTTAGTCATTTTAGTCATTTTGAGTCATTTTGAGGTAAAAAAGGGCATTTAATGAGTTTTATATATTCATTAAGAATTATGAATACTAAAAAATGTTATGTCATGTTCCATGTGTCCTCACATGTCCTATTCAGCTATTGGTAACTGAAAGTGGTTGGTGATTCAAAAGAAAGATCAATTTTCCTAGGAAATAAGGTGAGTTTAGCACTTGTACAACCCAGGGGGAAGTATGCCACATGGGAGAAGATCATAAAATGTCAATTTATCTTCCTTAAGATTATTTAAAAATTTAAAGTGCTCCAAAAGTTCCATTTTTGGCCCAAACCATTATACTGTTTTTTAACCCTTATAGGCACACAAAACTAGTCTTTAGGTTTGTACTTGGTACAAAAAATAAGGGAGGTTTCAGATAAAACAAGTTGGGGATGTGAAATTAAATTTATATACCTTAATTTTAATTATTTTTTGAATAATTATGTCTTGTGCTTCATGAACCATCCTTATGTAGTTGACTAT
This sequence comes from Torreya grandis, assembly GCA_037957365.1. Taxonomy (NCBI): domain Eukaryota; kingdom Viridiplantae; phylum Streptophyta; class Pinopsida; order Cupressales; family Taxaceae; genus Torreya; species Torreya grandis. Next base: position 48,668 of record JARHVA010009287.1, read on the forward strand.
GTTTTTATGCCTACTAATCTGTGTACCCTATAGGTTTTGACTTGGTTTCAAAAATTTCATAAGAACTAATTATTGAGTCTTATTATATATTATTTTGGATTATTTATCTAATCATACCTATTCTTTTTTTATTCAATAAAGGTATTTGGATATGAAAGCCATCACATGTTGAAAGAAGATACACCTTTTTGAGTTACAGGCAATTTTTCACCATTTTCATGAACTCCATGCTTGTTCATGGTTTTAGAGGGTTTTAATAGGTCCTTAGTCATGTTTTAAATGTTATATTTTTTCCATTCACCTTCCAATATCATCTTCTAAGGCATATTCTATGAGAGTGCAGTCCTGAAGCATCATGTAGCCAGTTTACTATAGGACTACCACATACAGTTAGCTAGATAAACTATGTAAGAATTTCAACATGTCCATAGAGGTATATTTATAGTATTTATAATATGAATAAATCAAATTATTAGTATAAAAAAATGAGATCCTCTAAGGAGTTTAAAAATAGAAATATTATAACCATATGCAACATTTACATTCTGGCAGCCATGGAAATACATCTACAAGCATTTCATGGAAGGATATTACATTGTAATAGAAGCTTTGAGTATTATTTAAATAAATTTATAGTGATAAACATTCATTTTAATAATAAATAAATAGGTCAAGTTTTTTCATGAAGCTATTCCTCATGCATATTGCTCAAATCTTACCCACTACCTATCTACAACTCACATATACCTATAGGTGCTTTATGGAAGATGTCATGATTGTAAGTAGAGTTTTGATAGATTTTATAGTATTTTTCAGTGATATTAGAGCATTGGAAAACTTTTCTAATGTGTAAATTTTACTATAAACACCTATATCCCATGCTCATTGATTGTTGTCCTCATATATTGCCTGCATAGTGGAAAGCCACCTACAGGTGGCCTTGATAGGGAGTTAAAAATCCATTTTGAGCATTTAAATCATAAAATGTTACTTCCTTATATGTCTTAACATGTTTAGGGGAGTATGGTAGACATGTTAAAAATATTGTATTGGTAGATTGAGATAGGGATCAAATTCAAATGATGATGACTAAGTTTTGAGTCCATTTTCCCTAAAATGAGAATATAAAGGCCTAAAGAATTTTGATGAAGGTCATATTACAAGGTTTCAAATGAATTTTCATGCATCTAATGAGCATGAATTTTATACTATAGGTACTACATGGAATTTTAAAAATATGGAAGGTATAACACTAATTAAGGTTGGAGGTTTGAAGGCTCAAAGTTACCTTGAAAAACACTAAAATCTTACAATATCATCTATTAAAATTTGAGTTTAAGCAACATTTGTTTTCAAAGTTGATAAGCTAGACCATATATTAACACTTGAATGGTTATAAATTGTATATATTAATACTTTATGATATAATATCATCTAAGAGGTTAAAATACTATGTTTAGACCCCTATACACACCTAATATCCATACAAATAACCTAGATACTCATCTACAATTGTAACTAAGCAAACAATGAGTAAAATATGGTAGCTATGTGATGTTTTAGCCCTTCATGGTGAATATAATTATGAGAAAGTGATAGGTGAATATAAAGCTTCAATTAAAGTATTAAATCATCATAACCATCCAATTATAGAATAAAATTTACCTAAAATATCTTATTTGACCTATAGTTGACAAGGTATGAGTTTAAGAAATAGTGAACAAGAGATGTTGCTTGCAATGTTAACACATAGAGTATGAAAAATATGAACCTATAAAATATAAAGTGATTAAAATATATTATTTATGGGTTTGTAACATTAACTCAATATTTGGAAGCATACAAGTAATCTATAATGACCATATTTTGGTAAGAACACCCAATACACAGTCAACTAATACTGATTGACCTTGTGAGCAACCCAAACCCTAAAGTGTGAAGTCTAGTAGTAACATTGAAAAATTAATATTGGAGGATTTAAGTTATTCTTACATAATGTTTTCAAATCCTTATCCATGCAATTTATCTTATAGGATTTACTCTTAAGGAAAGAAAATAATAAAACATAATTAAAGTAACACTTAGTTTTGACAAGGCAGTAGTGTTTTGGTGTAGAATTAGCATGAGCACAAGGAAAATAATATAGACACATAAAAATTATCCAATAAGGTTTTAAAAGGTTTTATATATGCATCCAAATCCAAATTCAAGCTAAGAATACCTACAGGAACCCTCTAAAATAAGAAGTATAGTTTGCAGTCTAAGACAATGAATGGAGGGTTGAGTAGTATGACGTAGGTATGGAAAGTTGAGATGATGAAATAAACATAAAAAAATATCATATTGATCATAATATTCTCTATATCATTTTTTACATGGAATATTAGTAGATAAAAGGTTCCTATAACACAAAACATAGTCCATTGAAAGAGACCATGCACGTAGTACTTTTTACATAGTCTATTTTAGATTTAGAAGAATTTTGAGGGTCAAATGGATGGAAAAATAGATTATTTTTTGTGTAGGACATCCATACTTATTATATAGGCCAATAAAATACCAACTTTATCTATAAAAATAGGGGAAGTTCCCTCTATTTTATCTCAGATAGAGGGCACTTCCCCTTGAACGCAAACTACCTATTTTGAAAAGGGGAATGATTAGGTGAGTCAAATATTGGAAATAAATTTTAATAAGGATTTATAATATATATAAAAACCTATTAAAATCATGGAAACCAATCATAGGGAGATGAAACTAAATAGAGTGTCCTAGAACTCCAAGGTTATAGTCAAGCCTAAAAGGCAAGGTTTAGACCTAGTGCCAAATAAGGAGGTAATTTTCACTTTTAGTCCTATATATTCTTTATAATATATTGTATAATGATTATGGTATCTTGATAAAAGTTTTTAATCCATTGGTATGTAGAGTAATCATCAAAAACTCATGTTGGGCTTTAGGGTGTAAACATGCCTATTAGGCATGACTAGGCCTAACATCCAAAAAGAGGGTCACTTCATATTTAGATTTAGATGATCACTAAAACCTATTGGATAATGTATATGGAGGTAAATAAGGTGTGTTAAATATTTTTAAAGTTAAATAAGCTATTTTTGGGCTCAATAATAACTCATGCTTGTTGGAATGGAGGGAAGAACTTGATAGGCTAACATTGGAAGTTCATATATGTCTTGGCACTTTTAATGGGGGAAAAAGAAGTTTGGAGGTATTATAAAGGTACTTAAACATAATTTTTATGATATTTCTTTTATGTTTAATGTCAATTTTTTATGAAAGAACCTTAAGAGGTCGAAATAGTCTAAAACCCTTGAAAACCCTTAACAAGGAACCAATTAGAGAAATGAAGTTGGATGGCTATTATATTTAAATATTTTTATCATGAAATTTATTTTAACTTGTAGAGGATTCTCACAGGCTCATCCCCAACCTTTTTATTTGTATAGAACTATATACATGGAGTGTAAAATAGGGTTTTATTGACCTTTTTATGTGTTTTGTAGCTTAAAAAAGGTTTTAAGAGGTGAAAATAACATTAAGGGAAATATTAGGACTTAATATAACTCATAATATAAATTTAATTCCTTTAAAAAAACTTATAATTACTTCAACCAACTTCTTCATCTTAGCCAGTCAAAAATGACATATTGGATAAGCTAGAGAGAAGGGTGGAAAACTTCAAATTAACTCATTTTAAGGTGTATCTAATGCTTATAAGGTCATATAAGGTATTCAAAGGTTTAATACACTCCATAAAATGTATTTTAATGTAAAATTTATGCCTTTTTGAAGGATAAGTGTGAAAGGTGCATGAAGGAAGATTTTTTTGGACTATAAGTAGTGATAGCTCCTTTCTACATGATTTAAAATGACAAAGCCTATAGCCAATGCATGGAGAGGCATTATTGAAATAATTCCCCTTCATTCCAATAATTATAATTTTCCCTAATTATTTTTTGATGTTCAAACAAGGCTAATCATGAAGGTAGTTTTTTTGATCCGGTTAAGGGAATTTTATGCCACTTTACAAGAGTTTCATGACTTGTGTGGACACTTGTGCTTCCTAAACTTTCATGGTTCATCCCAAATAATATTATAATTTAAAATTAACTTAATTTTTCATCTTGACAAGTATCCTTATTACCCTTTGACTCATCTCTCTCTCTCTCTCTCTCTCTCTCTCTCTCTCTCTCTCTCTCTCTCTCTCTCTCTCTCTCTCTCTATTTCTATAAGAAATAGCCATTTTGGCCATTGTAACTTATGCTACACCTAAGTATGGTGAAGCCTTGATTATTTTCATACAATTTGATAAATAAGACTACTATTTTTTACCTCTTCATGACTATTAATAGTGTGTTTTAGTTCAATGTTTGATCTTGATTAGTGAAGAATAAGGACTCCTTATCATATTGTCTCATTATTTCATCCTATATACATTTGGAAAGCTTCTTCTTGTAGGGCATGTGAAGTTTTATAGGAAATGTCAAGGATTGAGGTAGTTAGTATATTTACTAGTGTCATTCAGGGCCTCTTATCTAGTCCTCCTACTTTTGCACATTCATCCATAACCTCATAATGTAACATTAATGTGAGAAGATGTATATTGAAAGAGTGTATGTTTGGTTAGTCATTTGATCTCATGTGTAACATGCTACTGGTTGGAAGTCATCATCTTGTTTGGTGTATTACCTCTTTTATAATGGTTGGCTTTTAGTTATCACTCTCCCTTCCCCCCTGCCAAATTTTAGGTGTAGTTACAATCCAAAGTGATACATCAAGGGAACTAGAACTATTTAGAGATTTACCTCATCTTTAGGATACTCATAATCCTAGAGGTGTTTCCATTATGCCACTTGGATGAGGATAGGTTAGGAATCTCATAAAAGGATGAATATACAAGTGAAAATAGGAATAATACATCTTTATAATAACTTTTGACATCAATGACAACATTAAATATTAAAGCTCAATACTTAATAACAATGCTCAACAATCTCTCCCTTAATTAATGATAATGTTTAACAAGATCTAAGAGGACTAGAGGTTATCTACCTAATTCGTTTTAATGCCCAAAATAATGTATGTCCTTCTAGGTGGAAAACTTTTAGATCTGAAGATTGGTGGAAGGAAGTTTTTAGGTGAATTTTAGTAAAGAAAACTAGATCAAAAATTTAACTGAGGATTTGTAGCATATCCAAAGCTTTAAAATTGAGTTGGGTTGGTCAATGCACTAGTATAAACTCTATGACATAAATAAGGTACTCTATAAGAGCCATTGTATAAGGGTTACTACCTTCCTATGCTAGATTTTTCGGATTTAAATAATGCTAGGAAAGACAAAAGACTAGGAAAATTTTAGTGTCTACCATTTCAAGGATTGGGTGCATTTGTCTTCTTTTTAATCTCATGTTTTATATTATATTTATATGATGTGATCCTATTTCATACATTCATTTGGTTTTTTATTTTTATCCCCCTCCCATTTGGAAAGTGGTTTTGTCTGGTACATTTATAAGGTTTCATCTATGGAATTCTTATTGGGATGGGATGGGTGTTAGAGGAACCCATTCCCTTATTTCCTTGATTGTTATGGATGTTAGGGGAGTACATGATTTAGGTCATAATATTTATATGGATAATGGATAAGTCCATGTGTTTGAACTGACCACTAAAAGTACCTTTTTTAATCTTGATATGCTACATTTTGATGAAATATGGCTTTTGGGCTCAGGAGGGCTTTGTTTTGCTAGAGTCATGCTTTATTTTATTAGAGTGTATGATATAAGATTCCACATTTGTCTATTACAAGTTATTGAATCCCTAATAATATTATTAATATTTTATGAAATCATATCTAAAATTGATGAGGCCTCCTTGGGGGTTTTTGTTCCCTTCAGACATTTTTTCACTCCTAATGTACATAGGGAATGTAGAAGATGTGCAAAAAATATGTTAAAGATCAAATATGTTGAGGACTGTACTTAGTTTTAGTTAGTTTTGTTTAGGGTGGATATAGGAAACCCAACTAAAATTTGTTATATTAGAGTGGATGATAGATGAATCCACCTTGATGGTTTCAATAGGAAGAAAATCAACTTATTGTGTCTCAGCTACGTGGAGGTTATGTGGAAGTCCCTAGATGTAGAATACCTTTTGCTCTTGGTGGAATATTTTTCTATAGTTTAAGTCATAGGGAATTCCTATTTAAGGGTTTCATATCTTTAATTTTCATTTATTTATGACATCCTTTATTATGATAAGGTTGTGAGAACCTTAAAAACCTCATGTTATGGTTGTGGGAGACTTAAAACTCTCTTTTTGTTTGTTTCAACAAGGTTGTGGGAGGCTCCAAACCCTCTTGTTATACTTTTTATAGTTTCAGGAGAATTAAAACCCTCTATTTATGCTTTGTAAAGGTTGGGGGAGTCTCTAAACCCTCTTTTTTGGTGGGAGCCCAATTATAAAAACCCTTACTTGTCTGGTTCATATCTCTAGCCTCAAACACATTTATCTTATGAAATAAAAAAGGCATGATATTTTTTGGTGCATATCATATTATATTCAAATATTAAAAAAACAATAGTTGGCATCATGATAAATTTTAGGTCCATTTGGGTGTGGCAAGATAGTATACTAGGGTAGGGTATCTTATATCATTACATCAAAATATCTTCCTACATTTTAGTTCTAACTATCTTCTCACATAAGTACCCAATATTTGAAGTATATTAAAGGTTGTGTAAGGGGTCCTAAGGAGTGGGTAACACATTTTTGGAAGGTGGGATAATTTTAATTATTATTCATACTATCCTTTATGGGATGATATATCTACTTTACTTTTTATCCCTATTTTTGTGTTGACTAGTTAGAGTTTCCCAGGTCCTTCACGTTGATAGTTTTTAGCCTAGCCCACTTGTTTAGTGTGTGTCAATCTATTGATTCTTTAAAGTGTACCACATGTGATCTTCAGTATTGATGAAAACTACTCATTTTAGGATTTGAAAAATCTAAGGCATGAGTTCTAGTTTGTGACAATTCAATGATGTCTATGGTGGAATAGAAGTAAAGTATGAGAACTGTTCACAATATTTGTTTTATTTAGTGGTTGGGACACACCAAGGTTTAAATATTTATATATTCATTAGTTTTCAATGACTTTGAGGCTAAAATAAACGAGGATTGACAATGATATTTAAGCTAGAGTGAATATTGATAAAAATATGAAAAGAGAAGGGTAAATTAAGAAAGAAACATGATTACAAGTTTTCATCTCAAATATTATGACAAAATTCCAATTACTTTGAGAACACTTGAACCAATATATGTTATAAAATATCATAAGCTCAATTTATATCACAAATTATAAAAAATTTGAAGGAAAAATATGAATCATAATTAATAACCATATTTAATTTAAAGATTTGCTATTATGATCTAACTAACCTAAGTACATCCAAATACAAAGAAAATAAAATGAAGTATACTTGAGATATTTATAGTCAATTTAGAATTTAAAACAAATTAACAACCCTATGACAAAGAATTTAATTTAAAACAAGAATAATCATTCGAATTCAAGATGACTATCTATAATTAAGAGGTAGCATGGACATTTAACAAAACTATACAAACAAATTTTTTAGAATTCCTTCATTATATTAAATTCTCTTGGTATACAATTGCTCAAAATATCTCTCTTACAAATGGTAACCATCTACCTATCTATAGGAAAAATAGGTGGTTAACCAATTAACCTTAGAAATATCCACATGTAAATAAGGACAACTATCCTTCATATAAAGATACAATATGGAAGGTCATATGTGAACTTGGTAAGAAAGAGTATATTCTAAGAACTAGTTTATACTTTAAAAATGAAAGTCTCCCTACATAGAAACACTAGTGGGCCCATAAATTAGCCTTGTTTGAGTAATTATTTCACCCTGGTGTATTATTCTTTGATTAGTTCAAAATCCACTATAGGCTTCATTAAACAAACCTCTTTCTGACTTGCTAACTTGTTAAGCTCATTACATACTTGAGATATAAGTTCCTTTATACATTGTGCTTCTACAAATTGTTTCTCTATAGAAATAATATTATCAAGGATATTTTGGTTGTCCTTGGATGAGTGACCTTTGTTGTCTCTGATGCCCTATATGTGAACACCAATCTTTTACTTCAATTTTTCATCACTAATCATGCCAATAGTAGTGGTTTGAAAAGGGTTATCTAATAGACTCCCCAAAAGTTTCTCAATCCAGGTTACCAAGCATGTGTCTCTCTTGAAGAAGTTGTTGACATCATTGTTCTAGGTGATCAAATCCTTTTGTTTATCCATCAAAACTACCTTGAAGATATCCAAATGCCTAAGTTTGTTAATCTTGAATCCCAAGGCCTAATTTTTCTTATGTACCTTAATGAGGTCCTCCATTTGAGCTTGAGAATCTTTCCATTATGTGATTAAGGCTTATGCCATCTCAATTTGATGGTTTAATGCACTCAATCTAAGCTTACTACTTTTTAAATTCTTGAATGCATCCATCAATGATTTATTTATCACTTATAATACATATGTAGGAATTTAAAGGAGGACCTAACCTTCTAAATATTATTTTTCTTTCTCCGAGTTGAGAATCTTTTATTTCATTCCCTGAACTCTAGCCAAGGTCATTATTGGCTATGCTAGAACCATACTAGCTACATCTTCTTGAAATATAGGATGATCCCCTAGAATAAGATTCAAGATTAAAAATGGCTCCACCTTTTGAAAGGTGAACTCATCAATACCAACATTAACCTTCTTGGTCACTACTCTCTCAAGAGTTGATGTATCTGTATTGAAATAGACTTAAGGGTCATACTCCTTTGCCTATGGCTATTCAAGAATCTCTACATTTAAACTCCAAGAGGCTCCTGGGTTGTCAATCCATTATATTTCCTTATTGTGAATGATTTGGATCATTCTCTATGCTTTTCTATTTAGAATATCCTGAATCCAATGATTGACATTATCCTGAACATCCATGTTAACTCGAGTCAAGCCAATGAAGGAGAAAGAGATGGGATTTTTGGCAACTACCCACAAACAAAGCAATCAAGAATAGTTGGTCCATAAATAGGATTCTCGTCACTGAAGAGGTTAATTTCACTAGTAGGATGAGTTAAAGCTAACTTAGACCTCTTTTTTGGTGTTAGGAGAACTAATGCTAATTTTGCCTATCTCTTTCCTCCATCCAATGAAACTAATTCTTTGCTTTCTTCCTTAGATGGATTATCTTCCTTATCAAAACCATAGCTAGCTATGATGTTAATAAATGAACTTTCCACTATTTCTCTAGTTTCTAAAACAGTCATGATAATAACATCTACTGGGGAAGAAGGCCTTGGTGAGGATGCCTAAATTTGGGGACCTTCACCAGGTCTATGTTCTATGTTAGACTCTTGAATCACATTTTCACCTTTTCCTTTTACATCCTCAGGTTGTCAAACCTAAGGTGACTTTGTCAATTCTCTCTACTAAGGCTCATAATATTGTCCTACAATAGGTGACTCTTGATGTACAATCCTAGATGGTCCTCACAACAAGTGATAATGCAAGGGATGTAGTTTCCATATTTCTCCTAAGGGATTATTATCACTAACCATCCTATGTTCTAATTTGATGTTATAATTTTTAACCCTAGAAAATAATTCTTCAAACTTCCTTGCATTTGTGTAAATACCATCTCCCACACTTGATTGATGTTTGTACTTGGTCTTTAGGACCTTTTTGTCCTAAATATGGTTAACCAATATATCATTGGGGTCCCACATCTTAAGGTCATCTAGTTGGAAATCAAAAGAGTTATTGTGCACCACCATGATCTCTAGCTATTTCCAATCCTTGATTATAATTTTTCTAATGTCTAGAAAAAAGGAATGAACCTAATCTTTCTTATTTTTATTGCATATCCAATCTATTCCTTGAGTGATTTGATAAGAAATTTATTGTTTTAAAAGCTTACTAGGAACATATATAGGAAATCTGTATGGTTGGACCATGATTCCTATTATCCTTATTACAATGCAATCTAGATATAACCACACATCCCCCATGGTTTCCACTTGTATTTGGATCAAAGGATGAAGAGTAAGCATAGGGATACCAGTGATTGCTACAAAAATGACTAGAAAGATACCATCACATATGAATTACATGTGATTCCTATATTTGAATATATGAAATTTGGAGTAATGATGGGAAATGGTAGTTCTACCATTAGGGGACTAATTTTGGATGCAAGGAAAATTAATAGAGGCTAGGAGTGAATCCAAGAGGTAAGATATCATGAGTAAATACTTGGAGTTCTTTCTCTTGATGACTTTAAATTGTTTGTCTATGAAAAAACTTATTAGGTATCTAATGGGAAGGGTTAAGTTCCAATCCAATGGACATAAGATACCTAGACCTTACTCATGCAAGTAGTAGAAGAGGCACCAAAGGCTCTATTAAATAAGGTCATAGCTACCCTAATGCCCTCCCTAAACTAGGCAATAGGAATTTCACCATTAGGGGACTTTAAAACAAAGGAACCTTGGATTAACCAAGGTGAGAGGACTAAATCCAATTTTTGGGAATTTTTCCATTCCCTTAAGGATTGGATATCAATATGTGGCAAAGGGAGCTTAAAGTAACCTCAAAGGCCATGGGAGATATACATGAAGCTTTACTGGTACTTCATGAATAATACATTGACCATCTATTCTATAGTTAATGAAAAAGGAACAATAAGGTCAATGCAATGCATTACCTCTAGTTTAGTAGCCACATGGTGAAGGCCTACCAGTTGAATTGATATTAGATCTTTATATCTTTGGTGCATCACATCATTCCTCTTTCCATCCTAGGAAATTGGTTATAACTCCTCTATAGAGAAGAATAATTTTGACCAATTCTTGATTCCATGTACATTCAAGGCTATCAAATCTAACTCTATGTCTTTAAATACCCTTCTTTCACCATATGAAGTTAGATAGAGTTCCACTTCAATTTTCATCTATTGCCTGCCTATCACCATTGATAACACTAAATTGCAATTGATTAAAACAAAGATATCACTAAGTCACTTGATATGAATTTAAAGTTTCACTTAATTTGATTTCTATGTGATAGATTGAACAAACTTAATTCCTTTATAGAGGGTTCATAGTTTTTAGCTTTAATGATAGAAATATCCAACTCTTGATGTCATATATGCCTTAGATTTGATAGGACCTCATTTTCATGTCTTCTAAATTTGTAAGCATAAGATATCTTTCATTTTGATCCTCCATGCTTACATTTTACCTATGTGGTGGGGTTCCATGCCTTTCATAGAAAATTTCATAAATGTTAATTGAAGACTAGTTATTAGCTTTTGAAAGTCCTCTTTATTTTGATTTGAAAAACTGATCCCTATCCTTACATTTCATTGGTCCTTTAATATTTAAGATAACTAATTATGCCATGTGTCAAGCTTGTAGAGCCTTTGAAAAGTGTTTTAATTCATCACATCATTGGATCAAACCTAGTGAGTAGGCGATCACCATTAGATCTTTGCTAGGGGCAGATCATTAATCAGATTCCCTTTTAAAAGGCTTCAAGATTGATGCATCTTTGGATCAAATCCAATTAACAAGTGATCACCATTGGATCCTATAATATGCGGACCTTTAAATAGTTCCATGATTATATTAAACTTGGGATTAAAGATGACATTTATAATTTTATGTTAAAAAAACACCAAATGACTTAGGTTGAAGTATTTATATGACTTAGGCTGAAGTATTTATATGATAAGTTTTCCTACATAAAAATCTATGAATTTATTAAAAGTTTATTTAGAAATGCCCTCTTTATTTAGCATTTAAAAATTGTCTAGGTTAAATTTGATGTGTTCGGTCACATGAAATACATTCTCACAGATGTAAAATGATGGGAACAAACTTGTCAAATTTAGGACAATAGAACTTATTATTCCAATAATTGAATGCCAATTGTAAATCCCTTAGAAGTTCCCAAGGCTTTAGGGATTGTTTAGGTTAAATTGTATGGGTTCAGTCATGTCAAATATGTCCTCTTAAATGTCAAATTATGGGAGCAAACCTATCAAATTTAAGACAATGGATTTTATTGATCTAATAACTAAATGCCATGTATAAAACCCTCAGGAGTTCTTGAGGCTTTGGGTTTAATGTATGTTATCATATAAAATATTCCAAGGTAGTGAGGACCATCAGATCATAATCTCAGTGCTTGATAGTGATTGATGTCCTTTTGGGTGTTAGCTTTGATTTTTACCATTGGATCAAGTCCTCTGATTGAGTGATAAGTGTTAGATCTGTAAAAGTGCACATGTTTTAAGTTATGATCGATATATATAAATGTTTAGCCTAAGGTTTAGACCTTTAAAAGTTGTTCATGTTTACAAACACAAATACACTTAAAAATTAATATGAATTATTTAATCTAAAAGGGATCTTAGGTATTAATAATAAAAGGGTACAGGTTAAAGTCATGATTCTACATTAATATTTGGTCATGTTTAAGAGCATAATTGAAGATTAATATAAAGTTAGATTTAAAGTTGTTTTAGCTTAAATGAAATAATATTTCTTGCTAAATTTTCCTTTGAATGTTTAAATTCAAACCCCTAAGGTTTACTACTTGGGAACCTTAGCTTCTTCTATGGAACCTATAATTAATCACCTTGAAAATGATTATTAGTAACATTAATCCATAAAACATGATCATAATCAGATACACCAAATCTCATGTCCTTTTTAAAATTGGTTTGCCTTAAAATTAAAAATAAAACAATCTTTCACACTTATTCTAGAACACATAGGTCATGGAAAAAATTACAAGGGTCTCCTTTTCAAAAAAAAGAAAGATGGGGGGTGTTGGTCTCTTCGAATGGTGACTAATAGGTGAAACATATCAATATGTTGGAACACAAGACTCTGATTTAAACTTGTACATGAATTTTATATCCCATTTGGACATGTACTCTCTCCTAAATATACTTTAGATTGAAACAAGTTCCTTACGTATAAAATTTAAACATAGATATTAAAACATAAACATGTAGTGTGTGATTTTATTCCACTTATTTTTTGCCATGAATTTCAAGAAACAACATATAGGTTCATATATTTTTGGTCTATTACACTTAACTTTGATCACTTCAGATATTATATAAGAATATTAACTCTTAATTTAGGGGAGGCTTGGGCATTGCTCTACTACTAGCTAGGCATCTATAGCCCTGATAGAGATAACTTTGGTTCTACTCGAGGTCTTTCTCCACTGTCATTAAGGAGTATATAGCCCCAGTGGAGATTACATAAATCACCTTTACTTCTATTTCCATATATTTTGCAATGATTTTTTTTACAATTTCTAGGTCTTTTGCAAAGGTTAAAAACCAGTACAACCTAGTTTTAAGGATTTCATCAAATACCCTAGCATTAGGATACTCTCCTTTAGTTGCAACTTTAGTCCATGACAAGGATGTGTTTCAAGCTTAAGCATGAATATGATTTAATAAACTAAATTCACATTGTATACATATGTTTCTTCTTAAAACTAAGTTTTTATGCAGGATAAGGTTTAAATCTTTATAAGACATTAGAGTCCTATACCAATGTATACCAGTACCTTTGGTTACTTCATGCCACTTTATTGCCACCTCATGTTCACTTTTGTAAGATTTATACCCACACTTTTTCACAATTTTAAACCAAAAAATAATACCATGAGACTTTACCACAACCAAGGAACACCGCCTAGCAATAAAAAGAAACAAAATTCAAACAAATATATACAAGCCCAGTAAGGAAGAAAAAATAAAGAAAGAAAGGAAACTAACTAGCCTACATATTTTAACTTTAACAATATTACACATTTATTCCATGAAGACCCTCGATGGGGAACTAGAAATGTAATTCTTGAGGTATTTCCCATTGGTGGGTAAAGTAAAGTCTGATCCTTAGAGATATTTCAACCTAAAATTGTTGTTGCCCAAGATTTATGCAATTTAGTATGGGCCTATCCATAAAGGGGTAAATTTACCATGTTTACCTTTAGGTTTTGATGCCTTGTCCCAAAGAAGGACTAGGTCTCATTTTCTAAATACCTTCACTTTATATCTCTTATCAAACCATCTTTTCATGGTTGATTGGTGTCTATTGAAGTCTATAAATGCCTTTTCTCTAGCATATTGCATTTTAATGATGTCTAATAGCCTAGAATTAGTAAGTTCTTATTTGTCCTCCATGAATTCTTGAATGAATGTGAACATAGGCAACTTCAAGGTGATGGGAAAGATAGGCTCCTAACTGTTGGGGGATTAAACCAACAATAGATTACACTTGTGAAAGCAATAAACGCGAAAGTAAATCAGATATATAAGTAACTGAAATGATAAATAGCACAGAACAAGATATACAAGAAAAGACCTTGAAAACTTGTATTGAAACTCTTTACAATAGGAATACAATGAAGAAACTTCATTCTTCCACACCTCTCTCAGATGCACACAAGATCTCTCACTAGATCTCTATTCCTCAAGAGCTTTCTCTCAAGTACACTCAAATCCAACACCCTGGATTGATGCAACTCTATACTGGCCTTCAAACATTCACAATGTTCTACTCTTACAGTTCTACACTTCAACACACAATGAGCCAAGAAGATCTATCCTAATATAGAATTAGGAGACTTGAGCATGTTCTTACAACAGACAGTTAAGCCTCTTCAACAAGGGCTCTAAAAATAGTAATGCTAATAATAGAGATGCAAGCTTGAGTCCACAACTCAAACTTATCATGCAAACACTCGTTGCTATCCATGGAAATAGCTTTTTGGACACGCAGGTAACCGACGTCAGTTCCTACCTGTTCGCCTGTGACCGTCATCAGCCAACCCTATTGTCGATGTCGGTGCCTCTGTAACTGCAACTGACTAACGTCGGTCGCTCTTGACCGACGTCGGCGTCTGTGTAGACCTGAACCTATTTTAGTATGCTCCTTGGTGAAGCTTTTAGCTCCACACCCTAACAATCTCCCACATGGAGATAAACCAGCTGCACCAACCTGTACAGCAACATCTTCTAGCTCCTCCATCTTCAACTCAATCATGAAGACCAATAAAAGTTGAATGAAGATTCAACTTCTCCTTAGTAAGCGGCTTCGTTAGCATATCAGCAGGATTCTTGTCTGTATGGATCTTCTCCAGCTTCAACTCACCATCTTCCAATACCTGTCGTATGAAGTGGTACCTTAGCTATATGTGCTTGGTTCTTGAGTGAAAAGCTGAGTTCTTAGCTAAATGGATTGCACTCTGACTGTCACTATGCAATCTATAACTCCCATGCTCCCTTCCAAGCTCTTCCATGAACCGTGTCATCCATATCATCTCCTTGCTAGCTTCTGTAGCTGCAATATACTCTGCTTCTGTAGTTGACAAGGCTACAACCTTCTGCAACTTAGATATCCAACTAACCGTTGTTCCACCTATAGTAAAAACATAACCTGTGGTGCTCCTCCTGCCATCCAAATCCCCTACCATATCTGAATCTACATAGCCATGTAGAGAAGTATCTGAACCTCCAGAGCACAAATGCTTGCTGTTGGTTCCTCTCAGATATCTAAGGATCCATTGAACTGCCTTCCAATGTTCCTTACCTAGATTGGCCATATACTTACTTACTACTCCCACTACTTGGGCAATATCTGGTCTAGTACACACCATTGCATACATCAAACTCCCTACTACGGAAGAATATGGAACCTTACTCATGTACTCTACCTCATCATGTGAAATGGGACATTGTTCTTTACTTAACTTAAAATGTCCAGCCATAGGTGTACTTACTGGTTTTACATCCTGCATATTAAACCTCTCCAACACCTTGTTCACATAATCTTCTTGAGACAATATCAACCTGTGATTTTTCCTGTCTCTCCTAATGCTCATGCCAAGGATCTTCTTTGCTGCTCCCAAATCCTTCATAGCAAACGTTTGAGCTAACTTCTCCTTAAGCTCAGAGATATCCTGCATGTGAGACCCTGCAACCATCATGTCATCTACATACAACAATAGAATAATATATCTACCATTATCAAATCTCTTGAAATACACACAATGGTCTGATTAACACCTACTGTAGCCATGCTCAGTCATAAACCTGTCAAATTTTAAGTACCATTGCCTAGGAGCTTGCTTGAGGCCATACAAGCTTTTCTTCAACCTACACACAAACTTCTCCTTACCCTTGACCTCAAAACCTTCTGGCTGTTCCATATAAATTTCCTCATCCAAATCTCCATGAAGAAACACTGTCTTAATATCTAGCTGCTCGAGATGCAAATCCTCAAAAGCAACCAAAGACAATACAACCCTTATAGAAGTCATCTTAACAACTGGAGAAAAAATTTCACCAAAGTCAATACCTGGCTTTTATACAAATCCTTTTACTACTAATCTGGCCTTATATCGCATTTCTCCATCCTCACTTTCCTTCAACCTGTAGGTCCATCTGTTCTTCAGTGTTCTCTTACCAGCTGGCAATTCAACCAAATCCCATGTTTGGTTCTCTCTTAAGGACTCCATCTCCTCAACCATGCCACGCTCCCACTTACTCCTGGACTCCACCTATAATGCTTGTTCAAAACTCTCTGGTTCTCCACCATCGGTTAGCAATAAATAATATTGTTAGGGTGTGGAGCTAAAAGCTTCACCAAGGAGCATACTAAAATAGGTTTGGGTCTACACAGACGCTGGCGTCGGTCAGGAGCGACCGACGTCAGTTAGTAGCAATTACAGAGGTGCCGACGTCGACAGTAGGGTTGGTCGACGACGGTCACAGGTGAACAGGTAGGAATCGACGTCGGTTACCTGCGTGTCTAGAAAGCTATTTTTGTGGACAGCAGCGAGTGTTTGCATGATAAGTTTGAGTTGTGGACTCAAGCTTGCGTCTCTATTATTAGCAATATTATTTTTAGAGCCCTTGTTCAAGAGGCTTAACTGTTTGTTGTAAGAGCATGCTCAAGTTTCCTATTTCTATATGTAGGAAAGATCTTCTTAGCTTAGAAGTGTGTTGAAGTGTAGAACTATAATAGTAGAACATTATGAATATTTGAAGGACAGTACAGAGTTGCATCAATCCAGGTTGTTGGATTTGAGTGTACTTGAGAGAGAGTTCTTGAGGAATAGAGATCTAGTGAGAGATCTTGTGTGCATCTGAGAGAGGTGTGGAAGAATGAAGTTTCTTCATTGTATTCCTATTGTAAAGAGTTTCAATACAAGTTTTCAGGGTGTTTTCTTGTATATCTTGTTTTGTGCTATTTATCATTTCAGTTACTTATCTATCTGATTTATTTCCACATTTATTGCTTTCACAAGTGTAATCTATTATTGGTTTGATCCCCCAACAAGTGGTATCAGAGCCTTGGTTACAAGTTACAGGTTACAGATTACAGGTTGCTCACAGGAGTTTCTGTAGGGATTTCTGTTTGAGTGGGAGAAGCAATGGCAAAAGAAAGTAAGTTGAGAATGGAAAAGTTTAATGGCAAGAACTATCAACATTGGAGAATGCAGATAGAGGATTATCTGTATCAGAAAGATCTCTACTTACCATTAGGTGGGATAGCAAAGAAGCCCAAGGACATGGAGGATGAAGAATGGGAAGTTCTTGACAGAAAGGCTCTTGGGTCTATAAGACTGAGTCTGGCCTCCACTGTGATATCTAATTTGTCACAGGTAAAAACAACGGTAGAGTTGATGACTACGTTAGCAAATATGTATGAAAAACCCTCAGCTTCAAATAAGGTATATCTTATGAAGCAGTTATTTAATTTGCATATGAATGAAGGTGGATCTGTTTCTACTCATCTGAATGATTTCAATGGAATTGTTAATCAGTTAAGTTCTATCAATATTGTATTTGAAGATGAAATAAAAGCTCTCTTGATATTATGTTCTTTGCTTGAAAGCTGGCATGGCTTAGTAATGGCAGTTTCTAATACTGCATCTGCATCAAATATTTTGAAAGTAGAGGATGTTGTTAGTGTTATCTTGAATGAGGAAATACGCATGAAAAGCATAGAAGAGACATCTGAGAACGCTTTAAATTTTGAGAGCAGGGGAAGGCAAAAAGAAAAGAGCAAGAGGAGATCAAGATCTAAGTCTAAGGTGAGAGGAAGATCCAAATCCAAGAATGGCAGGAAGCCACAATGCTGGAATTGTGGAAAGATGGGGCACATAAGCAGAGATTGTTGGTCAAAGCCTAAGGAGGACAACCAGCACGAAGGAAAGGAAGAAGCCAAGGTTGCAGGTATTGCATAGGATGCTTTAATTTTCTCTTTGCATAATAACATATAATCTTGGGTATTAGATTCTGGTGCATCTTTCCATGCTACCCCTAACAGAGAATATTTTAGTGACTATATCCATGGAGATTTTGGAATAGTGTACTTAGGGGATGATTAGCATTGTAATATTACTGGCAAAATAAAAGTGCAGCTGAAGATGCAGAATGGCAACACATGGGTGTTGAGAGATGTGATGCATGTTCCTAGTTTGAAGAGAAATTTGATTTCTGTAGGTAAGCTAGGTGATGAGGGTTGTACAGTAACTCTCACAGCAGATTCTTGGAAGGTGACCAAGGGTGCACTAGTTATGGCCAGAGGTAAGAGAGAAGGTACTCTCTATCTGTGTAATTGTGTTACTAACAAATCTCCTTCAGTTTTATCTACTTCAGGTTTGGATTGTAAATTGTGGCACTCAAGGCTTGGCCACATGAGTGAGAAGGGGATGTCAATTCTTAAGTCTAAAGGTATTCTTTCAGATTTGAAAAGTATGGATCTAGAATTTTGTGAGCATTGTGTATTTGGAAAATAGAAAAGGGTTAGTTTTCTCAAGACTGGGTCTACTAAGAAAAGGTAGAAGTTGTAGCTTGTTCACACAGATGTGTGGGGACCGGCTCAGGTAGCCTCTATTGGCAGATCATGGTACTATGTTACATTCATAGATAACGCCACAAGAAAGGTATGGATCTACTGTATTAAAAAGAAATCTGATGTTTTTGAGACTTTTAAGTTTTGGAAGGCTATGGTTGAGAATGAAACAGGAAGAAAATTAAAGTGCCTGAGATCTGATAATGGCGGTGAGTTCTACAGTCTTAAGTTCAAATTGTATTGTTACACACATGGAATCTGAAGGCAAAGGATGGTTCCAAGGACACCTCAGCAAATGGTATTGCTGAAAGGATGAACAGAACTATCATGGAGCGTGCAAGATGTATGAGATTGCATGCAGGGTTGCCCTTAGAGTTTTAGGCAGAAGCAGTTGACACCGCAGTGTACCTGATCAACAAAGGACCCTCTACAGCTCTGGATGGTGGAATTCTAGAAGAGGCATGGATAGGTAAAAAGGTAGATCTCTCATATCTCAAAGTTTTTGGTAGTGAAGCCTTTGTGCACATAGATAAGGAAAATAGAAAGAAGCTTGATCCTAAGTCTATGAGGTGCACGTTTATAGGCTATGGCTCAGATGATTTTGGTTTTAGATTTTGGAATCTAGGAACTAACAAGGTAATCAGGAGCCATGATGTTGTTTTCAATGAAAGAGTGATGTACAGTGATCAGATAAGGAAGCTGGATCAATCTTGGTAGAGCAATAGTGAACTGGATGAAGTTATGGTCCAAAATGAGCTCGCAGGAAAAAGAAATAATCACTTGTAGGAAAACACAGAGACCGACGTCGGTAGGTTAGGAACCGACGTTGGCAGTTCAAAAACCGATGTCGGTCATACAAAGACCGACGTCGGCAGACCAGGCACCGATGTCGGCCAGGAAGAACCGGCGTCGGCCAGTAACAGGTCTACAGGTGGCCGAGGTCGGTCACTGTCAGAAAATTTGGGTGGACAGATTGTTGAGAACGAGTCCAAGACACCCACCAGGAGGTCTGAAAGGGTAAGTAAGCCTCCAATTAGATATTCTCCTTCCTTATATTATTTATTGCTAACTGATGGTAGAGAACCAGAGAGTTTTGAAGAAGCATTACAGGTGGAGTCTAGGAGTAAGTGGGAGCGTGGCATGGTTGAGGAGATGGAGTCCTTAAGAGAGAACCAAACATGGGATTTGGTTGAATTGCCAGCTGGTAAGAGAACACTGAAGAACAGATGGACCTACAGGTTGAAGGAAAGTGATTATGGACAGATGCGATATAAGGCCAGATTAGTAGTAAAAGGATTTGCACAAAAGCCAGGTATTGACTTTGGTGAGATTTTTTCTCCAGTTGTTAAGATGACTTCTATAAGGGTTGTATTGTCTTTGGTTGCTTTTGAGGATTTGCATCTCGAGTAGCTAGATGTTAAGACAACGTTTCTTCATGGAGATTTGGATGAGGAAATTTATATGGAATAGCTAGAAGGTTTTGAGGTCAAGGGTAAGGAGAAGTTTGTGTGCAGGTTAAAGAAAAGCTTGTATAGCCTCAAGCAAGCTCCAAGGCAATGGTACCTAAAATTTGACAGGTTTATGACTGAGCATGGCTACAGTAGGTGTCAATCAGACCATTGTGTGTATTTCAATAGATTTGATAATGGTAGATATATTATTCTATTGTTGTATGTAGATGACATGCTGGTTGCAGGGTCTCACATGTAGGATATCTCTGAGCTTAAAGAGAAGTTAGCTCAAACGTTTGCTATGAAGGATTTGGGAGCAGCGAAGAAGATCCTTGGCATGAGCATTAGGAGAGACAGGAAAAATCACAGGTTGATATTGTCTCAAGAAGATTATGTAAACAAGGTGTTAGAGAGGTTTAATATGCAGGATGCAAAACTGGTAAGTACACCTATGGCTGGACATTTTAAGTTAAGCAAAGAACAATGTCCCAATTCACATGATGAGGTAGAGTACATGAGTATGGTTCCATATTCTTCCACAGTAGGGAGTTTGATGTATGCAATGGTGTGTACTAGACTAGATATTGCCCAAGCAGTGGGAGTAGTAAGTAAGTATATGGCCAATCCAGGTAAGGAACATTGGAAGGCAGTTCAATGGATCCTTAGATATCTGAGAGGAACTAGCAGCAAGCATTTGTGCTATGGAGGTTCAGGTACTTCCCTACATGGTTATGTAGATTCAGATATGGTAGGGGATTTGGATGGCAGGAAGAGCACCATAGGTTATGTTTTTACTGTAGGTGGAACAGCGGTTAGTTGGATATCTAAGTTGCAGAAGGTTGTAGCCTTGTCAACTACAGAAGCAGAGTATATTGCAGCCACAGAAGCTAGCAAGGAGATGATATGGATGACACGGTTCATGGAAGAGCTTGGAAGGGAGCATGGGAGTTATAGATTGTATAGTGATAGTTAGAGTGCAATCCATTTGGCCAAGAACTCAACCTTTCATTCTAGAACCAAGCACATACAGCTAAGGCACCACTTCATACGGCAGGTATTGGAAGATGGTGAGTTGAAGCTAGAGAAAATCCATACAGACAAGAATCCTACTGATATGCTAACAAAGCCGGTTACTAAGGAGAAGTTGAATCTTCATTCAACTTCTATTGGTCTTCATGATTGAGTTGAAGATGGAGGAGCTAGAAGATGTTGCTGTACAGGTTGGTGCAGCTGGTTTATCTCCAAGAGGGAGATTGTTAGGGTGTGGAGCTAAAAGCTTCACCAAGGAGCATATTAAAATAGGTTCGGGTCTACACAGACACCGGTGTCGGTCAGGAGCGACCGACGTCGGTCAATAGCAGTTGCAGAGGCACCGACGTCAGCAGTAGGGTCGGTCAACGACGGTCACAGGCGAACAGGTAGGAACCGACGTCGGTTACCTGCGTGTCTAGAAAGCTATTTCCGTGGATAGCAGTGAGTGTTTGCATGATAAGTTTGAGTCGTGGACTCAAGCTTGCGTCTCTATTATTAGCAATATTATTTTTAGAGCCCTTGTTCAAGAGGCTTAACTATTTGTTGTAAGAGCATGCTCAAGTTTCCTATTTCTATATGTAGGAAAGATCTTCTTAGCTTAGAAGTGTGTTGAAGTGTAGAACTGTAATAGTAGAACATTGTGAATGTTTGAAGGACAGTACAGAGTTGCATCAATCCAGGTTGTTGGATTTGAGTGTACTTGAGAGAGAGCTCTTGAGGAATAGAGATCTAGTGAGAGATCTTGTGTGCATCTGAGAGAGGTGTGGAAGAATGAAGTTTCTTCATTGTATTCCTATTGTAAAGAGTTTCAATACAAGTTTTCAAGGTGTTTTCTTGTATATCTTGTTCTGTGCTATTTATCATTTCAGTTACTTATCTATCTGATTTATTTCCACGTTTATTGCTTTCACAAGTGTAATATATTGTTGGTTTGATCCCCCAACAAATATAAGGAAGGAGAATATCTAATTGGAGGCTTGCTTACCCTTTCAGGCCTCCTGGTGGGTGTCTTGGACTCATTCTCAACAATCTGTCCACCCAAATTTTTTGACAGTGACCGATCTCGCCCACCTGTAGACCTGTTACTGGCCGACGCCGGTTCTTCCTAGCCGACGTCAGTGCCTGGTCTGCCGATGTCAGTCTCTGTATGACCGACATTGGTTTCTAAACTATCGACGCTGGTTCCTAACCTGCCGACATCAGTCTCTGTGTTTTCCTGCAAGTGATTATTTCTTTTTCCCGCGAGCTCATTTTGGACCATAACTTCATCCAATTCACTATTGCTCTGCCTAGATTGATCCAGCTTCCTTATCTGATCACTGTACATCACTCTTTCATTGAAAACAACATCACGACTCCTGATTACCTTGTTAGCTCCTAGATTACAAAATCTGAAACCAAAATCATCTAAGCCATAGCCTATAAACGTGCACCTCATAGACTTAGCATCAAGCTTCTTTCTATTTTCCTTATCTATGTGCACAAAGGCTTCACTACCAAAAACTTTGAGATATGAGAGATCTACCTTTTTACCTATCCATGCCTCTTTTGGAATTCCACCATCCTAAGCTGTAGAGGGTCCTCTGTTGATCAGGTACACTGCGGTGTCAACTGCTTAAGCCCAAAACTCTAAGGGCAACCCTGCATGCAATCTCATACATCTTGCACGCTCTATGATAGTTCTGTTCATCCTTTCAGCAATACCATTCTGCTGAGGTGTCCTTGGAACCGTCCTTTGCCTACGGATTCCATGTGTATAACAATACAATTTGAACTTAAGACTGCGGAACTCACCGCCATTATCAGATCTCAGGCACTTTAATTTTCTACCTGTTTCATTCTCAACCATAGCCTTCCAAAACTTAAGTCTCAAAAACATCAGATTTCTTTTTAATATAGTAGATCCATACCTTCCTTGTGGCATCATCTATGAATGTAACATAGTACCGTGATCCACCAATAGAGGCTACTTGAGCCGGTCCCCACACGTCTGTGTGAACAAGCTATAACTTCTGCCTTTTCTTAGTAGACCCAGTTTTGAGAAAACTAACCCTTTTCTGTTTTCCAAACACACAATGCTCACAAAATTCTAGATCCATACTTTTCAAATCTAAAAGCATACCTTTAGACTTAAGAATTGACATCCCCTTCTCACTCATGTGGCCAAGCCTTGAGTGCCACAATTTACAATCCACATCTGAAGTAGATAAAACTGAAGGAGATTTGTTAGTAACACAATTACACAAATAGAGAGTACCTTCTCTCTTACCTCTGGCCATAACTAGTGCACCCTTGGTCACCTTCCAAGAATTTGCTGTGAGAGTTACTGTACAACCCTCATCACCTAGCTTACCTGTAGAAATCAAATTTCTCTTCAAACTAGGAACATGCATCACATCTCTCAACACCCATGTGTTGCCATTCTGCATCTTTAGCTGCACTTTACCTTTGCTAGTAATCTTACAAGGCTCATCATCCCCTAAGTACACTATTCCAAAATCTCCATGGATATAGTCACTGAAATATTCTCTGTTAGGGGTAGCATGGAAAGATACACCAGAATCTAATACCCAAGATTCTATGTTATTATGCAAAGAGAAAATTAAAGCATCCTATGCAATACCTGCAACCTTGGCTTCTTCCTTTCCTTCATGCTAATTGTCCTCCTTAGGCTTTGACCAGCAATCTCTGCTTATGTGCCCCATCTTTCCACAATTCCAGCATTGTGGCTTCCTGCCATTCCTAGATTTGGATCTTCCTCTCACCTTAGACTTAGATCTTGATCTCCTCTTGCTCTTTTCTTTTTGCCTTCCCCTGCTCTCAAAATTTAAAGCGTTCTCAGATGTCTCTTCTGTGCTTTTCCTATGTATTTCCTCATTCAAGATAACACTAACAACATCCTCTACTTTCAAAATATTTGATGCAGATGCAGTATTAGAAACTGCCATTACTAAGCCATGCCAGCTTTCAGGCAAAGAAAATAATATCAAGAGAGCTTTTATTTCATCTTCAAATACAATATTGATAGAACTTAACTGATTAACAATTCCATTGAAATCATTCAGATGAGTAGAAACAGATCCACCTTCATTCATATGCAAATTAAATAACTGCTTCATAAGATATACCTTATTTGAAGCTGAGGGTTTTTCATACATATTTGCTAACGTAGTCATCAACTCTACCGTTGTTTTTGCCTGTGACAAATTAGATATCACAGTGGAGGCCAGACTCAGTCTTATAGACCCAAGAGCCTTTCTGTCAAGAACTTCCCATTCTTCATCCTCCATGTCCTTGGGCTTCTTTGCTATCCCACCTAACGGTAAGTAAAGATCCTTCTGATACAGATAGTCCTCTATCTGCATTCTCCAATGTTGGTAGTTCTTTCCATTAAACTTTTTCATTCTCAACTTACTTTCTTCTGCCATTGCTTCTCCCACTCAAATAAGAATCCCTACAGAAACCCCTGTGAGCAACCTGTAACCTGTAACCAAGGCTCTGATACCACTTGTTGGGGGATCAAACCAACAATAGATTACACTTGTGAAAGCAATAAACGCGGAAATAAATCAGATAGATAAGTAACTGAAATGATAAATAGCACAGAACAAGATATACAAGAAAACACCCTAAAAACTTGTATTGAAACTCTTTACAATAGGAATACAATGAAGAAACTTCATTCTTCCACACCTCTCTCAGATGCACACAAGATCTCTCACTAGATCTCTATTCCTTAAGAGCTTTCTCTCAAGTACACTCAAATCCAACACCCTAGATTGATGCAACTCTGTACTGTCCTTCAAACATTCACAATGTTCTACTCTTACAGTTCTACACTTCAACACATAATGAGCTAAGAAGATCTATCCTAATATAGAATTAGGAGACTTGAGCATGTTCTTACAACAGACAGTTAAGCCTCTTCAACAAGGGCTCTAAAAATAGTAATGCTAATAATAGAGATGCAAGCTTGAGTCCACGACTCAAACTTATCATGCAAACACTCGTTGCTGTCCACGGAAATAGCTTTTTGGACACGCAGGTAGCCGACGTCAGTTCCTGCCTGTTAGCCTGTGACCGTCATCGGCCGACCCTATTGCCGACGTCGGCACCTCTGTAACTGCAACTGACTGACGTCGGTCGCTCCTGACCGATGCCGGCGTCTGTGTAGACCCGAACCTATTTTAGTATGCTCCTTGGTGAAGCTTTTAGCTCCACACCCTAACACTAACCATATACCAAAAGAAATGATGATGCCTTGAGATCTTATTTGATCCTAATTTGATTTGCCCATAATGTAAAATTGAGAAGTTTATGCCATATTTTAGGTCTATCTTTAGCATATTTATTAATATCTTTCATCAAATTTTTATTTATGGATTTAGAAACACCATTTCCTTAAGGGTATTGATTGGAAGAAAACTTGAGTGAAATGCCTTGGTTATAATCCCATTCTATCATTTCAATATAAATGAATGTAGATCTATTGTCACAAACTAAAGAAACTAGGGTTCCAAATCTAGTACAAATATTTTCCTCTAAGAAATTGATAACCTCTTCTATTCTACATTACTTAGTGGCTACTGCCTTAGTCCACCTAATGTAATATTCCATAGAAATTAGGACATACTTATGACCTTTAGAATAACTGGGGTTGATTACTCCTACAAAGTCTAATACCTGTTGTGAAAAAGGTTTATCCACCATTATAGGTTGTAAAGGCATCACTGCCTTTAGGTCCTTTTTGCTAAAGATATGGCATGAAAGACACTCCCTCAAATTCTTATAATAATCTTTGAAGAGGGTGGGCCAATAATATCCAGCCCTAAGAATCTTTGAGCTATGGTCCTTCCCGAAGGATGTCCACTTCCTATTCTTTCATGGAAGGTAGTCATAATCCAAGTTGTTACTGCCTTGGACACACATCTCAAATAAATTCCCTTAAAGTTCCTCCTATACAAGACTCCATTCCTAATTAGGTAATGAGCTATTTTAAGCGTCAAGGCTCTTTTTTGTTCTATTATAAATCTTAGGGGACAAACACCATTGACAAGTAAATGAATAATAGAGTCATACCACTCATTGGGTAGGAAGTTTTATTGATATACTTGCATGACATGGAATTTTGGGTCAATACTAGTGATCATTTAAAATAAACCTTGACATTTCACTAATTTTGATATTTTCATCTCTATATCATATTATTTTGAAATTTCCAGCCACTTGCCTCTTCTTTCTCAGAGCTCATTCTAACTGAACATAATTTTTATAACTGGATTAGGGAATATGACATGTACCTTATTTCTAAGGAGGTAATGTCTAAATTTTTTTACTACCTTTACCAATGCATAAGCTTGCTTATCAATCATAGAATAATTTACTTTTGGATTTTTGAAGTTGGTGATCATGAAAGCTATGGGATGATCATTCCCATAAACTTTTTGAGCTAACACTGAAGCCATAGTATGTTTAGAATCAAACAAATATAGATAGAAATATTTTGAGGAATCAATACTTATGAGGACTAGAGATTCAATGATTGCCTTCTTAATTCTAGTGAAGGCCTTCTTATATTATTCATTCCTAGAAATTATAACATCTTTCTTAATCATATCATTCAAAGGTTTGCCAATCTTAGTGAAGCCTGAAATAAACTTCTTCATGAAGTTAATCTTGCGAAAGAATGACTTAAGTTATGTTTGGCTGTTGGGCAACCCAATTTTAGAGATGGCCTCTACTCTATTAAGATATATAGAAATTACATATTTGGTAATGACATGTCCCAAAAAATTTCCTTTAGTGACACAAAATATACTTTTCATGGGGTTAAGAGATACATCATACTTCTTGCATCTATCAAATACTTGTATCAAATGTATGAAATGTTCCTCTCTATTTATAGAAAATACTATAAGATCATCCATATATATGATGATACACTTACCCACTAAAACTTGGAAAGCATGGTCCATGACCATTTGAAAAGTTTCCCCTACATTAATTAATCCAAAAGGCAGTCTCTTGTAAGCATATGTTCCCTTTTTAGTAGTAAAAGTTATTTTCATCATGTCTTCTGAAGTAAAAAACACCTGGTTATATCCATAAAATCCATCCAAAAAGGACATCATGGAAGATCCAAAAATAGTTTAGATAACCTGGTCTAGAGAAGGTAAAGGATAATTATCCTTTTTAGATGCTCTATTCAGATTTCTAAATTCTATGCATAATCTTATTTCTCCATTATTTTTTCTAATTGAGATTAGGTTTACCACTCAAGTGGAATGTCTAATATGAAGCACTATCCTTGCATCCAATATCTTATTGACTTATCTAAAAATCATGCATTCTAAAATAGGGTTGACTGGCCTTTGATTTTGTCTAAAGGGTTTACAATCTTCTTGAAAAGGTATAGTATGAGTAATGACCCTTGGATTAACTATTTTCAAATCTTCATAAGACAAAAAAATTACATCCTTGAATTTTTTAAGCAACTCTCTAGCTTGTCTATTTTCTAGTTTAGTGTAAGCCTTCCCTATATTCACC
Organism: Torreya grandis; assembly: GCA_037957365.1. NCBI lineage: Eukaryota > Viridiplantae > Streptophyta > Pinopsida > Cupressales > Taxaceae > Torreya > Torreya grandis. Next base: position 76,696 of record JARHVA010009287.1, read on the forward strand.
ATTTGGGGCTGATCATGTAGACCAAGGTTCATCACATGATAATCTCTACCATTTACCTTGGGTTGTTTAGGTAATTCAAAAATCTTATCAAGATCAAATAGTATTTCTAATGAAATCATCCCTTTAGGTATCTTATTATCACTTAGTTGTATGATTTTACCATTAAGTTCCTTCACATGAAAAGTTTCATTAACTTCATCAATAATGTGAGCTTCAAAAGCTCCATAATTAGTTAATAAATCTATGATTTGTTGATCATCATTGAAAACTTGGAAATGATTTACATTATTCGGAACTAAAGGACATGGTATATCTCAATACTGATGCATCAAGAATCATGATTAGGCATGATGTTAGTTGTAGCAGAGGCAAGCTCATCAGTAGCTTTGTTTTTTTCTCTTAGAATAGATAAGATATTGAAGGCATCAAAATATTTTATCAAGTCCCACACCCTAAACTTATATCTCTTTAAGTAATATACTTTGAACTAGTATTTACTCCTCACTTGGTTAACCAAAACGTTAGAATCTCCATAAACAAGTATTTATTTAACTTTCTGTTTAATGGAAAATTAAAATCCAAGTATGAGAACCTCATACTCATCTAAATTATTAGTGTAAGGAAATTTTAACTTATAACTTGCATAGTATTTATTTTTGGAAGGATCTATCACTATAATACTAGCTCTTGATCTTGATTTGTGCTTAGCACCATCAATGTATAACTTCCACAAACCAAAAATTAGAGAACTATTAGAAACTAGTTATTTTGTTATTCCCAAAGTAAAAACTCCCATATCAAAATTTAGGAAATTTACCCTTTCATTAAGAGCATTATATTCTGTTATCATGTGTTTCATTCGAGGTTCCCTTTCCACTCTTATTTGATTTGGCACACCTTTCTAAGGAATCCATAAGTGTGAGCAATCAGTAGACATAAATCTATTTAAGGCCTTAGTCCATTCTCTAAAAAAATTAATCCATAAACACTAGGAATTTATACCACTTAGATATTAATGAATTGTTGAACCCTGGGTTCACTAGCCAACTATATATGCACATTCAATAATTATCCCATAACCTTAACTCTAGATTTATCCAACTGAGTGACTACCCTATCAGACTTGATTGGAGTTAACTCAAGTTATTCACATATCCTAATAGGCATAATGTTTGTTGAGGCTCTAGAATCTAAAATATAATTATGAACATCTTCCCAAATATCCTAACTATAAGTAAAAAAGGTAGAGACTCTGCATTGATTACTTGCATAATTACATTTACACTATCATTGTCAAGGGGCTATCCAATTTTCTTGGACAAAGATTCGAAGAGTAAGTCTCTTTGTTTTATGATCTAAGTTATCTCATACAGAGTGATATTGGATTTAATCCTTTTCATATCCTCCTTAATATTGTATCTAGTTTTGCTTGGAAGATTAATAGTTAGCTTATAATAACTTCCTCTAGGGGGTTTAAGATTATTCTTTTATGTAGTGTCTTAAGTAGTTCCATAATTTTTAGGAGGGGTAGAGGTAGTTAATGGTTATTTTTGTTCCCTATTTATAAGAGGATATATCTTCAAAAATTGTTGGAATGCTTAAATCTCCTTAAGAATATTCTCAGGCTCATTATCCTCTTGAAAATGGAATTGAAAAGTTTCCACCATATTCGCCTGGTCAGATGGTTTAGATTTAAAAGAATTATAGCAACATCTTTATTTGGAACCACGTCAAATTTTTCAAGTTCTTCTTGAAAAGCTTCAAAGTATTGACAAAAATTAATGCAATCAATCACACCATGCTTGTAAGTAGCATGCACCCTATAACAATCTGGTAAGGCAATAATAGTGAGGTTTATATCCATATTCATTTTGCTAGAGGAAGGCTCATTATATTTGTTATTGTAGAAACTATCATTCTAAAACCTATTCCCAAGCTTATTGAACTTTTAGAAAGTAAAGTTCCTTCCAGAGTTGTCATTAACATTACCAACTTGTTTTTGAAATTGTAGAAAATCAGTGCTAAGCTTCTATACCATTTTCAATATAGACTCATTCTTTTTTTTCTTAGAATTTTGACTTTGGTTACTATTAATGCCATTGACAAGCACTAAATCTGTATGGTCATTATCATGAAATCCATTGGTAACTTGATGGATTAAGAAACCTAAATTTTGATTAGGAGAAGCATGACTAGTAACCAATACATTCAAAGTAGGGAACTAGTTTAATGTTGGAGTATTTTGGTTATTATTTAGAAAAAGGTTTAATGTAAGAATTTGAGGATTAACATTTGGGATAGAATAAACCATCTATCCTTGGGGTTACATTTGGTCACTAATAACCACTATTTTAGAATAGGCTTGAGCTAATGTGATGATAAGTGGAAGGGCTTTCTTCAAAAACATAGAATTCTTGGGGTCAACAACATCTTTGTAAACCTCCAAAGCTAAAGATTTGTTAAGTTTATATGGATCCATGGTCTCACTAAACATATTTTGGAACTTAGCATAAAAATACCTAATATTTTCACTTTTATCTCTCTTAATAGCTGTAAATTGATGATAAATGACACAAGGACTTATGATCTTTCCAAATTGATCAATAAAAATAGTGTCAAATTTATTCCATGAGATAATACAATTGTTAGGTAAATGAAGGAACCATTCATATGCATCATCTTTGAATGTAAGTGTGAACAATCTACATGCTACATATTCATGAATAATATTTAACAATCTTAATGTAGCTTTGAAATATTTAATATGTTTTTGGGCATTCATAATACTATTTGGACTAAATATTGGCAAATATTTTTTAGGATTAAGTGGTAAATCATGAATTACACTTGGTATATTGATAGGGTAACTTCAAAGACACACCATTTTTGGATGAAGATCAAACATAGGAATCCCTTGCAAAGGTGATAATGGTAGAGATTTAGAATACCTATGCTTAGCTCTGTCTTTCCTAGTCCTTCTGTGGATTTCTAGTTTGAGCAAGGGTTATCTAGTCTCTTCATGTGATATGGTCCTAATCTTTGATAATTCCATCTTGAATATTAAGGATCCTATTTTGAAACATGATATAACACATTAATTTCTAAATAATGACAAATAATATGCACACTAAGCTTAATTTAAAAAAAATTGTTAAAAAGAGGACAAAGGACATCAATCTTTAACTAAACAAGTTCAAAGATGTACTAAATTATGAAAAGATGACCAATATTTACAACTTCTATCTCAAATAAACGTCTTATTATAAAATAATTATCAATTTTGAACAAAATGAGCCATCCTAACTCCAAATACTAATAAATTCTTATCACCAAAAGCCATATTTCTATAAAAGTCACCAATCTTTACACAATTTATGCTAAAAGAAAGATAATTATGTAAAATGTAGAGTAATTTTGATGAAATATACCCAAAAAATATTATATTTAAAAATGAGCCCTCCTTCTAGCACTAGTGGAGCTTCTCTTCTTGACGCTTAAAAGTTTACCATAGGTGATCTTCAGTGTTGACGAACACTACTCATTTTAGGATTTAAAAAATCCAAGGTATGAGTTGTAGTTTGTAACAATACAATGATGTTTGTGGTGGAATAGAAGCAGTGTATGAGAACTATCCACAATATTTTTTTGATTTAGTGGTTTAGATCCACCAAGGTTTAAATATTTAGATATTCAATAGTTTTTAATGAATTTGAGGCTAAACTAAATGAGTATTAACAATGATCTTTAAGCTAGAGTGAATCTTGATAAAAATAAGAAAAGAGGAGGGTAAAGTAAGAAAGAAACGTGATTACATGTTTTCATCTCAAATATTATGGCAAAATTCCAATTACTTTGAGCACATTTGATCTAATTTATGTTATAAAATAGCATAAACTCAAGTTATGTCACAAATTAGGTAAAATTCAAAGAAAAAATATGAATCATAAGTAAGAACCAAATTAGCTTTAAATATTTGTTATTAAGATCTAAATAACCTAAGTACATGTAAATACAGAGAAAATAAAACAAAGTATACTTGAGATATTTATAGTTAATTTAGCATTTAGCACAAATTAACAAACCTATGACAAATAATGTAAATTAAAACAAAAATAATCATTCAAATTCAAGATGACTATCTACAATTAAGAGGTATCATGGACATTTAACAAAATTATATAGATAATTTTTTCATAATTTCTTAGTTGTATTAAATGATCTTGGTATACAGTTGCTCAAAATCTCTATCTTACAAATGGTAACCATTTGCCTATTTATAAGAAACATAGGTGGTTAACCAATTAAACTTCAAAATATCCACATGCAGATAAGGATAACTATCCTTGATATAAAGATACAATATGGAAGGTCATATGTCAACTTGACAAGAAAGAGTATATGCTAATAGACTAACATATACTTTACAAAAGAAAGTCTCCCTACATAGAACCACTAGTGGGCCCCTCAATTAGCCTTTCCCAAGAAAGTATTTCACCTTGGTGTATTGTTCTTTGATTAATTCAAAACCCACTATAGGCTTCTTTAAACAATCCTCTTTTTGACCTGCCAACTTGTTAAGCTCGTTATCTACTTGAGATACAAGTTCCTTGATACATTATGCTTCTAGAATTTACTTCCCTATATAAATAATGATATCAAAAATCTTCTAGGTGTCCTTCATTGAGTGAACTTTGTTGTATTTGATGTCTTAAATGTGAACACCAACCTTTTTATTGAATTCTTCATCACTAATCATGCCTATAGTAGTGGTTTAAAAAGGGTTATCTAATAGATTCCCCAAAAGTTTCTCAATCTGGGTTACCAAGCCTATGTCTCTCTTGATGAAGTTGTTGACATAAGTGCTCTAGGTGATCAAATCCTCTTATTTATCCATTGAAACTACTCTGAAGATGTCCAGATGTCTAAGTTTGATAATCTTGAAGTCCAAGGTCTACTTTGTCTTATGTACCTCGATGAGATCCTCCAATTGAGATCAAGTATCATACTATTAGGTGATTATGTCTTCTGTCATCTCATTTTGATGGTTTAAATCACTCAATCTAAGCTTGATGCTTTTCAAATTCTTGAATGCATCCATAAAATATTTATTTAGCACTTTAAATACATACTTAGGAATTGAAAGTAGGACTTGAGCTTATAAATCTTATTTTTCTTTCTCCAAGTTGAGAATCTTCTATTTCATTATCTAAACTCCAGCCAAGGTCATTATTGGTTGGGCCAAAACCATACTAGCTACATCTTCTTGAAATATAGGATGCTTCCCTACTAGCTACCTTGGAATAGGAGTTAAGCCTAAAAATTCTTCCACCTTCTGAAAGGTGAACTCTCTAGTACCAACAGTAACCTTCTTGGTCACTACACTCTCAAGAGTTGTTGTATCTATATTGAAATGGACCTGAGGGTTAGACTCTTTTACCTATGGCTATTCAAGAATCTCTACATTTGAACTCATAGAGGCTCCCAGTATGTCAATCCCTTGGATTTCCTTATTGTGAAGGATTTGGAACTTTATCTCTACTTATTTGTTTAGAATATGTTAAATCCAAGGCTTGACATTATCCTAAACATCCATGTCAACTCGTGTCAAAGCTAGTGAAGGAGAAAGAGATGGGATTTTATACAACTTCCCATAAAAAAACTAATTGGGAATAGTTGGTCCATAAATAGGATTCTCATCATTAAAGAGGTTAGTTTCACTAGTAAGGTGAGTGAAAGTTAACTTAGGCCTCTTTCTTAGTGCCAGAGGAGCTAAGGCCAATTTTGCCTCTCTTTCCTCTATCTAATGGAACTAATTCTTTCTTTGCTTCCTTAGATGGATCCTATTCCTTATTAGAATCATAGGTAGTTGTGATGTTAATAAGGGCACTTTACACTATTTCTCTAGTTTTCAAAGGAATCATGCTAATAACCTCTACTAGAGAAAAAGGCCTCGGTGGAGATGCCTAAATTTTGGGACCTTCACTAGGTCTATGCTCTATGCTAGACTATTGAATCACATCTCTACCTTTTATTTTTCCTTTTACATCCTTAGGTTTCCCAAGCTAAGGTTAATTTATCAATTCTCTCTATTGAGCCTCAAAAGATTATCCGAAAATAGGTGGCTCTTGATGTGCAATCTTAGATGGTCATGGCAACAAGTGATAATGCAAGGGATGTAGTTGCCATATTTCTCTTCAAGGATTTTCATCCCTGACCATCCTATGTTCTAATTTGATGTTATATTTTTTAACCACAGACATGACTTCACTATAGTTCCTTGCCTTTGTGTAAATACCATCTCCCACACCTAGTTAATGTTTTTACTTAGTCTTTGGGACCTTTTTATCCCAGATATGGTTATCCACTCTATCATTGATGTCCCACATTTTAAGGTCATCTAGTTGGAAATCAAAATATTTCCTATGCACCACCATGATCTTGAGCTATTTCCAATATTTAATTACAATTCTACCAATGTCTAGTGGAAAGGGTTGAATTTGATCCTTCTTATTCTTCTTGCATATCCAATCCATTCCTTGGATGATTTGATAAGAAATTTATTGAACTAAAAGCTTATTGGGAACATATATAGGTATTCTATATGGTTGGACCATGATTCCTTCTATCCTTATTATAGTGTAATCTAGATAGAACCACACATCCCCCATGGTCTCCACTTGTCTTTTGATTAGAGATGAAGCTTGGGCATAGGGATACCAATGATTGCCTTAAAAATGACTGGGAAGATACCATCACATATGAATTGCATGTGATTCTTGTATTTGAATATATGTAATTTGGATTAATGATGGGAAATGGTAGTTTTACCATTAGGGTACCAATTTTGGATGCCAGGGAAATTAATAGAGGATAGGAGTGAATCCAAGGGGTAACACATCATACATAATTACTTAAAGGCATTTATCTTGATGATTGTAAATTGTTTAGCCAAGAAAAAACTTATTAGGTCTTTAATGGGAGGGGTTAAGTTTTTCTCCAACATGTAATGGACATAAGATACTCAAACCTTACTCAAATAAGTAGTAGAAGAGGCACCAAAGGCTCTATTCAATAAGGTCATAGCTACCCTAATGCCCTCCGTAAATTGGGCAATAGGAATTTCACCATTAGGGGACTTGAAAACATGGGAACCTTGGATTAACCAACGTGAGAGGATTGAATCCAAGTTTTTAGAATTTTTCCATTCCCTCAAAGATGGGAGATTGGCATGAGTCAATGGGAACTTATAGTAAGCCTCAAAGGCCATGGGAGCTATACATGTAAATTTCTTGGTACTTCCCTCATTAATAATCCATTCCCCATCTATTCTAAAATCAATGAAAATAATAAAAATAAGGTTGATGTAATGCATTACCTCTGGTTTAGCAGCCACATGGTGAAGGCCTGCTAGTTGAATTGATACTAGGTCATTGTATCTTTGGTGCACCGTAGCATTCCTCTATTCCTCCTAGGAAATTGGTTTCAACTCCTCTATAAATAATAATAATTTAGACCAATTCTTGATCCCATTTACATTCATGGCTATCAAATCTAATCTATGGCTCTAAAGACACTTCCTTCACCATCTGAAGTTAGATAGAGCTCCACTTTAATTTTCATTTGTTTCTTTTCCACCACTATTGATAACATTTAATTGTAGTTGATGAAAACAAAGATCTCACTAGTGCACTTGATATGAATTCAATTTGTACTTACTTTTATTTCTATGTGATCAATTAAACCATCTTAAGTCCTTCCTTATAGAGGGTTCAAGGTTTGTAGATTTAATGGTAGAAATATCTAACTCTTGATCTCATACGTGCCTTAGTTTTTATGGGACCTCATTCTCATGTATTTTGCATTTTCAAGCATAAGATATTTTTCATTTTGATCCTTCATGCTTATGTGGAGCATATGTGGTGAGGTTACATGCCTTTCATGACAAATTTCATAAATACTAGTTGAAGACTAACCATTAGCTTTCAAAAGTCCTCTTTATTTTGCTTTGAAAAATTGAATCCTTGTTCTTGCATTTCATTGGTCCTTTAATCTTTAAGGTCAGTAATTATTCCATGTGTCAAGCTTGTGGGGCCTTTAAAAATTATTCAAATTCATCACACCATTAGATAAAATCCAATGAGTAAGTGATCACCATTAGATCTTGGCTAGGGCTAGATCATTAACCATATTATTTTTTAAAAGGCTTAAGGCTTGACACATTGTTGGATTAAATCCAACAAAAAATCAATCACTATTGGATCTTACAAGATGGGGACATTTTAAATGGTTCCATGATTATATGAAACTTAGGATTAAAGATGACATTAAGAATTTTATGTTAAAAAACACAAAATTACTTACGATGAAGTCTTTATATTCTAAGTTTGCCTACATAAAAATCTAGGAATTTCTTAAAAGGGTTTTTAAAAATGCCCTCTTTATTTCAGATTTTAAAATTGTCTAGGTTAAATTTTATGGGTTCAGTCATGTCAAATACATCCTCATAGATGTCAAATTATGGGAGTGAACCTATGAAGTTTAGGAAAATGAAATTTATTGATCCAATAATTGAATGCCACTTATAAAGCCCTTGGGAGTTCCCAAGGATTTAGGGATTATCTAGGTTAAATTTGATGAGTTCGGTCACATCAAATATGTCCTTGTAGATGTCAAATGATGGGATCAAACATATAAAATTTAAGACAATGAAATTTATTGATTTAATAATCAAATTCCATGTGTAAAACCCTTAGGATTTCTTGAGGCTTTGGGGTTGATGCACACTGTCAGATTAAAGCTTCTAAGGTAGCGAGGACTGTTAGATCATAATATGAGTACTTGATAGTGATTAGTGTCCTTTTAAGTGTCAGCTTTGATTCACACCATTGGATAAAATCCTCTAATTGAGTGAGAAACATTGGATATATAAAAGTGCACAAGTTTTAAGTTAAGCTTGATATATATATATATATATATATATAAAGGTTTAGCCTAAGGTTTAGACCTTTAAAATTTGTTCCTGTTTACAAAGTGAAATACACTTAAACCTTAATAAGAATTATTTAATCCAAAAGGGCTTTTAGGTTTTAAAAGGAAAAATTTCCAAGTTTAAGTCATGATTTTACATTAATATTCATTCTTTTCTAAAAACATAATAGAAGCTTAATATAAAGTTAGACTTAAGGTTGTTTTAACTAAAAGGAAATAAGATTTCTTGCTAGTTTTTTGCATGAATGTTTAAATTTAAACCCCTAGGGTTTACTACTTGGGAACCCTAGCTTCTTTTATGGAACCTACAATTAATCACCTTGAAAATGATTATTATCAACATTAATCCTAAAACATGATCACAATCAGATACACCAAAGCTCATATCCTTTTTAAAATTGATATGCCTTTAAAATTCAATATCAAACAATCTTTCACACTTATGCCAGAATATAGAGGTTATGGAAATAATTACAAGTGTCCACTTTTCAAAAAAAATAAAGATGGGGGGAATTTGTCTCAACACACTCCTAATAAGGATGTTCACATCATCCATGTGTAATCTCACATTCCATATTTACATTATATTACTACTAGTATTAGTTTTTTAGATACGAATTTTAATTGATCACATCCCCAATCACATATACCTACTTATGCCACTTGGATTAGTTTTTTAGTTGCATTGTAATACCTTAGATAATACTAGGCCTTCATCTAAAACACATTTTCCACACCATATCATATTCATACATGTCATTTATTTTTGTGTTTGTTCCTTCTTTCATTATGTTTTAGATCAATTACTAAAATTTGAATCATCATTCTATAGATATTTTCACTTTTCTTTCATATTCTTGTTTCATTTTCATATTTTTCACTTATCTTTCATGGGATATTTTGCATACATGTTTTTTTATTATATTTTACTTGGAAAATTTTTATTTCATTTTGAATTACATTTCATTTTTATTTGTTGGTTTTTTCTTCACATTTGATTTGATATTATTTCCTTACATGATATTACACTCTTTATTATACATATCTTTGTGTGATTTTTCTTACATTTATATCTCATTAAAAAATAATCACCTACCTTTTCACATGATTTGGTATGTTCTATATTCATTTATATCATTTTGTCACTACAAAATCCGTATTTTGGTCATAATCCTACCTTTACAATCTTTGCTTGCCAATTTTCCAAGTGATTTAATTAGTTTTGAGAGTTATTCATTTATCCTTTGAACATCCTATGTGAACATGCATTTATTATATTTTTAGCCTTGTATCCATAGGTTTATCAAATTCACACATTGCACACTCCATGACTGAGACTATTATATTCTCATGTATTAATTAAGTGTAAAGGTAAGTTAAGGTATGCATATTATACCTTTTGTTATTAATGTATTATCATTAACCATAAGAAAATATTGTAGTATTTCATTTTATTTAGCTAAATTATTGTATTTTTATGTTATTTCCTAAATCATCATCCCATTTTACACTATTGTGACATGCGAATAACTCTAAGTGGGGAATATGTATATGTAAAATATTTTTCACATTATCATTTAATGAATCTTTCTCATGTAGAAACTTGTTGAGCTTCAATCTCACTAAGTGCACACCCTAAAGGGTGCAATGGGAAAGGGGTTGCCATGCATTTTGTGGTTTTTAAGATATGTTATTATATATGTCATGATCATATTATTCTTATTTTAGTTCAGATTCTTCATATTTTCCTTCCTACCTACCTCCTTACATCCTACCTCACTTCGTTATGTTAGTTCCCTCATTTCCTATGGAATCAACCTTGGTTGATACCTTTATTTTTGCACCTTTTCCCTTAGTGTACTGTATCAACCTAGTCAAAGTCACTATGAGCTTGTCTTTTAGTATTTGTATTTTTTTAGTTTGGCTAATGTAGTTTAATCTTATCCAACTCCTATTAACTCCATTGAATCTTATTTATGTCTTATGTTTAGCCTTTAGTATGGGTTTAGGTATTTTACCACTATATATACAAGTCATATTTCATTCATATCATATCATATCACACTCATATACTCTATTTTCTCTCACACTTATGCCATAGATCACATTTAGAGGAGTCATAAGTATGACCTTGTCTTGTAAAAATATTGTTTTGTGAAAGTCTTGGATATTGACTAGGAGAAGTCATTTTAGCCTAGATCTTGATTCAACATTTAATGTCTTCAAAACCACAAAAATATCTTACAAATAACCATTCACCAAAGGAGAGATTCAAGATCGATGGGTACGATCCTAGGTAAGTGTTTCTAATAGTATGCTATTTTTATTAGATAGGTGTTGCTTGTCTCTTACTTAATGAATGTGTGTGTATCTATGTCTATGTTCTCACTACACATATACATAGTGTGTTTATAAGATTTATTGGACTTTACATTTATACATTTTATATTTCCAAGACCCATATTTTTAAACCATGGTTATGAGTGAATAAAATGTCTCATTATAACAAAAAATGATAGCTTTTTCTCTTACATAAATCATGTATTAAAAGTGGACTTAGATATAGTTTTAAGAACTTATGCTCCATTTATAATAACATATATGATATATCTAGTTTATTATTTATAAATCATTATTGTTTAAAGTATTTTTATATTATAATAAACTATTGGATAAAATATGTCAAGTAGTGTAAATATGGCCTAAAATAAGTTGTCAATAAAGATAGAAAAGTTTGATGTTCTCAAATACAAAATCAAGAACAATATTCATATAGCTCTAGAAATCTTTAGTAGCTTTAGAGTCTCATATAAATAATCTACATAGTTTTTTATTTGTTTTTGATATGGATGTACTATTTATTAAAGATCACATAAGACAAACACCTTTGTATCCACTAAAAATAGGTCTTGTGTTTTTATGTTAGTTTGTTTGATGTTTTGGCACGTGAATGTGTAAGGACAAAATTTATAGGTTCTATAAAATAGTAAAAAATATCAAAAAAATATCTAAATATGAATATAATTAAATATTTGTATTCCTCTCAAAAAATTGGACAAGTTTAAAAAAAATGTGTTGATCTGAGTCTATATGTAAAAGTTATGAGCATATTAAATGGCTATGTACATGCACCAATAAACCTCTAAAGTACATCAATGAAGTTTTGGCATGTTTATGTGTAAAGAAAATAATTATAGGTTCTATAAACCCAAAAAAATCACTGATAACATATCTAAAGTTGAATATAATTACATAATTGTATTTCTCTCAAAAAATTAGACATTTAATAAAAGAATCATCTTGATCTGAGTCTATATGCAAAAGTTATGAGAATTTTAAATGGATTTATACATTCATTAGTGAAGCTATAGATTACATAAAATAATCTCTATATTCCATCAGTGAAGCACTAAAGTCATGTTGAGGGAAATATATCCTATTCTTTAAAAATGAGGACCCTTATGTTAAAATTGTGTAAATTTATACTTTAAAATTGAAAATCCATTTGATCATAATAACATTACCATGTTTACACATTATTTGTATTTGAAGATCATCCACACTATTTTATAATTGGTCTACTTGTTCATGGCTTTGGTTTAATATTGTCTAATGTTTTCTAACTTTAGATCTTCTTATTACATGTTACAAGTCTAACAGATGCCCATTGGAGGCAAACAATGTCTGGGTTTCATAATTTTAATTATTTTATCTTAATCTAAACTTGTAATAGCATTTGGTTTGTTAAAATTAAAATTGAATCCATGTTTAAGTTTCCTAAAAACATAATTCAAAAACCCTAGATTAGACCCCTCATTCAAATTCAAATTTGATGGGAATAAAATTACACGAGAGCCTTTTAATATGTTATGGACTTAGTTAAATTTTTATACTAAGGCTTAGTCATGTTTTTCAACATGACCAAACCTTAGTTTAAAAATTATATATTAGGTATATTTTATATCTTGAGCCCTTCGTCCCCTTTTATTTTAGTATGGTCTAACCTTTTATATGCAGGGTCCTTTTCATATGTTATTAAGTTAGATTAATATCTTAGCCTTAAGGCCCTGTTCATGTTTATTAACACAAAAAAAACCTTAGTAATAAGAATGTATCCTAAGTCTTATATGCCTCTGAGCCTTGACTTAAGTTGTATGCTTGTTTATAGGATCAATGGCCCACTTTTAGTCAGGGAAAGTTGATCGAATGGAATGAGATGAGCCCAATATGCTTAAGACTTTAATCTACTATACCAATCCCACTCGACTCCATGAATTGAGATCGATGATCCATGTTCACATGGATGCTAATGATCCAATGGAGTGAGATCATAATGGATTGAAATGGGTCCCTTTTTACTATAACATATACTTATCCTATGTTTTACCCTAAGGTTTTTTATTGTATTTATAAATACAATAAAACCTTAGGATAAAACTTATGTTATGAATTTAATTATTTGAAGGGTATTCATTTTATAGTGTTTTAAGGACCTATGTTAAAGACTTATATTATACTTTGGTCTAAATTCTAAATGGTCCTGAGCTCACTTAATCCCTTTATGACTATAGAAGTCAATGACATCAAACTACCTAGATCATAATCAATGACCCATATTTACTCGACTGAGATCAATCTAATGACATGTATCAATTCAAAGTTCCTAAAAGACCTACTATTCATGGGACATAAATTTTACATTATCACACCCATAATTTGATGCTTATGATGCCATCATTGACATCTATGATACCATCAATTTTTAGTCCCTATAATTAATTATGCGAGCTCAAAATTGACATTCTCATGATCATTAATTGATGTTCATGATGCCTTCATTAATGTCCTTAAGGCCATCAGAAGATAAATCCTATGGTTAATTATGCAATCTTAAATTTTATAATCTTACGACTAGTAATTGACATCCACAAGGCCATTGTTAATGTCCATAAGACTATTAAATTCAATCTCAAAAATGAATCTCACTTGGATGAATGAACATGTTTGTATTCATGTTGTAGGATCAATGGAATCTCATTTAGAAAATAAACATGCTTAGGGTTTTGTACCTCAATACCAAAATTGATCTTTTATCAATGTTTAACCTATCATAGACTAAGTATAATTATGTGTGAACAATTATAAACACCATAGACATAGCTTAAATATTATCCTAAGATCGAGTCATGTTTATAGACATTTGACCAAACCTTAGTCTAAAATATTATGATTGGTCCCTATATATCTCATGATATTTTTGTCTATTTTATTGGCTTGATATAACTAATGTAGGGTCTTATTATTACAAGACTTAGCCTAGAGCTTTTACCCTAATTTGTTATTATGTTTATTAATACGGTAAAACCTTAGGTTAAAAAACTTACATTAAGTCCCTTTTATTTTTAGGGTCCCCTTTTTAAATATGTTCTAAGCCTAGCTTAGATATTTTAGCCTAAGGTTTATTTCATGTTTATTAACACAAAATAAAATGATAGTCTAAGGTCTTTAAACTAAGTCTTTACATGTCCTAATGCTAGCTTAAACATTATGCATCTATGCAAGATATACGGATCACATTCACATGGATGAGACTGATCCAATAGAGTGATGCCAAGTTAAGGTTTCAATAGAACCTCTGAGATTGTGAGAAGGTGACAAGTGTCATGGTCACAACCAAAGAAAAATAAACAACCAATGGTGATCCATCCCATGAATCATAATCAATGACATGTATCTAATCAAATTAATTTAATCAAATGGAGTGAGATGATGGTAGAATTTTCAATAAAGATCATGAGACCCATAATAATGACACTTGTTATAATTGTAGAAAACATCGTAAACGTAGAAAATAGAATTCAAATCTTGGGATCAATATCAATGACACATGTTTATCCATGCAAAAAGATCTTATTATGCAAAATAAAAAGTATATTTTAAATGGTAATGGTCATGTTTTCAAACATTAATGAATACTATGCCATGAAAAGTGCCATGTAGATGCCATAATGATGCCAAATGGGTAGAGAGCAATAAAACTATAGATTTTTATGGGATTAGAAAAGAAAATGTATAAATGCCAAGGTCTAAATCAAATCTAAGGCACAAACTCACTCAAGTGTAAAAGTTGTCACCATTAAAACTTGAAAAAGAGTTGTAAAAAGCCCTAGCATCTCAAAAATCCCTAATTAAATCCCAATGTGACCAAAGTCAAGCTTGACAGAGTAAAATTTCCATCTGAGTAAGTGTAAACTAAGCCAAAGGTAAACTATAGACCACTAGTGAGTAATTTGAATAAAATCATAGTCATGATGGCCTAAAAATAGCATAGGAAAGATAAAGAACTCTATCTGACCATGGATTTAGAAGGGAGAGTCTTCAAAGATGTTGAATTTGATGTTATATCCTTAAATATAGAAGATAATAACTAGTCCAATATTTTTTGGACCATTAAGGAGCTACCAATCATTACAAGAGAGGATTAAAAGATTTCATCAATTATCCATAGATACGATAACCTGATCATCATTCAAATGGAAGGTCTTCACTATGAATCAACAAATCTAGAGGTACTACATTGCATTGATGTTATTGCTCTTACTTTTAAGGATTGTAAAATTGATCAAGACATGATAGTACATGAGCATAATTTAAGAATAATTTATTATATCCTCCCTATTTCCTTTTATAATTACTACAAGCTACCCAATTCTTAGGTGGATTTACCCACAATCAAATAATGGTCCAATAAGAATGACATGAAAACCATCCTTACCCCATGGTTATATTCAAGAACCCAAGTAGTCTTTGACCTCAGTGGAAGGATCCCAATCACCTAATTTAGGGTTGGTAGTAGGATGATTATGGCATTACTAAATAAATTCTATGGAAACCCCTCCACCACATATGTCAACAAAATTTTGGTCCCTTTTGTGTATTTTATGGTTGAGAAAGGACTTATTCCCCCTCTTGGAGAGATGATCAATATTTTCTTGAAACAATAGTTCTCTATAATAAGGAATAAGAATAGAAACCATTTCTATATGATGTCTTATCTTTTGTATGCCTTGATAGCCACTACCAAAATCCCCAACATAAAAGAATGGTCACTTGATGGGAGACAAATAGACTCCCAATATTATTCCAAATTAAAGATATTCAAGTATAGGGACCATATTCAGTTCATATGTGACTACATATATCCAACCTTAGTTGAAGCCATTACAAGGATCCCTATGATGAGAGTTATCCCTTTCATTAATAAGTATGTTGAGCTCATTGGGTACATTTGGCTATATCTAGATTGCACTATAATTTGGATAGAAGGAACTATGATCTAACCCCTTAGGTTACCAGTCCATGTACCCAAAAATTTGGTAGAGAAGGAGGTAGCATACCATTTATTCCATGGAATAGAAATTATTTATAAAAGTAAAAGGAAAGGACTGCTCCATTCATTTCATTTTTCTATTAGTATTACTATGTTCCAAAATTGGGACCATGTAGAGACTATCTCCAAGCATAGGTCCTCCTTCAATATATAGATTAATGAAATGATACAATGGGATCCTTATGAAAGGATTATAAAATAATGGAAGGTAAAAAATATTATAATGAATTATGAATATCACCCTAGTGTCTATGATTTAATTTACATATAAGTTTCTTCATTCGTAGAAGTCTTGGTAAGATTAAAGAAGAAGAATATCAAGATCAAAGCTAGACTACTAAGAGAGAAAAATCCAAGTGAGGATATATGGTAGATGGGGCCTAAGTAGTATCATTTATTAAAATGATAATCTTTTATACCTCCTCCCATGTAGCCATAGGTAGAGACATAATAGATTGAAGCGTAAGTTTCATAAGGGCCAGATGAAAAGAGAACTAAGGAGAGGAAACCTAGTGAATTAGCATCATATTCAACACTACCTAAATAATTAGAGTCATACTTTGAAGAAATTTACACAATTGCATTAAACCCCAAAAAGAATAGAAGATGTCCTAAAGGTACTAGCTAGTGGTTACCAATCAGATGAAGAAGAAGTTAAAATGGAAGAGATTTATTCCCAAACTAAGGAGGAAGCAGAGGAAGAAAATGGTATTGAAGTAGCTTTGGACTTAGTTCTTATTATAACCCAACCCAGAAGGAAAGATGAGCTAGCTTGAGTTCAAGCAGGAGGAAAAAATACAAAATTGACTTTCACTCAACCTTGGAATAAAATCAATTTTTTTAGTGATGATAATCCAATTTACGGTCCCTCCATTCCAGATTACTTCATATATGGAAAGTTATAATAGGTTCTAACCATGTACTACCATTGAGATGTTACAAAGTATGTTAACATCCATTTGAATGTTAAACTCTATACCTAGACTGTGGCATTATAATAAAAGTAAAAATAAAGATGCATGGCTACCCTTTGAGAGCTAAGTGCATCACAGATAGATGCTCCTAGAATTTCAAGTTGAGTACAAGTTAAAATCCCTACTCCTCAAGTGATAGAATCATCAATGGGAATTTGGTTTAACCCATAGACAACCACCATGGAGAGAGTAGCTAAGAATAAAGCCATGGTTGAAGGTGAATGGTTCACCTTTCAAAAGATTGAACCTTTTTTGGTCTAACTCTAGTGTCAGGGCAAAAGCTAGGACAAGACAAGATGTTTGAGGAGAATATCCTTGAAGTGGCCCAGGCTCAAAATGATCAATTGAAAATAATGATCAATGGCATATTGTAAGGAATTAAGAATTTGAAATATTCTATTGTCTTATAAATTCATGAAGATATATTCAAGACTATTGAGGACACCATGGATGACCTATTTAGCTCTTTATAGGCAGTCAGGACCAGATAATGAGAAATAAAGAAGCAAATCTATAAATCAATAAGCCAAGTTGGCCAATGGCAAGCTAAAAGTCTTTAGGTAAAAGTTTGGATTAAAGCCTTATCCAATAATCTAGTCATATATTTTATTACTATTAGCATGGCACATTTGAATATGGCTATGGCCATATTGGTTTACAAGATTGAGGTCCTAGACAACTAGTCCAAAAGAATGGAAGACCTTGCCAAAGACTTCAAGTAGCTAGAAAATGGAATATCTCATATCTTAGATATCTTGATAAAGGATACCATAAACACCAGCTTACTAAATCTCATAATTGATGAATATGTTAATTATAAGACCTTTCAATTCAAGCAAGAAGTAAGAAACTAATGGTAAAACTAAACAATAGATGGCAAAAAGAAAGTCATGGGCTTACTCCTATCATTCAAGGAGAAAATGGGAGATGACAAGGGTGTAAAATGAGATATAGAGAAGACTAAAATGAAATTTAAAGACATATGAGATCATAGAAAATATCTTTCCCTAAATCTAGTGGTTGATCTTCAGTTTATTAGTGAGCAACATTATAGATTGAAGATTATCCTATAGAAATAAGAGGCAACATCAACATAGGGTCTGAAAAGTTAGTTAGGAATATTATTTTGTAGAAATTTTTAGTATTTTAAAAATAGAATATTATTTTGTAAATACATGTAAAATTTGTAAACACGCATTGCCTATAGGTCAGTTCATTTGGAAAAATCTAGTGTATTCTAGAAACTTTGTAGAAAAGACAACTATCCTTACACTTGTACACTTGTAATTTGATATGACTAACTAGTATACTATATTAGAATTCTATAAAAGGGTGTATTACCTTTTTTTAAGATGGGGGAGCTTTTGAGCTAAAAAACTAGTGTAAACTTTGATCAACTAATGCGAGCATAAAATTCTGATAAGATTGTCTAATTTTGTTTGTGTGAATTATTAAATGAATTCTCTCTAACTTGTCTATTATGAATTAGATATTTGAGTAGTTATTATAGACTCTTGGCATGTACCTTTGAATGAATAATTTTTAACTTGTGCTTATGCTAGGATAACTAAAGCTTCTCTACTTTACTTCATTTTATTTTCTCTATATTTATGGATGTGCATTAGCTATCTATTAATAAGGGTAAATCTTTCAAGTAAGCTTGATTCTTATTTGCATTATTCTTCACATTCCTTAGAAGTTTTCCTTATGTGTGGTAAGATTTGAGATTAAGCTATTTTTTATCATACATTGATTTTAAGTGCATGCTTGGATAATATTTGAACTTTGTCATGATATATAGAATGAGGATCAACAACAATATATTTTATTTTTTCCCTACCCTTCCTTTTGTTTATTTTTTAACCAATTCACTTTAGATTAAAGACGTATTATATATGTCCATATTAATTTATTTTTAGACTTATAATTGAGCATAATTCACTTTAATTAGCATATATCATCTTTTTATTTGTAAAGATTTATAGGCCATGGTGGCTCCCAGCCACCAACTAATATTAATATTGTGAAATAGTCATTTTTTCTACCTCTATTCCACCATAGATAATAAGATTATCACAAACTTAAAATCATGCTCTGAATTATTTGAATTATAAAATGATAAGTGTTTCTTAAACATTATAAGCGCTTTGTGATACATATATAGGCATCAATAGGTAAGCTTCAGTGGTGCTAGAAGGAGGTCCTAATTCTTTGAAGATTGTATTATATTTGCTAGTTTTTTGAATTCTATTTAAAGATCACTTTGATCTTGGCTTATTTGTGTTTATTTTATCATAATAATGTAAATGTTAGTGATATTCACTATTTTAGATTGATATTTATGCTTATTTAGACAAATATTGACATTATTTGAAAATATATGCTAGATTATGGTAAAGAAAACATTAAAATTGTGAACCCAACATATTTGACGCTAGTAATAGTTATTTTGATCAAATATACCTAGATCCTTTTCTTGATTGAATTTTTTTAATCTTGAAACATGTAAAGGTTTATCTTAATTATGTGTTTGGATACATATTTGAGATAACTTGATTAAAGATTATAATCCTTTGTCATCTTTTATATGAATCTTTGTAAAATTTGCTTAATGTGCATTTTCATTCATTTTTCTCTACAAAGATAGGATTTACACATCATATAAAAAATATGATTCAAAATTCTCAAGATGTAATTACAAAGAATCAAAATAAGGTCATGCTTAGAGACTAGGGAACCTCTACTTTAATTAGAAGTCCATAGAAGAGCTAGGTGGGATAAAATTAAGCACATGGTTTCAAAGTCTTTTCCAACTTCACCAATTTAGGGTAATCATGAAATTAATCCTAATCATGGTATGTCTTAGTTGGGTGGATCTTCTATAAATGTGATAGGCGTGGTACATAATCTTCCCTTTAACCTCAAGAAATATTTGCCAATATTTAGTTCTAATAGTATTGTAACTATAGAAGAACATATTAAATAATTCAAAGCCATATTAAGGTTTCTAAATGTGGTCCATAAGGATGTATCATGTAGACTATTTCATTTTTACTTTAATGATGCTACCTATGAATGGTTTTTTAATCTTCTTAAAAATTATATTAATAGTTGGGACAACTTTAACAATGTCTTCATCAACCAATTTGACAAAAATATTAGTCCTTGTATCTTATACCAGTAATTCACCATGATCAAGAGGGATGACAATGAACCAATAAGAGAATTTAATGCTATGTTCAAAAATATTTATAGCCAAACCATATATCCTTACAATCTTGATGATGCTTTGGCCTTGGAGATCTATAAAGATGCCTTAGATCCTATGACCTATGTATTTATAAAGAGATTTGTTGGAACCATGAACACCTTAGTTTTATCTTATACTAAGGTTATGATTATTAATGACTAAATTCATCCCCAAGGTCATATGGCTTACTCTATTCCCAATGTCAACCCACATTTTCCTACCTTGAATGTCTTCTACATAATAATCAAAACATATCAGATTTAAACCAAATCCCAACTTTAAACTAATTATCATTAAGTCATGCTCATCCTACCCAAAACTTGAGATTCTTGAACACTAATATTAATGGATTTAACCCTAGTGATCAAAAGGCCTTGGTACCAACCACTAGTACTAATAATAATCAGGGTCATCATTCTGAGGCACCCAAAAATGAAAATGACTCTATCCTAAAAATGGTCTAAAAGTTAAACATTGATTTTCTTCAGTTATAAAAGCAATTGGGTAATATTGGAGAGAGATCGAATAGGAAGTTCTCTTTCTAAATCTTTAATAGGACCATTAATAGATTCCATAATGATAGTTATAATAAAAATAAGAGTAATTGGTCTTTAAGTTTATAATAAAACAATGGATATAAAACTTATTGATATTGCTTTACAATATTATTATAGAGTACATTGCAGTTCTAGACATGGTGAGATAGATTGTGTTGAATTATTTAAAGATTTTGAGGCCTTTCAAGAAGATTTAGATATGTTTGAAGTGGTTCCTAACAAATATAATGATATAAGTACATTAGGATCTAAATCTACTGATCAAGCCTTCATGGTAGAGACATTTGACTTCCCTTTCTAAGAAGATAATGAACCTGATGATATTCCTAAAGAAGTCCATTATTTTTAGCAGTTCCTAAAGAAGACCTACTCTCTAAGGAACATAGAGTAGAAGCATCCCCTAACTAATTGAAAACCTCTAAACAACTTAAACAATCCTCCAAATACCACCTCAGATAATAACCTAAAGCCTCCAAATATAAGTAATTATAAACATAGTACTAATGAATTTAATTCTTCCAATAAAACTCCATATAATATTGTGGAAGATAAAGAAAATTAAGGCTAGCATTACATTTCATGATTTGATGTAGATCACTGAGTAAAAAGACCTATTTTTGTAGTCCTTATCTAAAAAATTTGGTAAGCCACCCAAAATTGACAATGCCAATATTGCTATGTATAAAGCTAAAATAGAATCCCCACCTTTCTTGCTTATTATGAAAATGTTTGGTAAGAATATACATAATTGTTTGTTATATTCCAGTGCATCCAAAAACATTATGCTAGAAACTATTTGTAAATAACATAGCTTGACTCTTATTAAATTTGATAGAGTTGTCACTTAATTAGATAAGTCTAGAGTCAAATAAATTGGGTAATTATTACATGTTCATATGAAACTTGCCTCTGAGCCAAGGTCCAAAAATTATTGATATCCAGGCAGTATACATTCCTAAGGCTTGTGGAATACTTTTAAGTAGAGCATGGAAAAAGCCTTCAATGGATATATGTCCATTGACTATTCACATTTGTGTTTGCCTTGTAAAGGATTCCCAAATTAGATTAGAGTGTAAAGGGAGCCTCAGATGAAGCACATGATCAAAGAATATAATGTTGTGAATGAAATGGTCAACATGATGGAATCTTATGAGATCAATATGATGGATTTTTAATTAGGAGTGTATACTCTTGAAACTTCAAAGGTATGTAATTCAAAGACTTTTCATGCTTTACTTGGAATATGGAGATTAAATTTTCATGGTGTTGGGTGTAAGTCTAGATTTGGATTGGGGATTTTTCTAGCCAAACATGTTGGGAAAGAACTAACAGCTACTTGTAGACTTGAATTTCCTTGAACAAATAATCTTGCAGAATATGAACCTTTGATTCTAGGATTGCAATTTTCCATTAAGCATAAGGTTTAAGAACTCTTAGTTCATGGTTACTCAAAAATTTTAGTCAATTAGGTGAGGAGTAAATATCAATGTAAATTATGATATCTCAAGAGATATAAGTTCATAGTGTGGAATTTTCTTGAATCCTTTAATGATTTCAACATTGTTTCCATCCATATGATGGAGAACAAGGTTACTAATGAGCTTGTATTAGCTACAACCAATCTTATGCCAAACCATGACTCTTAAAAATTTAACATTGAGCTAGTTTTATGCCCTTTGGTTCTAGATAATGTAAACCATTTGTAAGTTCTTAGTGATGACCAACAAATCTAGGACTTCATGAACAACTCAAGAGTATTTGAATCCCATGTCATAGATGAGACCAATGAGAATAATCTTGAAGAGGATGACATATTTGAGAACAAACTCATTTATTTTAATGACAACAAGATTTTGAAAGTCATGATTGCCTTTAATAGGTAATTTTATTAGGATAAACTAGATACAAACACTAAGATTCCCAAAATGAGTGGGAAGGACTACAAGGTAGTTGATGTTGGACCTAAACATCAACTCCAACTATTTAACATTAGGACAACATATAAAAATATTGAAAATAAAAGGTCCAAATAATTGATGACAAACTATAAGGACATACTAGCATGGTCCTATAATGACTTGAATTTTTTTGATCTAAGAGTTGTCACCCAAACCATACCCTTGAAGGAAAACTACAAACCTATCAGAAAAAATTAGAGACATATTAACACTATTTTAGAACCTGTGATTTTCAAAGAAGTCAAAAATTTGTTCGATGCCAAGATTGTATTTCCCATTAGGCACTCTACTTGGGTTGCCAATTTGGTTCTAGTCAAGAAAAAGAATGGTGAATAAGACTATGCATTGATTTTAGGAAAATATATAAATCATCTATAAAGGAAAAATATCTTTTGTCTTCTCTAGACCAAGTTATACAAAGTGTTTTTTGTTCTACTATGATGTCTTTTCTTAATGGATTTTTAGGGTATAACCATGTGTTGGTAAATCAATAGGACATGATGAAGACTTCTTTCACTACCAAGTGTGGTATGTTTACTTACAAAATAATGCTATTTGGAATAATAAACATAGGGGTAACATTAAAAAGAGCCATGGATCATGTGCTCCAAGGTTTGGTAGCTAAACTATTTATTATATACATGGATGATCTAACTATTTTCTCTAAGAATAGAAAGGACCACATTATACTTTTATAATAGGTATTTTAAAGATGCAAAAGGTATGAGATTACTCTCAACCCAAAGAAAAGTATTTTTTGTCTTACTAAGGGAAAGATGCTAGACCATGTTATCACTAAGGATGGAACCTCTATAGATCCTAAAAGAGTAGAAGCTATATCAAAGATAGAGCCTCCTAATAGTAGGCAAGAACTAAAATCATTCTTTGGAAAAATTAACTTTGTACGAAAGTTTATTTTTGGATTTGAAAAAAATTATAAAACCATTGAATGATATGCTGAAAATGATTCCAAAATCTCATGGAATGAGGAATCCAAGAAGGCCTTCAGGGATAGCAAGGAATAAATTGGATAATCTCTAGTCCTGATAAGCCCATACTTCTACAAAGATTGTTACCTTTACTACTTTGCTTATGATCATACTATTGTTGTAGTCTTAACTCAAAAAATTGATGGATGTGACCATTTTATTGCTTTTATGAGAGCAAACTTTAAAAATGTTGAGTTAAATTATTATTTAATTGACAAACAAGCAGTGCATTAGTAAAGGCTATGAAAAAATTCAGGCAGTACATTCTTAGGAGTAATGATATCTTACCAGACCCTACCACCAAGATCATGTTAGGCTAGAATGATCTAGGAAAAAGGAGATGTAAATGGATGTATATGTTATAGGAATATGAAATTAAACTAAATACTAAAAAATTGGTAAGTTTCCAAGGTTTGATTCAATTTATTACCAATACTAACCCTAGGCTAAATGTCATGTAGGTTGAATAAGAAAGTTTTTAGTCTAATGATTGGTATGATCCAATTATCCATCTATTGATCAATGGAACTTATCTTGAAGGGTTAAACAAGGAGAAAAAAAGATCCCTAAGACTCAAGGAAACCTACTACCTAATTAAATATGGATTGTTGTACCAAAAAAACTTTGAAGGTATTTACTTAAGGTGTGTATCCAAAAAAGAAGCAACTAAAATCATGAGCAGTTTTCTTGAGAAGATAGGAAGTGGACATCCATATATAAATACAAGAGCTCAAATAATCCTTAGAGATGGTTATTATTTTCCCATAATCTTAAAAGATTCCCACAAGCATGTAAGGCAATTTCATTCATGTCAAGTCATCATCATAAAAAAGCCTAAGGTAGCCATGCGATTGTAGCCGGTTATGGTAGATAAACCTTTCACTCAGTAGGGATTAGATTTCATGGGGGTAATCAACCCCAATTAATTATAAGGTCACACATACATTATAACTACTACTAACTATTATACTAGGTGGACTAAAGAAGTAAAACTAAGTAATGCAAAAAAGAAGAAGTGATCAAGTTTTTAGAAGAAATTATATGCACCATATTTTGAGCTCTTGTCACTCTAGTATGTGATAATGGATTTGATTTCATATCCATTGAAATGATAGAATGGGCATATGATTATAGTATTATTCTCAAGTTCTTATCCAACCATTACCCTCAAGGTAATGGAGTATTTGAATCAACCAATAAGAACTTAATGAAAGAAATGAAGAAGTTTACTATAGACAAACCCAGAACATGGCACAAGATTCTAAAATATGCCTTATGGGCAAATAGAACTAGGGTCAAGCAAGCTCTCAAGGAATAACCATTATTGTTGGTATTTGAACAAATACCCATATTCCCCAACACCCTCAAGTTACCAATTTATAAATTCATATAGGAATACATGGAGGATGATCAAGAATTGGAAAATTAAAAACTACTAGACATTGTTCAGATGGAAGATGCTAGAGAAGAGGCTTTTGCCAATTTTAGTAGGCACCAATCCATAGTGAAAAGGTGGTTTGATCAGTGATCAAAGATGAAATTATTCAAGAAAGAAGACTTAGTTCTTCTTTAGGAAAAGGCATCAAAACCTAAGGGTAAAATGGGAAGTTCACTCCTTTGTCAATAAGTACCTATCAAATTATTGAGACACTTAGAAGTAATGTCTTCAAGCTGAAAGACCTACAAGGAGCAGAGTTCACACTACCCATCAAAGGGTAGTATCTCAAGAACTATTTTTTTATTCCTCCCCCTAGGGTCTTCATAGAGTGAACTGTAAGAATATTTAATGTTAGAGTAGGTAGGCTAGATTAGTTTTACTTTGTTCTTTCCTTCGTTCCCTTTTTTTGTACATATATTTGTATATATTTGTTTGATTTTCCTCAACTTTCTACTTTCTTTTCTATTTAGTGTGTTTTTTTTTCTACTTTGTTCCTTAATCCTAATCATTTCTTTTGGACAACCCTGAACTCAAAGTTCATCTGATTGCTCAAGAACTCCACATTTTAGGAATGTAGGTGTGAATCTTAAGGAAATGTTGATCACATATCTAAAATATGAGACTAATGATCTAGTTTAGAGAAAATAGTAAGGACCAATAGATAAGTTAATTATTACATAAGATCTTAAGCATTGTTGTGATTTGAATTTAGTTTTAAGGATAATTTCACATATGGGATGAAAGCTTAAATTATTGTAATAAAGTCATTTTTGTACTTAATAAACATCCTTACCTGGGATGAAGGTTGTAACCATATGCCATTGTTTGAGGATCAAACATTTGACCAAATACTTAAACCTAACTAAACTTGGTTCTAAAACTTTTCTAGAAAGCCAAAATGGTCTAAAAAATACAAAAATAAGCTTTCCAAGTAAAGGTGATCTTGGTGATCTCCATTGGGGCTATAGATTCTTTGTTTTCAATGGAACAATGCCTTGAGTGGATCCAAAGGTACCTTTGTCAGGGCTATGGATACCTAGTTGGTAGTAGAGCAATGCCCAGGTCTTTCCAAACTAAAGCATGATCCTTAATGGATATCTAAATGTGCTACAAGTCAATGTGGTTAAAGACATGAAACTTATAAGTTGTTCCCTAAATCCCATAGAAAATAATAAGTGGAATTAGAGCACACATATAACATGGCTATATTTGTATGTTTGATCAAAATTATGTAGGTGTAAGGATTGTTTTAAACATAAATTGATCTTGATAAGGCTATTGATCAAGTGAAATAGATAATTTAATTGGTGTTCTGAACTAGAATCTCTGAATTTTAACATATTTCCATGTTTCCCTTGAAATTCACCATTTATTGAGGAAAACATACCCCCATTCTTGAAAAATAATGACCCTTGTGTTAAAATTGTGCAAATTTATACTTTAAAATTGAAAATCCATTTGATTATAATATCATTACAATTTTTTCACATTATTCATATTTGAAGATCATCCACACCATGTTATAATTGGTCTACTTGTTCATGGCTCTCATTTAACTTTGTCTAAATTTTTCTAACTTTGGATCTTCTTGTTTCATGTTATAGGTCTAACAGATGTCCATTAGAGACAGGCAATGTTGGGGTTTCATAATTTTAATGATTTTATGTTAATATAACTTTTTAATAGCCTATGGTTTATTAAAATCTAAATTGAATCTATGTTCAAGTTTTTTGAAACCCTCATTCAGAAACCCTAGCTCATGGGAATAAAATATATAGCAAATTTTTAACATGCCATGGACTTAGTTAAATTTTTATACTAAATCTTAGTCATGTTTTTTAACATGACCAAACCTTAGTCTAATAATTCTATACTAGGCCTCTTTTATATCCTAAGACCTTTGTCCCTTTTTATTTTAATATGGTCTGACCTTTTATACAGAGGGTCTTTTTCATATGTTATTAACTTATATTAATGTCTTAGTCCTAAGGCCCTCTTCATGTTTATTAACATAAAAAAGACCTTAGTATTAAGACTTTATCCTAAGTCTTATATATCTTTGAGCCCTGACCTAAACCATATACTTGTTTATAGGATCAATGACCCATGTTTAATTGAACAAAGTCAATCAAATTGAGCAAGATGATCTTGATATGCCTAAAAAGTTAACCCATTGGACCAATCCTACTCATCTCCATGGATCAAGATCAATGATCCACATTCATGCAGATGTTAAAGATCCAATAGAGTGAGATCATCATGGATCAAATTGGGTCCCTTTTTACTATAACATAGACTTAGCCTAAGTTTTACACTAAGATTTTTTTATTGTATTTATCAATACAATAATACCTTAGGATAAAACTTATGTTATGACTTTAATTATTTGAAGGGTCTTCATTTTATTATGTTTTAAGGACCTATGTTAAAGACTTATGTTATGCTTTGATATACATAATAAATTATCTTGAGCTCACTTAATCCCTTTATGACTATAGGAGCCAATAACATCCAACTACTCATATCATAGTCAACGCTCCACATTTACTCAAGCGAGATCAATCGAATAATGCATATCAATTAAAAGTTATTATGGGAACTACTATTCATAAGAATTAAATTTGATGTTCTCACAATCATAATTTCACACCCATAAGGCCATCATTGATGCCTACAATACCATCAAATTTTAGTCCCTATGGTTAATTGTGCAAGATCAAAATTAACATTCTCATGGCCACCAATTGGCATCTATAAGGTCATCATTAACATTGACAAGCACCTCAAATTTTAGATCCTATGGTTAATTATATGAGTTTAAATTTGAAATTTTTATGATTTTCTATTGACATCCATGAGGCCATCATTAACATCCACTAGACCATTAAATTTAATGTTAGGAACTAATCTCATTTGGATTAATGAACATGTTTGTCTTTATGTTGTAGGATCAATGGAATCCCATTTGGAAAATAAACATGCTTAGGGTTTTATACCTCAATATCTAACTTGATATTTCATTAACATTTGAATTATCGTAGACTAAGTAAAATTATATGGGAATAATTATAAACACCATAAACTTAGCTTAAATGTTAACCTAAGATTGAGTCATGTTTTTAAACATTTGACCAAACCTTAGTCTAAAATATTATTCTTGGTCCCTATATATGCCATGATATTTTGGTCTATTTTATTGGCTATATATAACTAATATAGGGTCCTATTATTACAAGACATAGCCTAAAGATTTTACCCTAATTTTTTATTATGTTTATTAATAGGTTAAAAACATTACATTAAGTCCCTTTTATTATTTGGGTTCCCATTTTTACTATGGTTTAAACCTAGCTTAAATATTTTAGCCTAAGGCTTATTTCATGTTTATTAACACAAAATAAAACCATAGTCTAACGTCTTTAACCTAAGTCTTTACATGTCCCAATATTAACTTAAACATTGTGCATCTATCTAAGATATATAACTTGCATTCATGAGAACGGGATTGATCCAATAAAGTGAGGTTGAGTCAAGCTTTCAATAAAACCTATGAGATGGTGAGAAGGTAACAAGTGTTATGATCATGACCAAAGAATAAAAAATAGCCAATGGTTGTCCATCCCATGAATCAAAATCAATGGCCCATGTTTAACTAGACTAAGTTAATAAAATGGAGTGAAATGAAGATAGACTTTTCAACAAATCTCAGGAGACCTACAATAATGAGACTTATCATAACAAAAAAAACATAGTAAAGGAAGCCAATAAAATTCAAATATTAGGATCAAGATTGATGAGCCATGTCGATCTATGCAAGAAGATCCAATGGTGCAAAATAAAAGGTAGATTTTAAATGGAAATGGTCATGTTTGCAAACATTAATGAGTAATTTATCATGAAAAGTGCCATGTAGATGACACATGGGTAGAAAGTGACAAAAATAGATATTTTTATGGTCTCAAAAAAGTAAAGGTATAAATTCCAAGGTCTAAATAAAATCAAAGGCAAAAATCACTCAATTCCAAAATCCATCATCATTAAATCTTGAAAAAGACATCTCCAAAAGCCCTAAGTTGATCCCAGAGTGATAAAAGTCAAGATTAAGAGAGTCAAATTGCCATCTAAGCAAGTGAAAATTGATCCAGAGGAGAACTATAGACCATTAGTGAGTAATTTGAATAAACTGACAATCATGGTGGCTTGAAAATAGCATAGGGAAGACACAAAATTCTAACCATGGATTCAGAAGGGAGAGTATTCAAAGATATTGAATTTGATGTTGTAACCTTAAACATAGGAGATAACAATTGGTCCAAGATTTTCTCAACCATTAAGGAGTTGTAAGTCATTATAAGAGAGGATGAAAATATTACATCAGTCAACTAGAGATATGATGACTTGATCTCTATTCAAATGATAAGTCTTCATTATTTGGTAGAAAATCTAGAGATACTACATTGCATTGATGTTATTTCTCCTATTTTTAAGGATTGTAAAATTGATCAAGACATGATAGTACATCAACATAGTTTTAGAATAATTACTTATATCTCTCATATTGCCTTTGATTATTATTGAAAACTACCCAAGCCTTAGTTTGATTTACCCATAATTAGAGAATATTCCAATAATAGTGACATAAAAAACATCCTTACACCATGGTTATATTCAGGAACCCAAGTGATCTCTAACCTTAGTGGAAGGATCCCAATCACCTAATTTAGGGTTGGTATTATGATGATTAAGACATTACTAAACATATTTTTCAAAAACCCCTCCACCACCTATGTCAACAAAATCTCAGTCCCTTTATGTATTTCATGGTTGAGAAAGGACTTACTCCCCCTCTTGGAGAGATGATCAATATTTGATTGAAACAAAAATTCTCTATAATAAATAAGAAAACTATCAACCATTTCTATATGATTCCTTATCTTTTAGATGCCTTGATAGCCACTTCCAAAATCCCCAACATAAAATAATGGTCACTTGATGGGAGACAAAAAGTCTCCTAGTATTATTCTAAATTGCATATATTAAATTAGAAAGGCAATATTTAGTTTATATGTGACTACATATACCCAACCTTATTTTAATCTATTACAAGGACCCCTATGATAAGGGTCATGCCTTTGATCAAGAAGTTTTGTTGATCAAGAAGTATTTTTATATCTAGATTGCACTACAATCTAGATATAAGTAACTATGAGCCAAACCCTTAGGTTATCAATCCATGTACCTACAAAGTTGGTGGAGAAGGAGGTAGCATACCAATTTTTCCATGGCATAGACATCATATGTATAATCAAAAGAAAAGGAATATTCTATTCCTTTCATTTAACTATTAGTAGGATAGTGTTCTAAAACTGGGACCATGTAGAGATTATCTCCAAGAATAGGTCCTCCTTCAATCTATAGGTTCATGAAATAAGAATGAGACCCCTATGAAAGGGTTGAAAAATATGTGAAGGCCAAGCCGATCAACATGAATTATGAACATCACCATGGTTTCTATGATTTAATGTAAACCTAAGCTTCTTCATTCACATAAGTCTTGGAAAGATTAAACAAGAATAACATCAAGCTCAAAGCTAGACTACTAAGAGAGCAAAAGTGATGTGAGGATATATGATATATGGGGCCTCATCAATATCATTTATTACTACAACCATCTTCTAAACTTCCTCCCATACAAACATAGCTATAAACACAACAAATTGAAGCATAAGTTACACATGGGACATATGAAAAGAGACCTGAGGAGAGGAGACCCGATGAAATAGCATCATATTTAACACTTCCTAAAGAACTAGAGTCATAAGTTTAAGAAATTAACATAATTACAATGGACCTCAAGGAAATAGTAGAAGACACCCTTAAGGCATTGGATAGTGCCTACTAGTTAGATAAAGAAGAATTAAAAATGAAAGAGCTTCAATACCAAACTAAGGAAGAAGTAGAGGAAGAAATGGGAAGGAAGTAGCTTTGGACTTAGTTCCTATTGTAACCCAGCCAAAAATGAAAGCTGAGCTAGCTTTAGTTCAATCAAGTGGAAAGAAGCCAAAATTGAATTTCACTCAACCTTGGAGTGAAATAAATTTTTTTAGTGATAATAATCCAATTTATGGCCCCTCCATTCTAGATTAATTCATATATGGAAAGTTGTAAAATGTTATAACCATACACCACCATTTGGTTGTTACAAAGTCCATTAACATCTATGTACATGATGAAATCAATCACTAGATTTTGGAATTACAACAAAAACAAAAATAAATACACATGGCTACCCTTGGAGAGTTAAGTGGAACACATGTGGATGCTATTTAAACTTCAAGTGGAGCAGAAGTTGAGATCCCTACTCCTCAAGTGATAGAATCATCATTGGGAGTTTGATTCAACCTGGATATGGCTAACATAGATAGATTAATTGAGAATAAATCCATGGTTGAAGGTGAATGGTTCACCTTTAAAAATATTGAACCTTTTATTGGTCTAACTCTAGTGGCAGAGTAAAAGCTAAGACAAGACAAGATGTTTGAGGAGAAGATTCTTGAAGTGGCCTAGGCTCAAAATGATTAGTTGAAAATAATGATCAAGATCATATTGAAAGAAAAAAAGAATTGTAAAGAGTATTTTATCTTATTAATTCATGAGGATAGATTCAAGAAGTTCAAGGACACTATGGTTGATTTATTCAAATTTTTAAAGACAATTAAGAATAGACAAAGAGAAATAGAGAAAAAATATCTAAAGTAGCAGGCCAAGTTGGCTAAAGGATAGATATAAGCCTTTAGGTGA
This sequence comes from Torreya grandis, assembly GCA_037957365.1. Lineage (NCBI taxonomy): Eukaryota > Viridiplantae > Streptophyta > Pinopsida > Cupressales > Taxaceae > Torreya > Torreya grandis. Next base: position 109,041 of record JARHVA010009287.1, read on the forward strand.
AATAATTTATTAAGGCCTTATCTAAGAATCTAGTCCCAAATTTTATAACTATCATCAAGGCACATTTTAATATGGTCATGGCTATATTGGTTGAAAAGATTGAGGCCTTGGATAGCTGGTCCAAAAGAATAGAAGACCTTAGGAAAAACTTGAAGCAATTGGAATATGGAATATCTCATATCTTAGACAACTTAATAAAGTAACCCACAACCCTCATCTGACTAGGTCTCATAAATATTGAAGAGCTCAAACACATGACCTTTTAGTTCATGCAAGAAGTAAGAAACTAGGGGGGAAACTAGATACTAGATGGCAACAAGAAGGTCATGCGATTACTCCTATCATTTGAGAAGAAAATGGGAGATGTTAGGGTCATCAAAAGAGATATAAAGAAGATTGAAAAGAACCTTAAAGACCTAGGTGATTATGGAAAGGAGTTTTCCCTAAATCCAGTGGTTAATCTTTATTTTATTATCAAACAAAATTACAGATTGAAGATTCTCATGTAGAAGTAAGAGACAACATAAAAATAGCATTTGTAAAGTTAGCTAAGAATATTATTTTATAAAAATTTGTAATATTTTGAAAATAGAATATTCCTTTATAAAGGCATGTGAAATTTGTAAAAATGCATTGCCAATAGGTCAATTCATTTGGAAATGTCTAGTATATTCTAGAAACATTGTAGAAAGGACATTTTTCCTTACACTTGTACACTTGTAATTTGATATGACTGATATGTATACTACATTAGCATTTTATAGAAGGGAGTGTTGCCATTTGTAAAAGATGGAGGAGTTTTTGATCTAAAAACTAGTGTAAACTTTGAGAAACTAATCCAAGTAGAGAATTATGAAAAATATTGTCTCATTTTCTTTGTTTGAATTACTATATATCTTCTCTCTCACTTGTCTATTCTGAATTAGCTATTTGAATAGTTATTGTAAACTCTTGGTGCGTACCTTTGAATATAGAATTATTAACTTATGTTTATGCTAGCATAACTGAAGGTTCTCTAGTTTACTTCATTTTATTTTCTCTATATTTGTGGATGTGTATCAACTATTTACTTATAGGGGTAAATATTTAAAGTAAGATTGGTTCTTATTTGCATTATTCTTCACATTCCTTATAAGTTTTCCTAGTGTGTGGTAAGATTTGAGATTAAGTTGTTTCATATTAGACATTGGTTATAATTACATGTCTGGATAGTATTTGAACTTTGCCATGATATCTAGAATAAAGATCAACAACAACATATTTTCTTTCTACCATACCCTTCCTTTTACTTCTTTTTTAACAAATTCACTTTAGATTAAAGATTCATTGTATATGTCCATCTTAGTTTAGTTTTATAATTAGAATTGAATATAATTCAATTTAATTAACATAGATCATCTTTTTATTTACAAAAAATTATAGGTCATGGTCACTCCCAACCACTAAGTAATATAAATATTGTGAAACAATCATTTGTTCTACCTCTATTCCACCATAGATAACAATATTATTAAAAAATACAACTCATACTCTAAATTATTTGAAATCTAAAATGAGAAGTGTTTCTTAAACACTCTGAGCACCTTGTGATACATATTTAGGCATCAACAAGTCCATTAACTAAGCTCCATAGATGCACAGAGTTGGACCCAAATATGTCCAAAATGGATTTTGAGGTTTAGTAAGATAAAAGAGGCATGAGGGAAGGTTTTTAAACATGTTTTTATAGAATTTTTATATGTATAATGTCAAAAATAGAACTTCTAAAAATAGACATTAAAGCTAAAATGGTATATAACTATAGAAACATGCAAGCAAAGAGTTCCAAACATGATTGCTACCTATTTTAGACATATGTTTATAGTATTTCTAAAAATAAGTATATATGAAAAATAAATAGATTTATAGTAATCTAAATACTATGAATATCTCACATATAAAAGTTGTTGGAAGGAACTATATTTTTTATATTGTTATTTATAATGTTGTAATGATAAGAAATCAGTTACAAACTATTTTTTTTACTTTTTTAGAATAAGAAATTGGTTCTAAACTAATTTTTGAAGTTTATAGGATTATAAATTAGTTCAAAACTAATTTATCAAATTTTTACTCTCAATTAATTAGTTGTTAAAGGAATTGTATTGTAAACACAACATTGAATCATTATGAGAGTTTGTAGTTGGATAGTGATATCTTAGAGTTATAAAGAAATCATTTTTAATTTATAAGTATTTCCATAATTAGTTAATAATTGATTTCATAATGTTTTTACAAAGCAAAGTGTTGATCCAATCCTATTCTAAGGGAGAGCCAGGGCCCACTCAACCAAGGAAGTAGGATTTGTGTGTGGTATTTATTTGTTTATTTCAGATTATTATGTGCGATTTAAAATTTGTAATTTATTCTATTATGAAAATTAGTGTGATACATGTCTCACCTAAAATATTGTGTGTTCATGTGTGTGTTTTCAATAAGATTATTTTTAGCCATTTGAATTTCAAGCATTTATCCTTCATATCAATGTTTAATTTAGTAACATAGATTAAAATTGTCTTTACATTTTATGCAATTTAAATTTATGTAAATAGATTAAATGTGTGTTTAATTTATTCCAATTTAAATTTCATAAAAACATGTTTATTTTACAAGTATTTAAATTTATCATGTGTGCTTAATTTTACAAGAAATAGATCAGATTTTTAATTCAAGTAATTATATTAGATTCCTAGAATAAATGATCCATAACTCCCCCCAAAGAAACAATTATTAGTTATTATCTTTGACACCTTAATATAGATTACCATTTCACACTAGCCCTAGTTTGATATGACATCAAATAAACTAAGTTTATTAAATGAAGGATTTGATGACACCCATCATTTTTGGCACCATTGTCTGGGACTTTCTACGTGTTAGTAAGGTATAAGTCACAAAAAATAATTGATTAGAAAAACTTTTTATAAATTAAATAAATTTATGAATAGACCAAGATATTCAAAGGGAATATATATTCCTAATAACACCTAGAAACAAACAAGTCAAACAATGGAGATAATCTAGGATATATATTGAATCCACAAAATAGGTTTAGGATAGATAGAGCTCAACCAACAAGAATAACCTTTTTCTACCCTATTTTCCTAGATCAAGATGAGAATGCTTAAATGAAGAACATATTCCCATCTATATTGCTTAATTTTTAAGGGATATCAATAAAATATCATGATTAGTTCCTATTTGAGTTCAGAGTACTATGTTAAGTGTATAACTATAAAATGGATAATTAAAAATTGAAATTGTTTCCTTTTACACTTAAGAATTTAGTTATGAGGTGGTTTATGGGTTTGAAACTAGATTCTATTAATTCATGGGATGAAATGGAAAATGGATTTTTGGATAAATATTAGGAATATTGTAAGGAAAGAGACATAAAGGAGGAATTCTTCCATATAAAACAAAAAATAATATGAAATTATAAAATATTTTCTAGATCAATTTTTCTTTGTCTATAGAAAATGTGGATATAAGTTGAATGAAGACCTTAACATGACAATTTTTTTAAATATATTAGATGATTATGCCTAAGAGTCCTTGAAACAAATGGGAAAAGGAGATGTAAATAAACTAAGTATCAATGAAATAGATAAACTATGTATGAACTATTAAATAAAAAAAGTTATTAGTAAGAAACTAAAAATAAGGGAAGGAATCAATGGTGTACAAGAACTCATGGAGGAATTCTAAAAATTTAAAATAAAATTTTTGGCTCAATTTAACAGCACACTAGATGTATTTTAAGTAAAATTTAATGCTACTACTAAAAATTTAGTTATGGATTGCCAAAAATGTAGATTGAAACATGGATTCTAAGACTTCCCTCTAGATAGGATAAATATTAATGGTATTTGTGATGTAAATGATCGTGACACAAAACAATTCAACCTAATTAATGTTCTTAAGAATCAATTGAAATAAATTATACAACCAATGAAAGAACTTAATTACATATAAAGATAAGGGAATAAGTTCACATATAATCAAAATATAAATCACTTTGTTCCAAGATTATTATAATCTAGAGATGGTTTCATAGGCTCGATAAACACCTCCATAAACATGAGGACGACCAACTTTATCCTTAAAATATTAGATATCACAAAAACCACGACTACCATAATTAAATCAACAAAATAGAGAAATCAACAATAGGTAACTCATTAAGAATTTAATCAAAAAAGAAATTTTCCATCTAAAATGGTGTGCATATTTACTCCTACTAGCCAAACATAAAAAACTAAACAAGTAATTGAATATAAATTACATGAATAAATAATAAAAAACCCTAATAAATATATATATATATATATATATATATATATATATATATATATATATATATATATAACCAATATATATGAATCCAAAAAAAAAAAATATATGGGAGTAAATGTTATAGATTGTTGTAATGTTCAATTATTTTCAAGAAATACATCGACTAGTTCACCACTAACCATCACAAAAATTACCATAGAAAAATAAAGTTTAATCCCTCCCAATGATAAATCCAATAAAAATAAGACATTAAAGAATTAGAAGAGGAGTTGATAGGTTGAATTTAAGAGCCCATCCTAGCTTTGCATTCTACCAATCTAGCTCTAGAAACACTTAGCTTGGCTTCAAAGTCCACCAGTCTGGCTCCAGAGATGCCTAAACCTAAGATAAAAATTATCAAAACATAGGAAGGATATTTCTTCGAAAAAATAACTAACCATTGTTGTATTCAACAAACCCTACTCTATATTTTTCTTCAAAAAGAGGGGACCCCCTTTATTTTTTAGAATAGTGAATATTTTTAAGGGGACACTTATGAGTTCTGAGGGTTATAATACTTGTGATACTTGTACAAAATTGGATTTTTTAATGTTAAATCATGTTGTGGTATTATTTTTGATGCACTTGATTAGTCTAACCTATTAATAAAAAGGATAGAAAGAGTGATTTTACATGACATGTATTTAGATTGTTTTATTATAGAATATTCTTCAATAAACTTTCATTTCAAAAGGATTCTCATCAAAAACATTTGTGCTAGAAACATTCACGTTAGAAACATTCACATTGGAAACTTTCATAGCAAAATGATTCTCATCGATGATTTTACTTAGATAACTTTCCATTTTAATAGGTTTATGTTGGAAACTTTATGTCAAAAATAATTACCTTAGAATGATTTAACTTTAACAACTGTCTTTCCGGTTTTAGCCTTCAAGAGCTTACTCATTGGAAACCTTCATATCAAAGACTTCACTATGGAAAATTTATCATCAGGAACTTTGTTTTTGGAATGATTATATCATAAATATTCTCATCGATAACTTTTATTTTGGAAACATTATTTTTAGGAAGATTTTTACTGGAGGATTTTGTGTTAGAGACTTTGGATCAGAGACTTTTATTTTGGAAAATTTAGATTCAAAAAGATTCTCTATAGGATATTATTCATTGGGAAATTTTGTTTTTGAAGCATTCCCATTAGAGACTTTGTATTAGAAGCTTTCATTTTCAAGAATTTACATTAGAAGCTTTTATTTTAAATACTTTTTCATCAGAAGATTTCCTACTGCAGGTAAATTTGTTTTGATAACATTGTTTTGGAAATGTTGGGAGAAAATATTTTTGAAAGAAATTCTACACTTCATATTATGTTGGGCCTAAATGCAAAACTCAAATTTATTGACTAGGCTATACCATGACGCATGGTAAAGGATGAAAGGTTACACAAAGACACCATATATGACAAGGCATCCTACATGGCATGTAAACTAGTTTGGGGTGGTAAAAATTGATTTGAATGAAGGTGATGAGGTCATAAACATTAATGAGTAATGGTGAATGAACCAAAAATAAATGTAAAAGATCTATTTACATCAAACCTCCAACCAAGTTCATGTCATTCACTCTTTGAGCTTGAGTGGACTTCAGCTTCAAGCAATCCCAAAATTCATGACTATTATCACAATGATTTTGATGAGACTTTCATAAAGCTCATCATATCTATACAAAATGTCTATAAAGTGTTACCTTTGGTTATATATTACATTGTATTCAATAGTTAAGGTATTATCTAAGTAGGAAACGAATGCAATTTATCCTTTGTTTGTATGTAATTTATTATTGATTATTTACCTTATTATTATGTCTAAATTAGATGAGTAATATAGCTCTGAGTGCAAAAGCACATTCCAATGGAAAGTTAATTTTGAGAATGCAACGCACAATTTTGGCTATAATTTGGAGGATTTGGTGAGTGATCTATAAGTATTTGATGCTTCAAAGATACTCCAAAGACACTCTAGAAGTGATTTGAAGATTCTCTAAGGGCACTCCAAAGACATATACAAGATGATCTAAAGATGTTTGAACATACTCTAAAGACTTGTATAGAGTGCTTTGAAGACCTTTATAGGATGCTCCAAAGACACCCAAACATGCTCTCAAGACTAGCTAGTTCATATTGATTAAGATATTAATTATATAGATATTTATAAATATATTTTCTATATTTAGATACATTATTTTAGAAATTACCATTCATGGTAATGGTCTAAAATAGTCTACATATATTTGTAATTCTATTTTATAAAATTGGAGAAGTATCTTCAATCTATTTTAGTTATTTTTTTCCTATAGTTAGTTGAGTTAGTTCCAACTCCTTCCTAGAACCATGGGATCGAAATCTTAGATTTTATATATTTTGAATAAATAGATTTCCGTGCTGAGATCACCAAGATTTTGTATTCTATGAATAGGTATTAAGATGTGCTTAAATACACATCTCTTCCCATTATAAATAGTTAGAGAACATAATAAGAAGTTGGAAAAGTAAAAAATTGGTGAATCAGAAATCAGAAGAAGCATTTCATATTTGTATGCATTCCTTTAAATCAAATAGAGTTCAAAATTTCCATTTATTATTGAGTAAATTAGTTCTTGTTCTAAGTAAGGAGCAAAGGCCCACTTCTCTCCAGGGATCAAGATAAATTGGTACTTTTATTTTAATAGTTTAGAAGTATTTGTTAATTTAGATATATTTCATTTACTATAGATTGTGAATTCATTTTAACCACAAGAGTGATTTCATTTAAATGTAGAGTGATTTCATTTCAAATCAAAGAGTGATTGTTTATAAATGAAAAGTGTGAATTTCCTTTTCAAAATCAAGTGTGAATTTACTTTTCAAAAGGAAGTGTGTATTTCCTTTTCAAAATCATGTTTTAATTTCATTTAATGTAACTGTATTTAATTTACATGCAAGGGTTGTTTAAATTCAATACAAGCAGGTTTCTTTGATGCAAGAGTGTATTTTTCAAACTAGATTAAGTTTTTAAATTTATATCATATTAAAAATTTGTCAAAAGCTATTTAAGTGACAATAGATAATATTATCAAGCTATGAAACATCACACTATCTTACCCATTTGATCAAGTCGAGTGTGGACATCATATTTCTTATGCTAGATGTTTAAGTTCTAAATGTTAATGGTGTGAATACCAAAAAGAGATATTTGATTAACATATAGTTTAGATTTACTTTTATTCAAGATTGAGTTAGAGTTTTATTTACTATTTTTTAAGATTGAAAAAATCAAAATAGAAGTAAAACCCCCTAAATAGTGAACTTACAACTACAATATCAAATGGTCTTATTGCATATATCTATCAGACACTACCTTGGTTGAAAATGACACCAATTCATTCATTGGTTAAATCAGAGGTATAATGACAATGCATCATTTTTGGCACCATTAATGGGGAACACATTCAACAATAAGTGTTAGCTAGATCTTACATTAGATTTATACAAAAAAAATTCCAAAAAACATCATAAAACTCAAAAAACACAAAAATGATCTAGGAATCTTTAGATTTATGAACCGCCCAAGAGATTCTAATGGATAGTTTATTTATAAGGGATCCCAAATAAATCAATAAGAATAAAGGGTCTAATCCTTGCTAGAAATATCAAGAAGTGAAATAAAGACACTCAAAATACATATTTTTATTCCTCTCCTAAAATAGGTTCATCCTCACAAATAGATCATACATGAAGAATCCTATTCAGAACATCTTCTCTTATAGGGAGAATTGATCCTAAAAATCCTCTTTCTAGAATAGTTGGATTTGATCCACAATCCCTACAAGGAGAATATTTGATCAAAGATTCTCATCTTGAGATAGACCATAGAATGAGCACCCAAGAAGCAAATTTAGATTGGATTGATAACCACATTTAGGAACAAAACATGGGAGACAAACATGCACATGTGGGAGACCCTGACCAACAACCCCAATAGGATTGAACATTATATTATCCAATCAACATAGGTATTGATGATTTAAATTCCATGAACAACATTTCACCATCCATTTTAGTCACCTTTAGAGGTAAATCCTTAAAATATCTAGATTAGTTCCTCTTTGGGTTTTAGGTTCTCTACCAAACATATGATTATGTCATAGATAATCAAAAGTTGAAATTATTCCCATCTACACTAAAGGATGTAGCTGTGAGATGGTTCATGGGCCTTGAGGGTACTTTCATAACCACTTCGGATGAAATGGAAACTACATTTTTGGACAAATATTAGGATTACTACAGAGTTAGAGAATGAAAAAAATACTTTTTCAAGATTAAAAAAGAAGATGAAACATTATAAAATTACCTTGATGGGTTTATATTTACCTGTAAAATGAGTGGTTACCAACTCACTGAGGAAGTTGTCAAAATATTATTTATTAAAAGGGCATATGATGATGCACATAATTCTTTGAATCTAATGGGAAAGGGTGACATTTAAAAGTTAATCTTTCATCAAATTTCAGCATTGTGTACTAATTACTTTAAGACAAGACCTAGTATAAGGAAAGCAAGGTTAGGAAAATAGCCTAAAGTTGGTTAATTAATCGAAGAATTTTTCAAATTTAAGACAAAAATTATAGTGAAATTGACATATAATTTATATGGACTCAAATAAAAATCCAATGCTACCAATACTGAATAATTACCAATATATTATCCTACATGTACTAAAAGATTACCCCTTAGACAAAATAGAGGTATGTGGTATTTTTGATCTAAATCATGACACAAAGAATTTCAAACACATTCTAACTATAATAAATCAAGTGAAACAAGTACCACATACCATTGAGGAAGTAATTTTTATTCAAAGATAAGGAAACTAGTACTCCCAATGTCAAAATCAATTTGGTCCAGGATTTCCTCCTAATCCATGGATGACACCATGGGATGGACAAGTCACACCAAAAATATGGGCATAACCACAAAAAAAACCATGGGGTACTAAATAATGGATGCCATATATGTGGGGAATGCCTCAAAATCAACATTGGGCACATCAATAAAATCAACAACCATATTGGGTACAAAACCACCACCTCAATGGTCAAATCAATAGTATCATCCGTAAAGAAGTTTTATTCCATAGTAGGCCTTGATGCCTCTATAACCTTAGCCATCATATTTTATCATAATGTTAACCAACCATAATTATTTATCCAACTAGAGGAAAATTCAAATAATAAGAAAAATACACGTATATGAAGCTGATCAAGAAAGTAATATTATAAGTGGTTTAGATGATTGTAATAATATTCAACTTCGATCAGGAAAGGTAGGAGATACACCCATCACCATAACTTAAATTCATAATGATGATAAAAATATTGATCCACTTGTAGTCTAAGAACCAATTTAAGAAAATGTATAAGCCACAACCATACCAACTCCAATTCAAGATCCTCCTATTGTTCCATTTATTGAGAGACTTAAGGAAGAAAAACCTAGGGAAGATTTTGAATTGTTACACAAATTAAAATAAATGAAGATATAAATTAAAATATTAAGAGACATTAAAAAAATTCCTAAGATGAATCAAATCATTATGGGATTATGCATCAAATCATTAGGAAGAAAGAAGTAGTATCCCATAACAATTTGGGTAACTAGAAAAAATGATGATTTACTAGTAGGAAACATGTTCCTAAATATGGAGATCCTAGTAGTCTTATGATGACTATGACAATTGGGATAAAGTTTATTATAAATTTTCTTGTAGATCTAGGTTCTTTCATAAACATAATGATTGTCAACATAGTAGAGTCTTTATCTCTGACAAAGCTTCAACATACCACAAAACTACATTAAATGGTAGATTAATCCACTACTACCCCTAAAATAACCATAGAAAATGTATTAGTTACCATTGAGTCTTAGGAATACCCTATTATTTTCATGATCATTTAACCTAAACTAAAGAGGTTAGGGTATCCAATCATTCTTGGTAGACCTTGATTAGTTACAGTTGTATCAAGAATTGACTATAGATATAGAAACATGACCATTTATAATGGAATTCACACTAAACAAATATCTTTATATTTATTTTATAGACATTCAATGAGTCTTTTTAAACAAATCTAGGTGGATCAATCTGAACAAAACTAGACTAGTGTGTCTTTTGTATTCCTATTTACCATTAAAGAACATGCCCAAGAATTTGAATAAAAAATAACAAAATATTTAGACTAAGAGATCTGTTGATGTTTAAAATTGTGCTTGATTATAAAACCAACAATGGGAAGTTTCAAGATGTGGGACTTATGACTTGAAAGAACCTCCAAGTTTTTAAGAAGCTGGTCTCTTCTTTATATCAAGTATATACAGGGAAAAGAGATAGGAATTTTAACAGAAACACAAATGCAAGAAAAAAATCTAACTATGGCGATGCACCTAAATATAATTCAACCTTAATCCTAAGCACAGTGATACTATATGTAAGATTCATTTAAATTTAACAGAAAATAAGTGCATGATCAATGTAAAAGATGTAAACAATGAAACAGAGGCTCACAACATAGACTGCTTTTGTAGTGATACAAAAAATGTCAACAAAGGCACAGGGTTCAATCTTCTTATTTGAATTTTCCAGTCACATAAGAGGCATAGAAACACACAGTTATATAAACTTTCAAACTCAATAAAATGGAACAAAGGTAAATGACATTCCTAATCATAGCTCTAAAAAGTCTAAAACTCTTGACAACATAGCCTAGACTACTTTTGCAATGACACAAAAAATATCAACACAGGCACAAGATTCAATCTTCTCATTAATTCTCCAATCACATAAGAGGCATAAAAACACACACAGTTACATAAACCTTCCAACTTAAGAAAATAAAACAAAGGCAAATGATATTCCTAGTCACAACTATAGAAAGTCTAAACTCTTGACAATAAATCTCTAAGAAAATTCTCTCTGGTATTTGATATCCTCTTCTTGGTGACCTTTGAACCCTTATTTATAGCCTTGGATTCACTCTAGATTGTTTTCTTGTTCCCAATCTAATGGCCCAACTAAAACCTAACCGAACTGGAATTGTCTAACAGAAGATATTTCATAGATTTTGAAATGCTTTATCTTCTAGTAGTTCATTGGCTAAAACAAATTGTAAGACACTCCCTTCTCTTAAATGGAAGATGAAACTTAGCCAATTCTTTGAAAACCTTCTTATTACATAGGAGACACTAAAAAATGACTCTTGGCGTGTTCCACAGCACCTATCCAAGACACTAATACTTTCTTTGTAACTTATACTCCTTTTGTGTCTTTACTTATGAGTGTTCTACCTTTGACACCTATTGCAATCCACTTCCTCAAAAATTTAATAGCTTAAAATAAAATAAGACCCACAACCTTTCTTGCTTGAGCAACTTGAAAAAGAGCATAGGGATAGGTGGCAATCTTCGTTGTTTCATCAAAGGACATGTGGCAATCTATGCTTTACTTATCTAGGGTTACATGGTGGTCTTCGCTTCTTTTAGCTACCTTTTTAGAAAGCTAAGAAAGGTGACATATGGTGGTCTCTTTTTAACTCTATTTATATCATAGAAATAATTAGGTCTCATATCATATTTACATAGATAGTGACACCTGGCAGCTTTCGCTTACTTCAAAAACAAAACTTGAGACCCACCACAATCTTTGCTATATCGGTAAAGTGAAATGAAGATAATTCTGATATCAACACATGGTGGCTTTTGATCTCTCTTATTGGGATATGTGGCATGTTCCATCACTTTTAGAAAAGCAAAATTAAGACCTTCTGTGATTTCCACATGGCACTTTCTGCCTGATCCTGATACTTAGCTTTTTGAAGCTTTTTGCTAAAAAGAGATTTGAAATGCAAATATGAAACATGGATGCCAACACTTGGCACATTGTACTAAGTTGTTATGAGATACATGGCACATCCCAACCAACTCATATAAAATATGAAAGGTGCCTCGGATGATGACACTTGGTAGCTTTTGCTTGACTTTGACACTTAGACAAAAATGAATCAAAAGGAAAATTAGCACCCGTGCTCTGTTTCAAAACTTCACTGTTTTGGACCAAATTATGTGGGAACAAAATTTTGTAGCACAAAACTAAAAAATAGAATGAAATGTAGAGTATTCTTTACTCTATAGTTATTGGCAACCCCAAGGACTTTTGAGCCTGCTAAAAAAGAAACCACAAGTCCTGCATGATGAAAATTTCAAAATTATAGCTTCAGTAATGCTATTTAGTAGGTGGACCACTCATCATCAGATAACCCTTGCTTATTCTATAGTTAATTGAAGGATAAATCAAGGTTAATAATATCCTTATGTGAAAAATTTTGCAAAATTTAAATCGTAGCCTTCAATTTGAATTCAAGCTAGGAAACAAGAATTAAGATAGCTTCTACTTCAGGGACTGATGAATCATCCCTTAGATCCTAGAAAACTGTCTTATCATTCTATTTAGCCAATAGTAAAGGTTCAATTTCAACTACCATTAGCACATTGTTGTCATCAAGAAATGGAGAAGGAAGACCCAATTTCACTAGATCTTCAACATGCTATTTCATTTCATTGATTCCTTCCTTCATGACATCTAGAAGTTCTCTGTAACTGATGGCTATAGAATTACTATTGAGAACTTCATTTAATTGCTTAACAGTGACCATTCTATTCTCAATTCCTACTACTGACAACATTGCATCCATTGCATCATAAAGCTTTTGCAGCAACATTTCTGAGTTCATTACTCTCCCAAAGACTATAGCCAGAGTGTTTACAATTGAACTCTCCAAATTTACACATAATTTTTATGCATTCAATAGGAAGGTGAGAGAATGCCTGAGCCAAATAATCTCTGAAGAGATTCTCTTCCACATGGATTCATATAGCTCCTTCACCAGACTTAACACTCTGACATTCCTTGGCCTATTGGCTAGCTCTAGTGTCAATTATGCTACTCTTTATTGCTCTGCTTGAAATTGGGCTTGTATAGCCACAATATCATTCTACTCAGATAATAGCTTTTGTTTTAATTGGGTAAATTGCAATAGGTGTTCCTCACATTTTCCTTGCAATGCTACTTTTTTATGCCTTAGGGTCGTCACCGCATCCTTTACCTATGTGAGCCCTGCTTTTAAAGAATCATTTTGGGCCTGAACTACCCAGTGAGTCTGAAGAGAAATAGTATCTTGCAACTATTTATTCAAATTATCTATTTCATTGTCTTTTCTATTGATCTCTGAGGTCAAACTATTATAGTTTGCCTTTTCCTTGACTAGATCAGCTTCCATCTTTTGTATCCTCCTTGATGTCTTTAAATAGTCTTCAGTAACTACAAAAGTGGATTCAGTTAGTAGATTAATTTTGTCTTGTGGCCTAAAGAGGGACATGTTGATGGCCACCACATTCATCATGTAGTCCTTTGGCTACATCTGCTCAGTTGGCTTTATTACATTTGGTGACAAATGAGTCACCATCAATTGTTGCTAAATGGGGTCAAATTGTGACCACAAATGGGGTGTAGCCAAATATTTATTTTCCTTGATCTTATTTTTTTCTTTTCAAGCTTCCCTTGCCTTCCTAGCAGCATCTGCTTGGGTTTGGAAGGTAGAAAGAGAGGTAATGTGCCCACCCACAAAAGGATGTCCCTATGGTAAACCATATTGAATAGCTAATTGTTGGTTATGGACAATCTAAGGGGGAAGTTTCTTGGGAATAGAGGGGGAGAAATGAGGTAATGTTAAAGCCTGAGGTGGCACAGATGGGGTGAAGTGAGAAATGGGAATGGCAAAAGTGGCAGGGGATGTCATCTAGCTAGATTAAATCATCATGCCAATAGGAGAAGAAATAGATTGATAAGGAGAAGAAGGAATAATACTTGAGGAGCAATTATAGTACTCTATAATTGACACTGTGGGGTGTATATATCCTCTTCTAAATCAAACTAAAACTACGCTCTCTTTCACTTCTTGGGTGTCTCCTCTTCTAGCTACATTTCTTTTCCTTTTAATGATGCTTGTGGAGAATTGGGAATATCTATAATCGATGCTGATGGGGAAGCTTGTGGTGGGGAAGGAACCATACTCTTTACTTTTCCATGACACTAAGAGATTGGGGCCAAACTGATATAGTTATTGTAGCTGTAGTTTGCCCTGAGGCCTATGGTTCTTGGCTTAGTCTTGCTCTAGCTTCTGGCTCTAACCTAATGTCAAAAAATTACTTGTCTCTAGGCTAGATACAGGGGAGAGATGGCACTCATCCCATAGTTCTTCCCATCTCTCATTTATGTCTACATTCCTGAAAGAATGGGTTGTTTGACAAATTTCTTGCCTATATTTCCAATAGGCTTCTATTTTCTCAACATCCCAATCCTTATTCTTTAATGTCCTTCTTAAGCCAAAAGTCATTTTGACTTTAGGATCATAATCCCTCTACTTAACATATAATGTTTCCCAAGGTCTATTTTGTGGAAGGGGCAAGTCTGTTAACTCAACATAAATTCCAAGAGCATCTTCTCTAGGATTTTTCCTAGTTTCCCAAAAAGGGCAGCCCTCATGTGCAATTCTAGTTGCAACTTTGTTAGTCCTTATCCAAGAAGCTATGAAACCTTTTGGGTCATAAACCCATTTGTCTTCTATTAGAAGGAAACCTAGAAAGGCTAGCTTTCTGAGCAACACAACTTTAGCATCTCTAGTTTCCAAAACCATGTTGGTTGTCATCCATGGGAGGTCATACATTTTTCTTTTCCTCTTCCCAGAGCCAAATTCATTATTGACTATTGATACCTATCTGGTGACCTCTAAGAATGCTACCCTAAGAGTCAAAATCTTAGGTAACAACATTGGTTCCCCACAAAACCATAGACTCTTATACTTATATGGTGAGATCCAAAATAGAAATCACAAGGAATTGGGCAATTGGGCACAAGGTTTGAAACACTTGGGAATAATCTATTCGTAACTAGTTCAGGGCTAAGGTGGCAAAAATTAGGGGTAACAAATAATTCCTAGAAGTCATATGAGTCACTAGTCTTTAACAAAATATGTGTCCATGTAGACATAGGAATGGTCCTTTGGAGATCAAAACTTGGGTCATACATATCAAGATACATATGTTGGGCAAAGAGGTTATGCTTTTGAAACAACATGAGGTGAAACAAATAAAAAGAGTACCTGAAAACCCCTTTCGATTTGAAATGGGCTAGCTGTTCCACCATTGAGAAAGCAATTTGTTTAAAAAATTCAAGCCTATACTCTTAAGTTTTGTCAATGGTCTTCAGCTTGAAGAGGATAGCCATTTGTTCTATACAAACTACCATATCATATTTCATGCCAAAGATGAAAGGCATCATAGATAGTACATCTTGGCTAGCTTGTGTGAATTGGGCTCTCACTGCAGGGAATGTAGGCACCATAGTGTCATCATCACTCATTTGTAATTTGGATCTCAAGAACCTCAAATGAGTATTGATGTTTGCCCACATTCTTTGCATTTTATCAACAATGGGAAATGTAGTTGTACTATCATGATATAGGGCTAATATATCCCTGATAGCCTACAATGTGATTTGTACCATGAATATACCTAATTGAATGGTGCATAAGGGTGCATGGAACAAGTCTGCACATAATTCAACCAAGTCAGGGTATGAATGCATAGCTGGGACAATGAAATGTGCCAGTTGTGAAGTCCATATCCTCATGGCAAATGTTTCATATTTCCCTACTCTGGCCCTCTGTATACACCTTTGATGTGCCCCTTCTCTAAGAGTTTTGCTATTAGCTCTCTGAATAATTGGGTCCATGACGCCATCTGCATAATCTTTTATTTTTGCTGGGTCACTTACTTGACCAACTTCAAGAATCTTGGTCCATGGATAGGTATTCAATGGTTGCACAATAGTTAATCATATGACTTGCAAGAAACTTATCAAGGGATTCATACATCACATCTCCTTGTTGTGAAGATTGTGCCCCTTCCATATTCTATATCTTTTTTGTGATAATTGGTATGAGCTTTTGAAAAATAGAAATTTTTTTGCTGAAGAAAGTTTACTAAGCACTAAAAAATGCAATTAGTAGGATATTTTCTCATAGATGTAGAAATGATTGAGAACTTGTAAGCTTTAACTCTTGCTAAGAGGTATTTATTAACCTATCAGGTCTCAAAATGGCATTAAACTTGGATAACCATTAGCAAATTTTAGTCGATCTTTATGGGACAGCTAAGTAGACACGTTATGCAAGTGGCAGTGCAAGGTACCTTGGGGATTTCTAAAGATTTGGGAGACACTCAATGTATGGAGAATTTTGAAAATTTTAAAATTTTAGAACTACCGACTATGTGTTCAAAGAACACTTATTTAAAAGAAAAGCAAGAAAACAAAAATGGGAAAACAAAGCAATGAAAAGGGGAAACTACCTAACTATAATACATTAACCAAGTATCTTTATCTCCCTCTGAGATGAAAAGAAGAATATCTAAAGTCTCTTTCATGACAAGCCAACTTATATTGCTAGACAAGTGGTTGAATTGGATATAGCTCTTGTGACTTCCTCTCTGTGTATGCCACATTGATTTTCCTACATTTGAGTGAGTTTGAATCAAACATGCTTCCAACATACATAAGTTCTTCTTGTCCTTGGAAGCTTGTCGAATGCTAGTTCTTGATACTAGCATGTCTTATCAAGAAATTAATGATTATTTGCTCATCAACAGAAGATCTTTGATATAGATCATTTATTAACTCATCTACTTCTACCTTAAACTCAAGTTCTATTACATGATCATCCTCTTTAGTAACTTAAAAATTACCCACCTCTTGAAAGGATAATTCTAAAAAAATTCAATAATTTTGTACATGTAATTGAGTCTCAATGCTATTTTGTTCATTTACAACTGGCTCACAGCTTCCCTAAAAAATAGTAGAACCTGACCCAATGATTTCAAACAAATCATTCAAATCATGATCAAGGAAATGTCCATACTCCTCCACATCATCTTGCAAAGTAAGAAGAAAATCAAAAATTATT
Organism: Torreya grandis; assembly: GCA_037957365.1. NCBI lineage: Eukaryota > Viridiplantae > Streptophyta > Pinopsida > Cupressales > Taxaceae > Torreya > Torreya grandis. The sequence continues at coordinate 126,486 of JARHVA010009287.1, forward strand.
TCTTCTTCATCAGAGATTAAGGCATATGCCTGTGACTTCTAATTTAGAACCTGGAATTCATGTTGAGAGACCCAAGGATCAATAGAAGAGGTATCTTTTGACTTTTCTTCCTCTAGAACATTTGGGATTTTATGATCTTCATCAAGTATAACGTAAGTGCCCAGACCAATAGAATCGTAATTTCCATATGGGTCACTTTGCATCATAGCTAATAAATGATCCTTTTCTTCTTCTTGATTATGTCTAGTCCATTCACCTAGCTCCTTAACAAAAACCCTTTCTTCTTTATTCATCATAGCATGAGCTACCTCTAACTTTGTAGTTGGTTCATTGGTGATATGATCCTTATATAATGGCTCAGATAATATCTTCATCTTTGAACCATATTTGGTTCTTAAGATGAGGTGAGACCAATCAAGGGACATATATCCTCCTATCTTGGTTGTAAAATCTCTTGATAAAAATAAGCCAAAAATAGGAGGTATATCTATCACTACTACATATTGATTTACAATTATATTGAGACAAGCATATAATTGTAATTAGAGTTGTTTAATTCTCCCTATTATTTATATTGATTTGACATTTAGCTGCATGACTCCTTTAGTGAGTGGTTCATACTTAATTTATAAAGCATCAGCTATCTACTTGGGCATTATTGTAGTATTAGCCCCTGAATCAATCATTACATTATGTAGTAGTTTCTTACCCACTATCAAATTTAAATAGAAGGGATCTAGTTTTGATTTACTTACCTCTGCTGCATTATTTACTAGGGTTGTTGTCTACAGATGAACCATATCTTTGAGATTTTTTTCTCATCAAGTCCTTCTTTGATAACTGTACATTTGGGCACTGCTTGGCCTTGTAGATCTTCTTGTAGTAGCATCTTCTATTCAAGAATAGCCAATATATCCCATATTGATACTTGTGTTGGAGTCTTCTTTAATTGATCCACCACATTTATTGGTCCCAGAGTTTGAGTTCTTTGAGAATAAGGATATCTCATCTTTTCTTGAAATTGTGCAGGAAGCACTTGATTTTGCACCAACTGAGGCACTTCTTTTCTAATAGATGTGTTTCTTTGTCCTTGAAATGGAGGATTCTCCATGACTTGACTATTTACAACCTCAGGCTATTTCACCATCCTTCTCTTTAATCTAGTGTAATAATCAGATTGCACCATTGGTTTTTTAGAGGTAGATGCTTCATTCAAGAAAACTAAATCTTCATCTTCAACCCATTAGAATAGAGCATGTTCCAGGGCTATTTCTTCCTCTTTTTACAAGGACATCCCTTGTATCTAAGCCACTAGGACTGAATTTTGCATACCAAAAGATTGGTAGGCTTGATTATCACTGGAACTTGAAAATTGTCCATCCATTCTTCTTTGTTCTAACACCTTTTGTTGCAGATTACCCATAGGACAATCTCTAGGTGTATGAGCATCATTGCAAGGAAAACACTAGGCATTACTGTTATCTACATAGTTATTTTGCCCTAGAAATATCTCCCTATTTGAATTGGGAGGAATAGTCTATGAGGGTGTGGGGACTACAACTAATTAGTTTGTTGGTTAAGGGTTATTTTGCCTTAGAGGACCCTGGTATTGGTTTGGTTGAGATGAAAATCTATTTCCTTGATATCCTTGATATGGAGGCCTAGGGATAGTATTTTGTTGTCTTTTTATATTAATCAACTCATTAGAAAATGTCCTTAAGATATTCTTGATATCATCAAGCTCAGATGACTAAGCAGGAACAATTTCTTTAACAGGTGGTTGAGGATATGTGTACATAGACACAGGTGGGGCTATAGATTTAGGGGCTTATTGAGATAATGGTAAGGAAATTTTTGGGAACATGGGCATGGGAGTCCTTGGGGGTAACTTTCCAACACTTATTAAATCATTCTCAGCTCTGACCGCATAGTCATAAGCCTCTGGTAAAGTGTGTTCTCCAAGTGACTGAATCATAATAGATATATCTGAATTCAAAGACTTAATATAAAACACTATGGCCATACCTGGTAATGGTCTAGTTGTAGTAGGGATTCTTTCCCAAGTCTTTTGAAATCTGGAATTGAAGTTAGTCATCGCTTCTTGTGGTGCCCTTTGGATGATAATCAATTATTGTAACAAAGAAGACTTATCACCCTTCTCTTCAAATCTTTCAAAGAAAAGATCTCTAAGTTGATCCCATGTAGATATGGTATTTAGGGTCAAAGACTGATACCATTCTAGAGCCTTCCCTTTAAAAGAAGTTGTTAATAGTCTTATGGCCACATTTTGCTGTGTGACAACATGTATAACATAGACATCTAATACATCCTGTTGATGGTCTTCAGGTGTTTTAAATTCTTTCCTGCTTAATTTGGGTAGAGCTTTTAGGGAATTCACTAGGATAGGGTCCCAAGGGGCTGGTGGTATTGGAATAATTAATGGAATACCAGTGTTCCAAATTGCATAATTTCTTGGGGGTATAGGAGCTCCCATATTTGCTCTTGGTATTGGTATAAACTGGCTGACTCTTCTTCTTGGACTAGTTACCAAAGGTGGCAAAATAATACCTAGATTTATAGCAGATTGTGATCTAGTTATTGGTCCATAGCTATGACTCCTTGTAGCTCTCTGGTTCATATGATCTTGAAGAAAACTTCAAGATTGGTCCCACCAAGCATACCAAAAATTATTGATGTTTAAAATTGCACTTGATTCTAACACCAACAATGGGAAGTTTCAAGATGTGGGACTTGAGATTTGAATTAACCTCCAAATTTTTAAGAAGCTGGTCTCTTCTTTATATCAAGTGTATACTGGGAAAAGAGATAGGAATTTTAATAGAAACACAAATGCAAGAAAGAAAATATAACTATGGTGATGCACTTGAATGTAATTCAACCTTAATCCTAAGCACAATGATACTATATGTAAGATTCATTTACATTTAAGAGCAAACAAGTGCATGATTAATGTAAAAGATGTAAATAATAGAAATAGAGGCTCACAACATAGATTGATTTTGCAGTGATACAAAAAATGTCAACAAAGGCACATGGTTCAATCTTCTTATTTGAATTTTCCAGTCACATAAGAGGCACAGAAACATGCACAATTATATAAACTTTCCAACTCAAGAAAATGGAACAAAGGTAAATGACATTCCTAATCACAACTCTAAGAAGTCTAAAACTCTTGACAACACAGCCTAGACTACTTTTGTAATGACACAGAAAATATCAACAAAGGCACAAGATTCAATCTTCTCATTAATTCTCTAGTCACATAAGAGGCATAGAAACACGCATAGTTACATAAACCTTCCAACTTAAGAAAATAGAACAAAGGTAAATGATAATCCTAGTCACAGCTCTAGAAAGTCTAAACTCTTGACAATAATTCTCTTAGAAAATTCTCTTTGGTATCTTATATCCTCTTCTTGGTGACCTCTGCACCCTTATTTATAGCCTTGGATTCACTCTAGATTGTCTGCTTGTTCTCAATCTAATGGCCCAACTGAAACCTAACCAAACTAGAATTATCTAACAGAAGATATTTCATAGATTCTTAAATGCTTTGTCTTCTGGTAGTTCATTGGCTGAAATAGATCACTAGACACTCCCTTATCTTAAATAGAAGATGACACTTAACTAATTCTTTGAAAACCTTCTTATTACTTAGGAGACACCAAAAAGTGACTCTTGGCGTGCTCTGCAGCACCTATCGAAGACACCCGACACATTCCATGTAACTTATACTCCTTTTGTGTCTTTTCTTATGAGTGTTTTGCCTTTGACATGTGTCACAATCTACTTCCTTGAAACTTTAACATCTTAAAAGAAAATAATACCCACAGCCTTTCTTGCCTGAGCAACTTGAAAAGGAGAATAGGGATATGTGGTAATATCCAATGTTTCATCAAAGGACATGTGGCAATCTATGCTTTACTTATTTGGGGTTACATGGTGGTCTCTTCTTGTTTTAGCTACCTTTTTAGAAACCTCTGGAAGGTGACACATGGCAGTCTCTACTTTACTCTATTTATATCATAGAAATAATTAGGTCTCATTTCATATTTACACAGATAGCGACACTTGGCAGCTTCCACTTGATTTAGAAAAAAAACTTGAGACCCACCATAGTCTTTGTTATATTGGTGAAGTGAAATGAAGATAATTTAGATCTCGACACGTGGTGGCTTCCGCTCTCTCTTGCTGGGATACATGGCATCTTTTGTCACTTTTATAAAAGCAAAATTGAGACCTTCCATGATTTCCACTTGTGCTTTCCACTTGATCTTGATACTTAGCTTTTTGAAGCCTTATACTAAAAAGAGATTTAATATGTAGATGCTGATATGAAACGTGGATGGTGACACTTGGCGTGTTCCACTGAATTGCTATGAGATACGTGGCACATCCTGACCAACTCATAGAAAATATGAAAGGTGCCTCAGATGATGACACTTGGTAGCTTTCACTTGACTTCAGCACTTAGACAAAAATAAATCAAAATTAAAATTAGCACCTATGTTATGTTTTAAAACTTCACTATTTTGGACCAAAGTATGCAGGAACAAAATTTTGCAATGTGCAACTAAAAAATAAAATGAAAGGTAGAGTATTTTTTACTCTTTAAGATCCTATCTCTAAAGGTTGACTATTTTTCTCTAAATCCCAATGATTTTGATCTAAATTCCATAGTTTTTCTTGAAATACCAACAATTTTTCTCCTAAGTTTAATGGTTTAGCTCCAAAGACTAGCAACTTAGCTCTAAAGACTAGCATCTTAGCTCTGAAGATTGATAGCTATGTTTTGAAGATGAAAAATCATGAATGGGAAGAATCCAAATCCATCACTAAAAATAAAGACAATTTCATAATACAACCAAACATATTATTTAGTTTGCAAGACATTCAACAAGCCTTAGTTGATTGGGCTCAAAATAGGTAGAATTCATTTTTACGTGATTTCATTATCCATTAACCAATATGCTTTCCACAAGTGAAAATTTTTAGAAAATGTAGCCACACTTCACATGTTACTAACACATAAATTTCCATTTAATTCCTTGATGGGTGGATATAAACAATTTAATTCCATTATTCTAGGCACTAAATAGATTGCCATTCAACCAGGTAAACTATTAACTATCAATAGTTTGTTAACTGACCATCAAGAAAGAAAAGTATTTGATGTATTAGTGCAACACAAAAAATAATTTTCTTATTATTACAATGAAATGAAATGAATACATCTTATTGTTTTTACATATCAAATCTATGCTTGAAATATAAGACTAATTAGACAACCACAATGAAAGATTAACCCAACTTTGAAGGAAATAGAAAAACTATTAGAAATTGGTTTTATCTATATTATTTCTGATATATTATGGGTTTCAACCCTATTTATTGTGCCTAAAAACAATTAAAAATGGATAGTTTGTGTAGACTACAGATAATTGAACAAAGCCACCATGAGAGACTATTTTCCCATTCCTTTCACTGATGAAGTTTTGGAAAATTTTGTAGGAAAATAGTATTTTTATTTATTAAATGGATTTATTGGATAAAACCAAATTATAATTGTACTTGAAGATCAAGATAAAATAACATTTACCTACCCCTAGGGAAGATATGCTTATACAATCATTCCTTTTGGATTGTGCAATGCACCTGCTACCTTTTAGAGAGTAGTATTAGTAATTTTTTTAATCTTAAAAACGACTGTGTGGAAGTGTATATGGATTTTTTCACTATCCATGGTTCTACATTTGATGAAGCTTTAAACAAATTAGATGAAGTGCTTACTAGATGTGAAAATTACTAGGTATCTTTGAGTCATGAGAAATGCATCATAATGGCCGATGAAGGGATAGTCTTAGGACATCATATCTATTCTCAAGGAATAAAATTAGATAATAAAATTTTTGAGGTAATTTATAATCTCTTCATTCAATAAATACAAACTAATGTTAAAATTTTTCTTGGTCATGTAGGATATTATATGATATTCATTGAAGACTTCAGCAAGATAATTTCCCATATGTTTTCTTTGTTATCAAAAGATAGTGGATTTGTATGGACTGATAAATGCCAAGAAGACTTTGAAAAATTAAAGAATAAACTCATGAGTGCTCTAATCTTGAAAGGAATTAATTGGGAAAAACATTTTCATGTCTATACTAATGCTTCCAATACTACATTAGGAGTTGTCTTGGGTCAAAGAGATGAGGATGGAAATATATATGACATTTATTATATCATCAAGATTATTACCCCAATAGAGAAGAACTATAATACCATAGAAAAAAAACTTACTTATCTATGCTATAAACAAGTTTAGGCATTACATTATTGGTTATCAGATATTCATCTATACATATCGTTCAAAAATAAAGTATTTAATGAATAAAATAGTAGTAAGTACGAGAATAATTAGATGGATCTTGGTGTTGTAAGAATTTTACATTACTATCATAGATAAAATAGGGAAGTATATTGTTAATACTAACTTTTTATCTAGATTGATCACTACATATGAAGAAGGTCCTATGGAGGACTCTATTCTAAATGAACAACTATTTTCCATATCCACATACTACTCCCCATGGTTTACAAACATGGAAAATTACTTGAAAATAGGGAAGTTTCCTCATTCTTCTACATCTAAAGAAAGATAACATTTGGTTAGAGGTAGTTCTCATTTCAAATTGTTTAAAGGATTGTTATTTAAAACTAGACCCGATCATATAATTTATATGTGTGTCAGATAATATGAAATTTATGACATCATCATAGCATACCATAGTGAACCAAGATGAGGACATTATTCAATAAAAAGGACCATTCACAAGATCCTTAGTGCAAGTTATTACTAGCCATATCTTTACAAGTTTCTCAAAAGGTATGTATGAAATGTGATCCCTACCAAAAGATGGGTAAGCCTTCTTTATCTTCTAAAATTCCTCCTTATGCTCAAATAAATATAGATACATTTTAAAAATGGGTTTTATACCTTTTTAGACCAATCAATCTGCCATTCAAGGCAATGAATATTTATTAGTGTGAAATGATTATGTTACTAAGCGGGCTAAAGTGCAGATACTCACATTTTATAGAGAAGAAATGGTTGAGGATTTATTATACCATAAGATCAAGCTAAGATTTGGAGATTTTAAATATATTATTTTAGATCAAGAACCCCAATTCATGTCCAACATGATAAAAGCTTTTATAGATCTATACCAGATCAATTAGATTAAATCTTCACCATATCATCCCCAAGCCAATGGACAAGTGGAAGTCACCAATAGAGAGATAGAAAACATCCTAAAAGAATAGTGAATAGTAGTATAAAGGATTGTGTATAAAAATTACATGAATTAATTTGGGCATACAATACAACATGGAAAATAATTACATGATTATCTCCATATGAACTTATGTATGGAAAGAAACTATTGTTACCTATAGAATTTGAATTATAGACATTGAAGATAAAAACTAATATGGTAATTGATCTCGATGAAGCACAAAAATAATAATTCAACTGAATGGGATGGATGAATTGATAATTTATGCACTCACTCAAACCATCAAGATCTAGAAGTAGAGAAGATAGTGGAATGAAACTCACATCAAATAAATATAGTTTTAAGAAGGTATGGGCTCTCCTATTTTATTCTAAGTTGTAAATCTTTAATGGTAAGCTAAAGAAAAGAAGGTTGGGACCATACCTAGTCAAAAACATTTAAAGTAAGGTCTTTGTCTAGCTTCAATAGTCACAGTCTTATGATGTACATAAGACCTCTTAACAACAAAGAGTTTATTGAACAAAATTAAGATCAATTTGACTTTGTGGAATAACCTATTTCTTTCTCTAAGTCCAAATTATCTTCATAAGAAACATCCAATAAAGGAAGAGTGATAAAAACCAACAAATGGTGGTTCTCCACCCTTCAAAATTTAAATAAATAAAAAATATAAAAATAAAAATAAAAATAAAGTATAATTAAATAAAAATACTAAAAGGTGAAAACTAGTAAATGATGTTTTTTAAGAAATAAAATTCTACAATAAAATAAAAATTATTGTAAACTAACCTATCTTCTCAAATTTATGTATCCCTAAAAGACACATAGATTCTATAGAAGATAGGATTGGATTCATAAAATAAGGTACAATTGTATTTATTTTCCCAAAGGATTAGGAATTTTTCTATTTTATGTCATGCATGTATAATCATTAAGAAATCAACACTTTTCACATGGAAATTTTTTGGTGATGTCACGTGGGTATGATAAGTTAGCAACGTCATCACTGTATTTCATAATTTGATGTGATGATGTTTTCAAAATATCTCTTCCAAAAGATTTGATGTGACAAAAGACCTTTTTAAATAGATTTGATGAGCCAACATTTTAATAAACTTTTTCAAAAAATGATTTGGTGTGACACACAATTTATTTTGAATTTTGTCCAAGTGCTACCAATTATAACTTTTATGCCACATCATTAAAACTAATTAGATAAATCACCTTTGCATTATATCTCACATGCTCCAAAGTGATCACCATAACTATTTCCATAATTCTTGTCATAATTTCATAACATAACCTAATTTTCTATTCATTATGTATTATCATTGTTATCCATTGTTACATCATAAACTCTTGCCTTACCTTATTTCCTATGAAAATTTGAGATCTATTTTATAGTATAGTAAGGCTTTCAATTAAATAGTGTTAGATTTGAAGATGGGTGGAAGAAATAAGAAGAGTGAACCAAAATACATAGATGTATTATGACAAGATGAGGTATTTAGAGACATATTTGAATAAAAAAGGTGGTTAAATTTCTTGAAAATGTTTTAGGGTTTTCATGAAGAGATTATGTAGTAATTCTTTTAGAATTTTGCTGAAGATCATGTTGTTATCAAAGGTAAAAATATTCTAGTGAATCCTTTTATATTTAGTATTCTCTTCAATATTCCCAAAGAGGGGGAAGTTATTATCGATAACATAAGTTTTAAGACCTGATTCACATCTTTATTAAATGAAATGAACCCTGACCTAGACTATACAAATCCCCATAAGTAGTGTCTAGGGGAATCATGAGAGATAGTCTTCCTCAGCCTTGGAAAAATGTTGTATTTTGGATTATAAAATATATTAATTACAATGGTAAGTTTATATTAGTTGGTGGAAATGACATGAGACTCCTTCACCCAAGGAAAGGAGATGTTAGAGAAGAATTTAAGGTGAATATTCCCTCTTTCCTTGATAATTTCCTAATCAATGTTGCTAAAAAACTAAGAAGAGGGGCTAGGTCTATCCAAAATCATGGGTTTGTTACTCTTATCTATTAGCATTAATCTCTTAGTAAATAAAGGGGTGGAAAGGCTTGGTCCTCTTTCCTCCAAAAATTCTCACAAGTTTCTATCAATAAAACATCACAACATACCTCTCCTATTTCTACCATAGTATAGATTGCAGAATGACCATCTTCACTACCTTTGGCTCCAAAGATAATACATCAAAGATCAATGAGATAAATGGGAATTTATTTAGATACCCTTAATCCTCCTCTAGCTAAGGTCTACCATAGTCATCAAATTATTTTGTAGGAAGAATAAAAATATGTAAAGGTCGTGGAGACTTTGGGAAGCTTAATATCCCCCTTTCACATTATAGATGTTGAATCAATTATTATAGAAGAACCCTTTGAGCAAGAAATTGTATTTTCAGAAGAAACCTTTGTAGTAGAAGTTATGCCTCAAGAAGTAGAATGACATTTACCCTATATAATTGATAAGGGTAAGGTGCCATTTATAGAATAAGGTCCATCTTCCCCTCATTCTATTAATGAAGAATAAGAATTTCAGCATGTCATGGCTTTATCCCACCATGAAAAAAATACAAAAACAATAAACAAAATTAGATCTTTTTCATTCAACCTTGAAAGGTAGGGACTTGATTTTTTTTAAGTTGGAATAAAGGTGTGAAGAATATATCACTAGAGATAGATAACAAGACATAATTCTTATAATAATACAAGCTTAACAGACTAGCGTCCACAATTTGATGTTTTCACGAACTCAAGAGTTGAGTAATTTATATAATTCTCTTGTTATTAAGGACACCTAAATTACTGATATGAAGAATGCTAATGTTGATAAGAATAATCAGATTAATAATATGAGACAAATTATTTCTGATAGAAATGGATTTATTATCCAACATAATAGTAGAATAAGATAGATAACCACTCATAATTATGAGTTATAAGCCTTTATACAAGTAATACAAAGAGAGACAAGATAAACAACATTCTAGAAAGAGGGATATATAGGAGTTATTCCCTCCTTATTATACCATAGTACATATCAAATAAAAACCATCTTCACCACCTTTGGCTTTAATATACTACTTCAAAAATTAAACAGATAAATGGGAGTTTCTTTATATACCCCTAATCCTCCTCTAACTAATCTCTAAAATAATTGTCAACTTATTTGATAGGAAGAAGAAGAAGATGTACATGTCATGGAGACTTTGGGAAGATTAAGCTCCCCCTTTGACATTATATATGTTAAAGTAGTTATTTCAAAAGAACCCCATGAATAGGAAATTGTATTTTCAAAAGAAACCCTTGTAGTAAAAGTTGTACCTCAAAAAGCAGAGTGACCTTTACCCTCTATCATTGATAAGGGTAAGGTGCCATTTATAGAAGAAGGTTGATCTTACCCTCATTATATTAATTAATAAGAATAATTTAAGCATGTCATGGATTTATCACACCATGAATAAATAATCTAGAAGCAAAACGTAGAACTAGATGTTCTTCGTTCAACCTTGAAAGATAAAGACCTGATTATTTTTAATTTGGAACAAAGGTGTGAAGAATCTATCACTAGAGATAGAGAACAAGAGATAATTCTTATAAGAATATAGGTTAAATATACTAGGGTCTATAATTTGATGTTTTCAAAAACTCAAGAGTTGAGTAATTTGTAGAATTTTATTGCTATTAATGACATGCAAATTACTGATTTGTAAAATGCTAATGTTGATAAGAATAATTAGATTAATAATATGAGAAAAATTATTTACAATATAAATGCATTGATTATCCAACATAATTATATAATAATATATATTACCACTCATAATTATGAGTTACAAGCCTTTATATAAGTAATGCAAAGAGAGACAAGAGAAAAGCAGTCTAGACAGAGGGATCTACAAGAGTTCTTACCTCCTTCCCTATTTGATTACATGAAATGATCTTAGTTTGGAATATAACCTAGAATAAGATTAATAAGTTGAATGAATAAAATTATAAGCTTAAATAAGAATCTCATAAACAATTTATAGAATATCAACAACAATTGTAAAAAGCCCAGGCCTCCATCCAACTCATTTGTGTTATTTTTGAGAAATTATTAGCATTTAGGAAACCTTCCTCTATTTATGTTCTTTTTCTCCATGAATTTTTTTAAAAGTGGTAGATTTAATTAATTTCATTTGTTTTTTCACACATTATTAAAGACGAGCACATTTTCATGGATATTTTTATTGATAGCACTGATGAAAATCAAGATCTAATTTGTGAGTTTCATACTTTTAATTTATTGTTGGGTTATAAATATGGTTTTCTAATAAATCTATTTATTAAAGAGACATAATTATGAGCCTTTATCTCCAATATGAGGAACCAAACAACATGGAAACAAGCTAATTATCAATTTTTGGAACTACAAAGCACCACTAGGCTATGTATGAGATGCCAATTCCTAGAGGCATGGAAATTTATTACTACTTTTCAACCAATGTATCACATGTATATGAATAATAAATATCATGTGTTGGTAAGATATAATATTTCAAATTTTAGATATTTTCTAAACAATTATTATACTAATTCTAACTATGATAGCCTTACCAAGTGGGATACCTTACCAATTGAGTTGAAGTGTAAGGAATTCTTGATCCTACCACTATTATATGGAGTCTAACAAGATCCTAAGAAATTATCCAGATTATCACTCAGATCTTAGATAAAGATAGTTAAAATGTATGGATTGGAATGAGGTTTAGGACTTAAATAATTTTTTGTCCTCTCTCTCAATGGAAGTCTTAGCATACTAAGGCCTAAGTTGAGTTTCCATCTTGGTTGCATAAAATATTAAATAATTTAGATTCTTTCCTAGAGGCAATCATGATTGGGGCCACCATTTTTAAGTTTATGATCTTAGTTAGAGCCTTGAATCAAGAATTTTGGATTGAATAAAAGCCAACCCACTTTTTTGTAATAGGACTTGAAATAGGTAAAGTATGGGGGGAAAATGATGAGCATTTCATATAACTCATCATATCTATACAAATTGTCCATGCAATGTTTCCTTTGATTATTTATTGCATTGTATTTAATAGTTAACGTCTTATATAAGTAGGAAATAAATGTAATTTGTCCTTTATTTATAAATAATTTATTATTGATTCTTTACTCTATTATTGTGTCTACCTTGAATGAATAACATAGTTTTGATTATAAAAATGCATCCTAGTGGCAGGGTAATTTTGAGAAGGCATCACACAATTTTGGCAACTTTTTTTGTCTATAATTTTGTGGAATCAATGAGTGAGATACAAAGATCTGACACTCTAAGGATACTCTAAATATGTTCCAAAAGTGCCATGAAGATTCTTTGAGGTCACTCTGAAGACATATAATATACTCTAAGGATGTCTAAACTTGCTTTGAAGGCCTATACAGAGTGCTCTAAAGACATATACATGATTCTCCAAAGACATCTAGACATGCTCCAAAGACCAGCTGGATCATAATAATTGAGATATAAATTATACATACATACATACATACATATATATATATATATATATATACATACATACATATATATATACATATATATATATATATATACATACATACATACATATATATATATATATATACATATACATATACATATACATATATATATACATATACATATACATATATATATACATATATATATATATACACACACACACGCACACACACACATATATATAGACATATATATATACACACACACACACACACATATATATATGTATATATATACATATGTATATATATATATATACACACATATATATATATACATATACATATATATATATATATACACACACACACACACACACACACACACACACACACACACACACACATATATTTATGGTAATGGCTTGAAATAGTCTAGATATATTTGTACTTTTATTTTATAAAAATGGATAATTATCTTTAGTTTATGTTAGTTATTTTGTCTCTACAGTTAGTTGAGCTGGTTCTAACACCTTCTTAGAAGTGTGGGATCTAACTCCTATATTGTCTATATTTTTAATAAAAATATCTGGGCATTGAGATCACCAAGATTTTGTACTCTGTGAATAGATGTTGAGATGTGCTTAAATACACATCTCTTTCCCATTCCAGATAGTTAGAGAAAGTAAGAAGAATTTAGAAAAATAAATAGTTGGTGAATTAGAAATTTGAAGAATCATTTAATATTTGTATATGTTCCTTTGAATGAAACAGAGTTCATCATTTCCCTTTATTACTGAGTAAATTAGTTCTTATTATGAAGAAGGATTAAGGGCCCACTTCTCTCTAGGGATCAGGATAAATTGGTACTTTTAGTTTAATAGTTTATAAGTATTTTTTAATTTATATAAATTTCATTTAATGTAGATTGTAACTTCCTTTTAACCAAAAGAGTGATTTATTTTATATTTAGAGTGATTACCTTTCAAATCAAAGAGTGATTATTTTCAAATGCAAAGTGTGAATTTCCTTTTTATAAAGTGTGAATTTTCTTTTCAAAATCAAGTGTGAATTTCCTTTAATGCAAGTGTGTTTCATTTACATTTAAGATTTATTTTAATTCAATAAAAGTAGGTTTCTTTGATGCAAGAGTGCATTTTTTAAACTTAGTTAAGTTTGTTAAGTTATCTCATATTCATAATTTTTTAGAAGGTGTTTAAGTGACAATAGATAAAATTATTAGATTATGGAACATCACACTATCCTACCCATTCAGTCATGTTAAGTGAGGACGTCATATGTCTTATGGTAGATGTTTAAGTTCTAAATGTTGATGGTGTAAATGCCAATAGGAGATCTTCAATTAAGAAATAGTTTAGATTTACTTTTATTTAAACTAGAGTTAGAGTTTTATTTACTATTTTATATGATTTATAAATCACAATAGAATTAAAACCCCCCAAACAATAAACTATACCACTCCAATATCAAATGGTCTCATTGTATATATCCATCTCACCATAACCTAGTTAAAAATGACACCAATCTAATGATTAGTTAATTGTGAGGTATAAAAAGAGCATATTAATTTGTGAATAGATAAATTTAGCTAAGTGAAAATGTGCCATCATCAAAATATTGAAACATACTATTATTCAAAAAATTACCCTGGCATCATCATCTAGAACCTATAGTGGAGTCCTATCACCATCTAGGTTCTTGATCAAGGATTCTATAGAATACTTGGATACTATTTTTAAGGGTACTACATTTGAACTGAATTATTTTCATTATTCAACATTATTGGAAGCATTAGAGAACATGGATTTGTTTGCACTTGATGAAGACAGTAGTTAAAGATAAGCAACTAATAAAGGACTTAATCCCATTGACATAATAAGCCATACACTATACTATTGTAAAACCAAAGTTAATTCCCTGTATTGATCTACTATGAGGCCTATTATTTGAAGTAAGAATCATGAATGGAGGATATCTTCATTATGTAGACAATAACATTGTTACGTGCATATCTAGAAAACTATTTAATAGGTATTTAAGTTTTCCTATTTTAGATGTTACTTATGATTTGCATATTGTAGTCATATGGAAAAAGTCCAAACATCCAGAGTGAGATCTATAAAAATGGTTACTACTTGGGGAGAGCTACACTTTGAAAGAGCATGTAAAAATACCTATCCCCATTACCAATTTTATAATGGGAATCCATGTAAGGATAGCGCTACTAAATTGTTTCTCCAACCATCCTATCATTTAATTAGTGAACCTATAATGGGTTCCCCTTTTATACCTTTTGACTACCCTAGAGCCCACCTACACCTTGGGGAAATCATCAGTGCATGCCTCCAAGAGAAAATATTTCATAAGGATAAGTGGTCATTGGGAGGTAAATTCTACATGATGTCATACTTATTGGACACATTTATGAGAATTGTGTATAAACACAATATATTCATGTGGGATCCCAACACCATGGTAATCAAAAATAGGATATGTGACTATTATAGCTTCATGCATATATATTCATATGCAATAAATATATCCAAAATTAATGAGGACCTTTACCCTTAGGTATGGATAGATATTTATGATGAGTCATTACTAAGAATTTCCACAATAATTTCCAAGACACTATCCAATAACATAGGAAATTATTGGATATATCTAAATTACATAGTAATCATGGTGGTGGGTCATAAGGTAGATCCTTTCCACCTCCAAAAGTTTAATCTGGACAAGGTATCTGAGCAAGAAATTGCCTTCCAAAATTGGAACAACATTGATGAAGAGTTGATGAAAAACAAGGATACCTTCCATGGATCTTACATCACCATTGGGATAATATAGTACACCATTCATAGATAGTTTAGGGAAGTTGGTAATTCAACGAAAGCTTATGTATTTCCCACCATACCTTAAAAATACTGGGATCCTCATGGTAAGTTCCAATATAAAATTCATACCCTTAGCCTTGACAGTAAGCATGAGATAATAAATCATGAATTTCTCTTCTTGAACACTAAGGATGACAAGGAGTTTAAGGAAAGGGCCACTATAATAGGAATAATTTAGGACTTGCTGATAGTAACTCAAGTAGAACCATCTCTATCACTCAATGAAGTAATGTTCATAATTATACCTCTTAGAGGATGGAGATCCTCAAATTTCTAGAGTGGGAGGCAATCATAATACCCAAAAGGAGATGGGTTTAATCCCCAAAAATCTCAAAACTATCCTCAAGACCAACAAAAGTTGGTAGCTACGGCACCACTCATCGAAGAAGAGAAAGAACAAGTTGAGGAGGAACAAATTCCTACCTCAACACAAGAACAAACACAAGTTATCATAGTTCAACCTTTAATAGTTGAATTGATCAAAGTCAAGTAAGAGTTGGCTAAGGAACTAAATATAGCAAGAGGAAACATATAGGTAGAAGCTATGATTATATACTTGGATTACTCCAATAAGAAGGAAATAATGGTAATTTTAGACCCAATGCCAAGCATTACCCCCTTTCTCTTCCATCATAATAATTAATCCCACACATAGGGAGAACAACAAAGACATATCATCAAAAGCATACAAATATACCACAAACCCCTCCAACATAGGAGGTAGGAAAGGATGAGATGCAACATGAAAAATTTCCAAGCTTACAAGTACTCAAGACTAAATCACCTATAATAAGTGAATCATATTTTAAGGGACCCTTACTCATACAATTTAAGATTTTCCCCTTTGATGTCTTTACCTCTAGTTTTAATTAACCTTGGCCCTGTGTCCTCCATATTCATTTCCTAGTAGATAGTCTATATAGGTTTACTATTTCTACACCCATCTATAAGTCTACCTACCACCATTGGTCTTATTCTACCTTCTACTATTGTAGTTGTTATCCTTGTGGTTTCCATCCCTTTTATTTCCCTTCTATTGACATTTACTCCATCAACATTAGCTCTGTTCATTCCATCCATTACTCAATCTATCACTCCAAATGCATCCCCTTCTACCCAGTTGGGTTCATATTTACCTAGTTTCACTTATACCACCATAACCATAGTGGTAAAAAATAAAAGGGAAACTATGAGACATCCATTATTTATGGTTTATCCAATGCCATAGTATGGAAACATAGACTAGTCAAAGATTATTTGGCTTGAAATGCCCAATCTTCCCACACAAATTGAGCAAGAACCTGAAGAACATGCTCAAGTAGAAACTCTAACCTGACATCCCTCAAATATCACTCTTCCAATTTAGGCTAAGGAACTAGAATCCTCAGCTTGTAAGAGGCCCAATTTTAATATAACATAATTTTTAATGTTGATATCCCTATTTGACAAAGCCACTACATCGATATAGAGGGTGAGGAAGGGAAACAAGGAATATAATGTAGGTAGAACATTGATGATGGAGGAGAAGAACTCTAATCCCTAATCAAGAGTCAAAATAGACAAAAGGGTCATTCCCCTTATATTGAGGACTTCAAGTCATATATGGAGACACATAAATAAGCCATATTTGCTATACATCAAGGAACCAAAATGGCCAAACAAGAGCTTGAGGAAGAGTTGGATATACTTTGAGAGTAAAAATAAATGATTTGAGTTCCTTAGGGCATTGATTAGGATGTACAAGATGTTAACCTTAGGTTGTATGAAATTATTGATTCCATTAATTATTTGAGAATTAAATTAGCTCCACATATTAATAACATAATCAAATTATTCTAGAGCCACAAAGAAGATGATAGAAAAATAAACCTTCTAGTACTTTATATACCTAATAAGGCATTCATCCATCTTGACTTGATGACACAATTGAAGGAATTAAATGATTTGAACCTAAAATTGATAAGGACACAAGAGGCCAAAGATTGGGTACTATCCTTAGAGTCAATAATCAACAAGTTAGTTGAACATGAGAAAGATGCCAAATATATTTTATCAATATTAGAGTTGTCTACCATTTGATATAATAGACACACGCTAGTGACCATAGATATATTTGACTAAATGATAAAATAAGCCTCTGATAGCTTCACAAAAAGTCTATAAGGTCTAAGCTTGGAAGATATAGAGGTCAAATTAAGTCCAACAAGGAAGAATGCCACAAAGGTGGAAGTATTCAAGGTTGGATTCAGAATAACCAAGGAAGATCATAATAAGATAATGAGTGGAAAAAATAAGGTAACTAGGCCATCTCTCCTATATATGAGTTTAATAAGAGCACAACATGTTAATTCCTTCAAAAACTATGAAGACTTAGATGCAAAGAAGAAAGTGACTCAACAAATACCACCTACTAGTTCCATTATGCCAACTCCATGTACTTTGTCAATAATGATAATTATCATGTTGATGCCACCTTAGACTACTACTCCCATGGTGACTACATTTCACACTATCAATGCATCTTCACGTAAAACTCTAGATACTATGATGTCAAATATTACTAATATAATTCCCATATCAGTGTTAAGACAAGTCAAACAAGATACAATTCAAATATTGGCTATTTTTGTACATTCTTCATGTAAATGACATAATTTAATAGTTAAATTCCTTATTATATATATATATATATATATATATATATATATATATATATATATTTGATTTTTGAGTAGCATGCATACATTACATGGCTAGGTTATTTGTAATCCATCGATATGTAACTCAGACTTATCTTATAGTCTTTAAGAAGTAATTATAGCATGCTAATCTTGGAGGATGAGGCAATCCCTTACCCAAGATCTATATATACAAGTTATAACCCTATTTTAGTGGGTATATGTTTTTTAATGATATATAAGAAGAATTCAAGGATGTTGATGCAACTATGTTTGTTCTTTCTTATTTCCTCTCAATGTTCATGAATTTGAAGTTTCTTTAGCTTGTAAATAGATTTAAAAAATTTGACGTGTGCTAATACTATGGAGGAATCTAACTATTATGTTTAAAAGTGTTCATATTAGATGTGTTATAGCTATTGAATATTGATATGTTTCATTGGTGTATATAGTTAGTATAAGTTGAATCATTATTCTAATGTTTGAAGTGTCTTGTTCGATATAGTATTATATGATTGACGAATATCTACCCTTGATAACTTCTTGGTTTGAGATGTAATCTCTTGTATAAAGGTATGCAACAATAGCCCTGAAAATAATAAACTTCAATTAAGACAAATAAATAGCATATATTTTAATACCTAGAATCCCAACCATTTTTGTTCATAAGTGAGTAATAGATGTAAACAATAAAAAATTGTCCTTGAGAGACTTATGAAATGAAGAGATAAACTAAGAATATTTTATTCAAAGAAATAGAATCCTTTTTTCTGCCTTACCATTCCCTCTTTTTGAAGTTTATTTAAGATCTACTGCTTTAGATTAAATTTTTCCCCATCTAACCCACATAGTGATTTTCCCTTTTATTATAATCTATACGTCCACCCACAAAATTAGTTTAACAACCCATAGGTTTATCCTTATATTCCACCACTCATTTATTCTAACCATATACCTAAAACTCATACCCTAGAGTGGAACCTAGTCCCATAGAGATACCAAAATGTTAGAGGTTACCTCATTTGAAACTTTTTGAGGTGTGTATAAAACCCACAACAACATAAGATAAAAACTATCACTAGAACGAGGGCACATTTGTGTGTTTTCCCAATAAATAGAGAACCCATCATTATAAAGACACCCAAGAAATTAAAAAGGTCTAGAGCCTAATCTAGTCTTTTGGTTTCACCATTTTCACACTCTAAGAGGTGTAGACTTATACCTACCATCCCTAAGGTATATGATATAACCCAAACATCTTCCCTAATAAGGAACATTCCACTTGTCAATATTATTATGACCTAACCTTAGTTAATCAGATCTACTATTATTATCCCTAGGGACCAACATGACCTACCAAGGAATATATAAAATTATCTACCTACTTTCTCCCCCTTGAGTGGGAGAACAATTAAAGAGAATATCAAATATTTCAATTATGCCTTAAGAGTAATGAATGGTATCTATGAGGATGTTGCATGTAGGATTTTCCCAGTTAATTTTCAAGATGCTTATTATGATTGGTATGTTAATTTTGAGTAAAATTCCATCACCTCATGGGAGGAATTTTGAGGTACTTTCCTTGAACAATTCAGATAGGTGACTAATCCATGTCTGATATATCAACTCTTTACCAACATGAAAAGGGAACACGACATTTCCATCCAAGACTTAAATCCAAGATTCTAAAAGATTCAATTTGATTGAATCCTACATATAAGATAGATAAAAATCTTGTGCTTAAAATATACAAGAATTCCTTGTATCCTATTACTTTCATGTTCTTATAAAGAGATATTGCTACCACTACACTAGCTTTGACATTTCAAGAAGCTATCAATATCGATAATCAACTCAATCCACATCTTATCCCATATAATTTGGGAGGAAAAGAATTCAACAATGGACTTCCATCTATGATTACAATTTCCCATTCAAATTAGAATGCTCCAAAATTCAATCAGAATTAGTTATACACTTTGTTTATTATGATTCAATATACCACAAGTTAGAACTACAATTTTTTGAATAATCATACATAATTATGTAATTAATATAAAAATAAACATTAGGCTCATACCAGTGTAGTATTCACTCAAGGATTAGATTCTAATAGAGTTGAATTGGATTCTGTATGTTGAATGGTCTAGAAGCTGAGCAATGATTTTCTAAATATGCAAAAAAAAGTGCAATACCAATACATAGAATTATAATTAGAATTATGAATTTATGAGATATAACAGGGCTTTCAATAGGCCCACTAACAATGTAGACCAATAAAAATCCAATAAGTTTCTAGAGATTAACATTATGGAAACAAATTTTCCCAATTGGTGTGGGGTCCATAATACCTCTCAACATTAAGATTTAGACTATATATAGTTCTACATAGCCTTCAAAATCTTCCAAAGGGAGATGATCAGATAATATCAAATGATGAATCCTCCATATTTGCCTAATGAATATATCCCTTATAGTTAAACTATGGTATTTGACACTTTTGAGTCTCCCTTCCCTAGTGAATATGACAACATCTTGTAAGATAATTCTGATGAAGTGTAGTCATTTCAACATTTCAACATGAACAATTAAAATCTGAGGAACAAGTAGGCATTCACTACTTTTAATCCTCCTAATAATACTGTTATCCCTCTAAATCCTAACGATGATAATAATCCTCTTCCAACTAAATGGAATGATAAATGTTAACAGAAATAGGAACATAATCAATGAGGATATAATATTGTTGAGGATATGAAGAAAATTGAGGCCAACATTACTCTTCACGAACTAGTGCAAGTCACAGATAAGAAATAGAACTCATGAAAATACATCATAGGTAGTTAATTATAAAAAATTATAAGACAACCAACATGAATTTCATTTACAAAATCAATCCAATAATCCCCCCTTCGTTGATGACTATTTTAGCATTTGGTAAGAATATACACAACTAACTAGTACATTTAGGAGCTTCAACAATAGTGATGCTAAATTCTATTTATCAATATATTGGCTTAACACCCAAACTATCCAAGAGGACTATGTCATATCTTGATAAAATAGTCATGCCCATGTTGGGAGAGTTATAAAACATGAGAATTTAGGTTGCATGAGAATTACAAGTGTATATTACTATCAACATCTTAGTGGTGGACATTCCTAAAATTTATGGATTGTTATTGAGCAAGGATTGGTCAAAATTCTAAACCGACATCTTTCCATGGAATTTTTGCATATTTGGATACCATGGAGAGGTGTATCTAGATAGATTATAATTAATCTAGATCTAAGAATGAAATATCCTATTATGGAATACAATACTACCAATGAGGATGTAAGATATAAATCTCCTAGTATTGGAATCTATACATTTTCCATGACGTATGAAGCACTTGAAGAATTTTTTGTCGCTTCCCAATTATGGACCCTCCATTTTGATGGATCTAAATCTAAGAAAGGATTAGGTGTTGGTATTAAACTAATAAATCCTCAAAGAGAAAAATTACTGGCAACATATAGGCTCCAATTGTCATGCACCAATAATATAGCGAAATATGAAGCCTTGATTCTGGGATTATAGTTTGTCCTCAACAACATCAATAAATTAGTGGTATACAGAGATTTTGAGCTTGTGATAAAATAGGTAAGGAATAAATATCAATATAAATTTTCATATCTAAATAAGTAAAACCATAAGGCCTAGGACTTAATAAAATCCTTTGAAACATTTAACATATTTTCAATCCCAAGAGAATAAAATGGAGCCGTTGATTCATTGGCTATTTCAATAGTATGTTTGGTACCCTTATAGGAGTTAAAAATCTATAAGTTCCCCATTAAATTAGTACCATGCCCTTTAGTACCAAAAAATGTTGAAACTATTCAAGTGTTTGATGATGAACAATAAATTATTCAATTTATAAAAAATTTGAGACAATTCAAATCTCAAATAATAGATGACAAAGAAAGGAACAACTAGAGCCATGAATAATTGGATGAGGAAGGTATTATCCAAATAAAGAATAATCACCTTTATTTGGCAGTGGTATATGTATAAAATACCTTCAATATAAAACCTAAATCTCAATCATAAAGGTAATTAAAGGTTAATGAATCCAAATTTATATCAGAGAATGTTGGTGATGAAAATAATGCCCACTTCATCAATATTGGCTTAATCTACACACCTTAAGAGAGGGAAAAAGTCAAGTAACTAATTATTACGTATAAATACGTAATTGCATGGACTTATGAAGACTTAAGTGTTTTTAATGCTAGAATCATGACCCATATAATTCAACTCAAGCTTGTTCATAAACCATTTAGGCAAAGGTGAATCCTAGTTAATCCTATCCTAGAACCACTAATTCAAAAGGAATTGGAAAATGTATTGAATGCCATGATTGTCTTCTTTATTAGACACTCAAATTGGGTGGCCAATCTATATCTAATCAAGAAAAAAAGTGGTGAGATTAAGGTCCTCATTGATTTCAAAAATCTTAATAAAGCTTCGAAGAAGGACAATTACCTTCTGACCTCCTTAGATGAGGTAATACAAATGGTAAGTGTCTGTAAGATGATGTCTTCTATAGATGGATTTTTAGGTTATGACCATGTTTGGTCAAATCAAAATAAAGGATGAAAATTATAGTTACTACAAAATAGGGAACATATATATATATATATATATATATATATATATATATATATATATATATATATATATATAAGAGAATGCCATTTTAGATTATCATCATTGGATCAAATTTTTAAAGGGTGATGAATCATGTATTCCAATGACTTATAAGGAAGTACATCATTATATATATGTATTATATTACTATTTTTAAAAAAAATAGAGCTAATCTTATTGACAATATTCAATCTATCTTTAAGAAGTGTCAAAAGTTTGGTGTATCAATAAATCCTAAGAAAAGTATATATGGCCTTACCAAAGGCAAGCTATTAGGCCACATCATCACCAAGGATGGAATCACCATTGACTCAGGTAAGATTTATGGGATATAAAATATAATGTTTTTGAATAACAAAAAGGAGCTCACTTCATTCTTTGGAAAAAAAATTCATGAGGAAATTCATATCAAGATTCATGGAGATTGTTAGACCCCTAAATGCAATGCTCAAAAAAAATACCAAATTGGAATGGACACTTGAAGCTAAAAATTCCTTTCAAGACATAATTATGACTATTTCATAAGCCCTAGTACTAGTAAGCCCTAATTTCATGAATGACTTTTACTTATATTCATTCACCTTGGATTATACTATTATTGTAGCACTCACATGGAAAAAGGAAGAAAACAAACATATGATTACATTTATGAGTACTAAATTAAAAGATACAGAGATTAAGTATTCCTTATTTCACAAGTAAATATTTTGTCTTGTCAAGGCAGTCAAAATTTTCAAGCACTATATCCTCTAAAATAAGACTATCCCTAAAGTATCCAATCTTGTTGTCAAGCTTATAATTAGATAGAACAAGTTGGGGGAGTGTAGAGGTAAATGGGTGGCTATGTTACAAGAGTTTGATATTGAAATAAAACCAACATAATTTTTATAAGACAAGGCATAATTTTATTGATGACTAAACTAGACCCACACATCACTATTAAAGATGTACACCATACATAAGTCTCCTAAAAATATTGGTATTTAGGTATTATTTAGTTCTTGCTTACTAGAATAGGATCCAAAAACATAAAAGAGAGTAGAAGAAAGATTTATGGCTTAAGGCTTCTCACTATATGATTATAAAGGGAATCCTCTATATAAATAATTATGAAGGCATTCATCTAAGGTGTGTTTCACATGAGGAAGATAAGGAAATATTATAAAATATCCATCTAAAGATAAGTAGTGTCTATCCATCTGGCAATATTATAATGCATAAAATACTTAGAATGGACTATTATTAGTTGATTGTTTTTAAGGAAGTTCATTTCCACATGAAGTCATGCCATGAATTCTAGGTGTTGGCCAAGAGTTAACTACATGTAGTCATGCCACTATAACCTATGTTAAAGGTAGGTCATTCACCCAACTAGGCTTAAACTTCATTAGTGTTATAAATCTAAATTCTTCAACTAGACACATATTTGTGCTTACTATTAAGATTATTACACTATATGGACATAGGAAATTGACACAAAGAACTATATATCCCAAGATGTGATAATTTTTCTTAAAGAAAAAATCATAACCAGGTTTGGCACTCTCATCTCTTTAATTTGTGACAATGGACTAACATTTCAATCAACTGAGTTCACTGAGTGGGTCCTATTGACTATTTTTACCATACGTGAAATTAGGTCAACCCCCTATAGTATAAAACCTCTATATGGGTCTAATATAATGTCATGAGGTGTGTGGATATGGAAAAGTCATGATAACCTAGTATAAATTCATATCATATGCACATTTCCCTTATAATCATAATCATTATCTTGTATACAAAAATGACCACCTAAAGCAATCCTTAAACAGGGGATTAAAGGTGTTGTACGAAATATTTTAACATGATTTTAAACTTTGATCAGGTTTGAGGAGGTTATGGATACCTTGTGAACCATTTTGAAGGTCACTAGCAAGCAGGAAAACTTGAGGAACCACCTAAAATAAAAAGTCTAAGTTAAGGGACTTGTTTCCCTAAAACACCAAAATAAAGGCCCTGAGCACTTTTGGTGCTAATGTATGATGGGTTAGGATACGATTTGTAAGAGTATAAATTTATACAAATTATATCCTTCATGAAGTAGTATAATCTTGTGAAGGAGAGTGGGTGTTTTCATAGAAGAACATGGTGTTAAGAATCCTCCATCTTTGACAATCTTTAATTATTTTTTTAGTGTTGTCTACCATTTCTTCAAACTTAAGTGACCTTCACAATCCAAAGTAGAAGTATAGAAGTATATCACCATGTTTAATTAATAAATTGAACAATAAGGCTTAATAAATGTACATAACATTGGAAAGAGATGTAATATTATTAATTTTATGTATAGATGCACCTACAAGTGTATTATTGCTCAAAAGTCCAACTACAATTGATTTTAGGTATCTACAGTCTTATAAGACTTACCTAGGCATGAAATACCAATGAATAAGGATAGATACATTATAGAATCATCTCGAAAGACATATAAAGAGGCCTTAAACCTTATGTCATAGATATCAAATCTAAAATACACCTACAAAACCCCTAATACTCCAATAATGGGCAATTATAGTAAACTATAGTTGACAGGGAGCAAGAATAGGGTGATATGGGTGTTTACACAACATGAGAATTATGTGTATGGATCCAAATGGATAAAAAATGACCTTAGGGATCCAAGAAAGCCTTTATGAATTTTTTTCAATATCCAACTAGGGAAGTATGCACCTACAGGTGTCACCTTTTGATCAAGAGAGCAAGACAACATAGTTAGCCACTTATGACCAATCAAAGTGAGAAATGGTCAATGGAAGTTTGAAAAGGATTTGATGATAAAAATAAATGAGAGGGAATCCATAATAACTATTACCATTCCATGACACTCTTATAATAATTAAATAGTGAGAGTATCCAATAGGGTCAACATATAGTCACATATACAAAATCTTACAAAGTCAAGGTTTATAAAGACTTTCTTAGGTTTTAAGGAAGTTGAGAGAGATATACATATGATCAAGCCTGGAGATTTTACAAAAAGGGTCCTAATCACTTGGAGGAGACTATAATTCCTTCATTTTATCTAGGATAATATAAGAGATTCCCTCTATTTTATCTCAAATAGAGGGCACTCTAGGATAAACAAAATCTATAGGTTAAGAGAACAAGTGAAAAGGGAGTGAGCTAAAGACCTTGAAAACCTTGAAGGAAGATGTGATGAGCTATGTTAAAAATGATGAAAACTAGGGGACCCCCATAGTCATGACTAAAATCTTAGAAGAAGAAGTGAGAGGTTAAACACAATTAACATCCATTAGGCCTAGGCTAGGCCTAATGCCTAAAAGAGGTCAAATACCACTTATAAGGCAAATTGAAGTTGGAAAATAATTAAGATACATGTTTGGAGAGATATAAAGTATTTATAAGTTATTGGAGTGCTAAGAAGACTATAGGGAAACCTTAATTTAGCTCAAAGCCAATTTAGGCCTATGTAGAATGATGAAAGGAGCTCAAGTAGGTAGGTTTGGATGCTCACACGTAATTGAAGACTTTGTATGGGAGTCTAAGTAATTGGGTGTTGATGAAGGAGGCCTTGAGCATTGGTTTTGCAAAATTTGTTTGAAAATCCAATTTCAGACCCTTATGAACAATAATTATAGGTCAAAATCACATTAAACTCTCTCAAACCCTTGCCAAAGACCCGATTGGAAAGATGAAGTAGGATATACATCCATATGGCATGGAATTAATTGGTAAATGATTGGAGGTTACATAGGAATCTCTAGGGCTCTTCCCCATCAACTTGAGTTATGCCCTACATATATGGATATGAATGGAAATAGTTTTATTTGATTTTTTTTGGTGTTTCTTAGGTTCAAGAGAGAATCAAAAGAGGAAATACACTTTGTGAGATATATTGGGACTTATTATAGTATATAACATCCATTTATTGCAACAAAATACCTCACAAATGTCTCTATAAGTGCCTTCATCTTAGCCAGTCAAATTTAGCATAGTGAAAAAGCAAGTGAGAAGGTGAAAACTCTAAGTTTGAGGAATTCTAAGGTCTACTTAAGGAATTTAGACCATGAGGCATCCAAACAGGTGTCATGCACTCCCATTTATGGATCATATTGGAAAACTAAAATAAGTTTGGTACCAAGTGTGAGTGGTGAGTAAAAGAGGAGGTATTCAGACTATAGGAAGTGACAACTCATCTCTAAAAGAATCCTAATGATTAGGGATGCCAAAAATTAACGTTGGATAACTTATAAAACCCTTCCCCATTAGTTAAATCATCATACCTATCTCTATTTAGTTGTGGGATGTTTTGAGAGGGCCAAATGATGAAAGTAGTTTTTTGAGCAAGCAAAAGGAGTTATACGCCACATTTCAAGAGTTTCATGTTTTTAGGGACATTTTTCCTATGAAAAATTATATGGTATATCTTATAATTAATTATATTACATGTGTAACTCCTCTTAGGTTGACAAGTGTTCTTATGACTCCTGGACTTCTCTCTTCTCACTTCTTTCTCAAATTCTATTAGTAGCCATTTTGGCTCTTATAAGATAATACAACACTATGTATGGAAAATAGCTACTAGTTTTGACCTTTTAATTGGCATTAGAAAAATAAATGTAATCTTTTTTAAGTTCATATCTCATCTTTTCAAAGCATGTGAAGAGATGTATAGTGAATAGTTAAGTGACTTCACTCTAGTAGGTCATATGAAGTGTTATTAAGTGTATGGATATATTATCAACTGTATAATGATCCCTTAGTATATAAAACTGATATATGGTTTTAATTACCTTGGATAGTCTTCATTTACATCACCTTCATATTGAAATACTAATGTTAGATCATTTTAGGACTTAGAAGATAGTTTGTATGCATTATTTCTTAGTGAAATAAGTATGATGGTCTAGTGGAAAACCTTTTGGTGTATCACCCCCTAAGAGTAGTTTATATTCATTCAAACTTATATCCATTTTCCCATAATCAAATATTCAATTAGGTTATAAGCACTTCAAGGTATATTTAGTGAGCTAACCCTTAAACCTAGAGGTCTTCTTTTATTATAGGTACACCCACATACTTAGAAGTATTCCCATGTTACCCAAATCTAGAGGAGGTTTGAAAACTCTACTCTAAGGTGAAATATTTGGTGACAATAGTTTTGGCACACCTGATTGTACCGAGGTCCAAGAGATTGGAAAGATTATTGGTATGTCTTTCTTCTAACTAGGTTTTGGAAGAAAGCAAGATAGCACCAATGGTGATTCTAAATGAACATTTCTAGTTATAAGTAGCCCAAGTATATTTTATTAAAGGTTTTGATTATTAATTGCATCTCATTTAAAATATGAGTTTTATATGAAAAAATATGGTGAATACCTCTATAATTAACCTCCCTATCATCCTTACTGTGAACCATATTTTACTCCTCAACGGTCCTATCAATCCTATAGACCATGGCAGCCCTATGGTCCTCCATTTCCCTCTCCATATATAAATCATGTTATTAGACAACCATATGAATAAATATATCAAGGATATTATCAAGGAATGCCTCCATATCAGCCCCAATATGAGTCTTACCAACATTACCATGATGCCTATCAACCTCAAGAGGATTCCTATGAGGTTTGTCATAGAAAATATGATGGTTCTATGAATTCTAAATCAAAATATCAAGAGGAAAGATGTGAATTAGTATAGAATAAATTACAATAAGTTTAAGTTGTCCTTGATCCCAATCATTACCCTCCTCTTCTATCAACCCAATTTTACATCAAATATTTGATGGCACTCATACCACAGTTACTAGTTTATGAAGAGAGCATGAGAAAATGGGATAATGGGTATGATGTGTTGTCTAATAATCTCATGGAATGTTTAGGAAGTGTTTCCAAAAGTTATATGTAGATTTTGGATATGTTTTAAGAGCTAGAATGAACTCAATGGGAGATCAAAGATCAAATACACCAAGTAAAGAAGTGTGCGCAAAGCTTAATAAGTAGGATAAATATGTGGGAAGAAAAGGAACCTAAAAATGAACATGTTACTATTGAAGAGACCTAAAGAGGCTATTTTCAAGGAGTAAATTCTACTGATGTAAGTGGTTTTCCTTCTAACCAACCCAAAATTTCACTTCCCTATGAGCTTACTAATGAATTTCTCTTTTTTAAATCCAATCACAAGCTCTCTACTACATCTCAAACTTCATCTATAGTCCATAAGCCCTCCATCACACCTCATTCCTCACCTCCAACTCATGATACTATCTATTAACCTTCCACCTCACCCCTTCTTGAAAAATAACCCATTTTGAGGGAAGCAAATGAAGAGGAAACATTTCAAGTCATATCTAATAAAGAAGATTCCATGAGTGACTATGAAGAAAAAATCACCATAGGGACTTCCCTTGGTGAACACAAGGTAAATTATACCTTATTGAATGAAAATAAACATATTTAAGAATCTTTTGTAACTATACATGAGGAATTTGGCCAAGACTTAAAGAGAGAGGTATTTGAGGAAGACTCCATATCTGATCATGAGGTTGTTGATGATCCTAATAAACCTATAGCTGAGTGTGTTATCAAGGATGAAATTGAACTTCAAATCAATCCTAAAGAAGTTGTAATCCTAGAAGAGTCTCATGAGTACAAGGTAGAAGATGTAGTCCTTGAGGAACACTCAATGATTCAACCTGATTTTGAACCAATCTCATATGACTTAGATCATAATTAAAATCAAATTGATGACTTCATACATCAAGAAGAAAATGTTGATGAGGTAGTGTCTCTAGATGATAAGGAGGACAAGAATGATTAATATAAATAAATGGAACTATTTCAAGATCTTGAAAATATTTTCCAAGTTGAGGACATAGTATATGAGAAGGTGGATAAATATTTTTCCATGGAGGATAATGACTAGGATTGGGTAGATTATGTAGAGATCCTTGGTGAGCTTGGAGAACTTGTATCTAAAAAGAAGCACAACCTTATTGAGAGTACCATGGAAACTAAGGAAGTATATATTGTTGAACCACCATTAGATGTTGTATTTGAGGAGACCTATGAGAAAGGTGAGATTGTTTTGGTGTAAGAGGAGTTCATTTCCATAGCTAACCTAGTTGGAGCTACTTGGTTTTCATTGAAAATTATGCTAATGAAGTTGGCAAACATCATGAAGAAGATAAAGGCATAAGTACCAAGGGTCAAAAGGCTACATGTATCATTAAATTCTTCATTCCATGAATCAATAAGGTTTTTAAACTTCCCCTTTGATCTAGGAAGGAGTTTTTCTTTCAAGTTAGTTTGTGCTTGAGTTAGTTAGTTTGGTTTTGTGTATCCATTCCATAAGTGCTCATGAAGAAAAAGTATGTGTTTACTTAGTTTCTTGTCTTATGTTTTGTCTCTTGTTAGTTATATTATATTTTGGTGTGTTTTCAAAGGAAAATTATGTGTCAAACTGGTGTATAGGTGACTCCATATCCCAATAGGGAGGAAAAGGCTACTAGTCTTGGGCATAACAAGCATACCACCCGTAAAAATCACCAATAATGTTGACTATTTTGACCACAAGTCAAAATAGGTCAACCCCCTATAGTATAATTTTTTTATAAGGGTCTATTATAATGTCATTATGTGTGTGGATATATAAAATTCTTGAGAAACAATTATAAAGTCATATCATCTGCACACTTACCTTATGATCACACCCATTGTCTTGCATACATAAATGCCCATCTATAAGAGGCCTTACATAGGAACATAAAGGTGTTGTATAGAAGATTTTAACATGATTTGAAAATTTTATTAGGTTTTAGGAGGTTATGGATACCTTGATAACCATTTTTAAGGTCACTAACAAGTAAGCAGACTTGAGGAACCACCTTAAGAGAAGAAGTCTAAGTTTAGGGACTTGTTTCCCTAAAAGACCATAATAGAGGCCCTAGGACTTTTGGTGATAATGTATGATGGGGTATAATGAGGTTTGGAAGAGTCTAAATGCATACTCCTTATATCCTTCATGAGGGATTAGAATCTTGAAAAGGAGAGTGGGTGTTTTCCTAGAATAACATTTTGTTAAGAAGCCTCCATCTTTGACATTCTTTCACTGTAATTTTATAGTGTTGTCTACAATTTGTTTAAACTTAAGTGACCTTCACAATCCAAAGCAATAGTTATAAGTATGTCACCATGATGAATGATTAAATTAAATAATAATTATTACTAAAGGTCCAAATAACATTGGGAAGATTTAGAATACTATGGTTTTGATGTATAGATGCACCTACAGGTGCATTATTGCTCAAAAGTCCACCTACAGGTGATTGTAGGTATCTACGGTATTATGAGACTTACTTAAGCATCAAATACCAATGAATAAGGATATTTACATGATAGAATCATATATAAAGACTAATAATGAGATGCTAAACCTTATGGCACATATATTAAAGATAAAATACACCTACAACACATTTTTTACTCCAATAATTGGTAGCTATAATCAATTGTAGTTGATATTGAGCAAGAATAGGGTGATATGGGTGTTGACATAGCATGAGAATTATGTGGATGGATTTAAATGGATAAAAATTGAATTGCGGGCTCCAATTAAGTCTTTATTCATTGTGATCAATATTAAACTAGCCAAATATGCACCTATAGGTGTCACCTTTTGATCAAGAAAGCAAGACAACATAGTTAGCCACTTATGGCTAGTCAAACTGAGAGATGATCAATGGAAAGTTGATAAGGATTTGATAATAAAAAGACATATGAAGGAATATATAGTACTAATTAACATTCCATGGAACTATTATAATAATGAAATAAGGGAAGGAGAATCTCCAACAAGGGAAACATATAATCACATATGCAAAATCTTGCACAGTCAATGTTTATAAAGTCTATCTTAGGTTTTGAGGAAGTTGAGAGGGTTATCCATATGACAAATAATTGAGATATTATAAAAAGGGTACTCATCATTTTGTGGATCCTATAATGACTTCCTTTTATAAAGGACAACAAGGGATATGCCCTTTTTTTATCTTAGATAGAGGGCACTCCAGGATAAACAAAGCCTATAGGTTAAGAAAGTTAGTGAAAAGGAAGTGAGATGAATACCTTATACACCTTATATGAGGATGTTTTGAGCTAGGTTAAACATGCTAAAAACTAGGGAAACCCCCACATTCATGACTAAAAATCTAGAAGAAGAAGTTGCAGGCTAAACATAGTCAACATCCATTAGGCTTAGGCTAGGGCTAATGAATAAAAGAGGTCAAATACCACTTATAAGTCCAAATGAACTTTTAAAAGCATTGGGATACCTATTTGGATAGATATTAGGTGTGCCCAAACTAGTGGAGTGCTAAGAAGACCATAGGGAAACTTCATTTTGGCTCAAAGCTAATTAGGCATATGTAGAATGAAGAAGGGAACTCGAGTATTGATGCAGGAGCATCTACAATAGCTTCATAGAGGACTAGTTGAGGTCATCAAACATGAAAATTTCAAATGATGTTCTAGCGTGAAGTTGAATTAAACTTCAAATTCTTGTTTTCCCTACAAATTGTGTTTAGATTTCAAATCTTTACCTCGAGAGTAAATGTAATTGTCAAAAGTGAAAAGTGAAAAGGTAAGAGAGAATCCCTGTGTTGGAAGCCAATCTTGGCTTAAAGAGAAAATGAGGGGAGTGGTTGAAATCTTTAAACCATATGATATTAGTGAGATAAATCTTCTTCAAATTAGTATATCAGTTAGATGGTAAACCTTTCTTGTTGGTCTTGACCCCAAGATTGGGCATAGAGGTTAGAGAGCAATCTCTATTTTTGGAAATGACTATATAATGGTAACTCGATGATAGAGCTCAAACTTTATGCAGGCCCAAATGGGAAAGGGTTGGGTATTTCATTCTTTTATATATAGTTTTCTAGCCATTGAAGGGTCCAAAAGGAAGGAGTTCATGAGGATGACCAAAGGAGAATGTTGATGCTCCTTCGGTCTATGGTAGAGCTTTTAAACCATGAGTAGATGAAGGTGCAGGGTTTAAATAAAGCAAGAGACCATTGACGTTAGATTTGAGGTGTCTATTTTGGTAAAGCTAGAGGTGAGAGAAGGTACCTTAGCAAGACAATAGTGATGACTATGATTTATTTGTTCTTTTCTTTATTGAGCACTTTTTTAAGGATGCCCCTACAAGAATTAGAAAGAACTATAGAGTTTAATGTGAACAAAGACCTGAGTCTATGGTGAAAAATTACATTTATTGTGTAAAACTTGTGGGCTATGGCGTAATCGTCTATGTTACTTTGCATAGTTCCAAAGGGTAGGATGTAGCCATAGCCAAAGCATTGGTTCACTTTATAGAACCTGAGGCAAAAAGGAAGGTCTAATTGTAAGACCAAGTCCATGAAAGCCAAGATGGGGTCGTATTTCTAGCAGAGTCCAAAAGATGGACG
Source organism: Torreya grandis (assembly GCA_037957365.1). Classification (NCBI taxonomy): domain Eukaryota; kingdom Viridiplantae; phylum Streptophyta; class Pinopsida; order Cupressales; family Taxaceae; genus Torreya; species Torreya grandis. The sequence continues at coordinate 160,083 of JARHVA010009287.1, forward strand.
TGAATTCTAATTGGGTTGACCTTTTAAAGTCCACGAACCTGAATACAATTGTCTTTGGGTGAAACAAAAGATAGTTATAGATTGAAATTCCTCCCGTCTGCCTGTCTCGGGTAGTAAAATCTCTACTAGGCCCATATATCTCTACTAGGCCCACATCTTGTATTTCTGTGTTTAACTGCGAATGGCTATGAAGGCACTGAATGCTCACTTTCACTAAAGCTTATTCCATAGCTACAAGAACAAAGTCAGAAGCCATCAAATACTGATAATGGATCTGGATCAGGTAGGGTATTTAGAAAGGTTTCATGATTGATTTGTTTTTTTGATGGGAGGTGTATCGGCTATTGTTTCTAAAATTTTAGCTGCTCTAATTAAGAATGTCAAGCTATTGATTTAGAATCAAGATGAAATGTTGAAGTCTGGTTAGCTTTCTGAGCTGTAGAAAGGTATTGGTGATTGCTTTGGCTGAACAATTAAGGAAGAAGGCATGCTTGCTTTGTGGAGAGGAAACATTGCTAATATCATACATTATTTTCCCACTCAAGCACTCAAATTTGTATTCAAGGATTACTTTAAGAGTTTATTCAATTTCAAGATTGCATTCAAGGATACACTTGCCAGTTTGGGGGTTAAGTATATGACCATGACAAATGGCTTGAATCTACAGACTCTGCATGGTCATTTTTTATGATTTTGTATGTAAGGGACGTATGTGTCTAGTATAAAGGTTTTAAAATTGAGTCCCTGGTGTTAGTCTGATGACAATGCATCATTTTGGTATTAGAGCTAGTAAGCTCCTGGAAAAAAGAAAATTTTGTATTCTTCTAATTAGTTTTTGCAGAGACAGTGATTGAAGCAAGTGAAGAAGGTAACAAGAAAGTTATTGACAAGTTGTTTTCAAGCTCTTTAAAGAGTAATTGTTGTTACAGTGAAGAAGTTGCAGGTTCAAGGTAGTCAAGCCATTGAGGCTTAAGAGGAGAAGAAGCTAAGGAAAGCTTAGTGAAGAGCCAAGAAAAGCTCTAGAAGAAGAGGAAGTGAATGCTGAAGAGGAAGATCCAAAATAAGGTAAGCTTGGATTTGAGAAATTATTGATATTTGGTTAAAGTAGTGTCATATTGTAGACTAATGATTCAGTGTGAAGCTCAATAAAGCTATTAAGGAGGATCAAAAGACTAGGATGCAAAAGGCCTAGGTGAGATCAAGGAGATTGTCAAAAGACCAGTCAAGGAGAAAAGGCTTGGGTGAGACAAGGGATCAAAAGACAAAGGTGGAAAAGACTTGGGTGAAGATCTTAGAAATGGAAGTATTGTTGAAGACACTATAGAGTAGCAAGGTACATGAGAGTAACAAGAAGGATGAAAGCATCCAAAAGAAGAGAGGTATGACTAGTATTGTAATTGATAAAGAGATTGCTAGTTTGAAAAGAGATTTAGCTAAGTTTTTAGATAGATATGATTCTTGGATGTAGATGGACAAACAAGCATGGGTATGGCAAATAAATAAGAGGATGAAGTGGCCAATAGATCTCCTAATGAAGAGGAGAAGAAGGAAAAATGAGATTGCCAATAAGAGAGAAGCCCATAGAGACAAGAGGATGAGTAGGTTGCCAAGTGAGAAACAAGAGATAGAAGTGGAGAAGAAGGTTCTCATTGAGGAGAACAAGAAAAGAGAAGGAAGAAATGATGAAGTGCCAAGAAGAGCACTTGAAAAGATAAGTGTGTTGGTGAAGAGAACACTCATAGGGACCTTGTGGTCTCTTGTTTTTATATCTAATGTTGTCTTTGCATGGGTAATTACACGTATGAGCAGCCTTATGAAGGTCAAGAGAAGGGCCTTGGAGAGTGAAGAGATTGGTGCAAGAGAAGACACCAAGTACACAAGTGAATGTGTAAGAGAAAAGAAAAAGTTTGCTGATGTTAAAGAAGAGGAGATGCATTGGTTAATGCATGAAGGAGGTGTTGAGGACTCCATACAAGCAAGAGAAGAGATGGAAGATGAAGATGACTTCCATGATGCCATTGAATGCCAAGAAGAGGAAAGAGAGCAGTCAAGCACAAAGGAAGAGAAAGATTTCTCCATGGATGAATCTATCAAAGAGGTAAATGAAATGTTAAGACCTTATTTTGATTGTTATTGTGAGAATGAAGATGTTAATACATAGGTTAGAAGAGGCAAGAGGAAGATGAAGTCCTCACACAAGGTAGTCAATCATGGATACATAATGCCTAAATGGATGGTGAAGCACACAAGCAAGCAACAAGTAAGCAAGTAGGGAAGTTTACCTTATAAGATTGATTTTTCTCATATTCTTAATATGACTGTAGGTGTGAAAGAAAATAAAAGGAAAAACAAAGTTGGTTTCTTAGTATGTCACAAGAGCATGGTTACATGATGCCTAAATGGCTTGTGAAGTCAAATGATAAGAAGGAGAAACAAGTATGGGTGCCTAAGAAAGTAAAAAATGAAGATGCGAGTGTTGAGACAGCAACACCAAGAATTCAATGGAAGAGGATTGAAGGTAATTCAAGCAACCAAGAGAATGAAGGTGAGATGGTAAGTATGGAAGAGGCATTCCATGAAGACAGGATGCTTGAGAGGTATACCAAAGAGGTAAAAGGTAAACAAATGGTTTATGATGATGTTTTTGAATCCTTTAATGATCTTTTCATGAGAAATGGAAAATAGAAAGTGGCAATGTGGAATAATATGTAGCAAGGAGAAGGTTCCAAATGGATGGATGATCAGGAAAGGGGAGAGTATGCAGCAAGGCAATGCCTCATTGAATGCAAGAAACAAACAAGATGGCTTCAAAGAGAAGTTGAAGAGAGTAAGGAGACACAAGGTAAGAGTGCTTCAATTGTATTTGATGAGTATATTGAAGAAGTTGGTTTGCATGAAGACATCTCAAGAAAGGATGAGATGAAGAGTAAGGCTAGTGAAGGACAAGTAATCCTTGTGAGTGATTAGCCTAAGTTTGATGAAGATGGTGAGATAGATGAGATCTCACTAAAGGAAGAGTTGAAGATATTGGAGGAGCTATTTGGTCATTCAAGAGAGATGAATGAAGGTACAACCTATGGTGAAAACACCATTGGTAAGAATGCAGCAAGAAAAGAGCAAAGCAAAGAGGTCAAGATAGTTTTGATCAAGGAGCAGAAGAGTGGAGGCAGCTAAGAGACCTTATGTTCTCAAGTTTTTACTTCTAACATTGTCTTTGATGTTTTGAATGAAGGTGTTAAAGTTGTGGAGATGAATGAAGTCCATAGTTTAATGGACAAATTTTTGAACCAAGAAGATCAAGAAGATCTTGGAGACATGTATGAGAATGAAGCATGGAAGTGGGAGATGGCAGCTGAAAAGGAGATGAGGAGAAGAACATACCAGAAAAGGAAGAAAAGCAAGAAGTTGAAAGACAAAGACCACCAAAGACAAATAGCAGCATTGGCATTCACAACAAGACCTTGGGATCCAGGCATATAGTGAAGACTAATGCATGGAAGAAGTAGTTCATTTGAGCTAAGGTTCAAATTGTTTTTAGAGGGAGAGTATGATGCAGGAGCATCTACAATAGCTTTATGGAAGACTAGTTGAGGTCATCAAACATGCAAATTTCAAATGATGTTCTAGCGTGAAGTTGAATTCAACTTTAAATTCTTGTTTTCCCTCCAAATTGTGTTTAGATTTCAAATCTTTACCTTGAGAGTAAATGTAATTATCAAAAGTGAAAAGTGAAAAGGTAAGAGAGAATCCCCATGTTGGAAGCCAATCTTGGCTTAAAGAGCAAATGAGGGGAGTGGTTGAAATCTTTCAACTGTATGATATTAGTGAGATAAATATTCTTCAAATTAGTATATCAGTTAGATGGTAAATCTTTCTTGTTAGTCTTGAGCCCAAGATTGGGCATAGAGGTTAGAGATGACTCTCTATTTTTGAAAATGACTGTATAATGGTAGCTCAATGACAGAGCTCAAACTTTATGTAGGCCCGAATGGAAAAGGGCCAGGCCTTTCATTTTTTTATATATAGTTTTCCAACCATTGAAGGGTCAAAAAGGAAGGAGTTCGTGAGGATCAACAAAGGAGAATGTTGATGCTCCTTCAGCCTATGGTAGAGCTATTAAACCATGACTAGATGAAGGTGTAGGGTTTAAATGAAGCAAGAGACCATTGATGTTAGATCCAAGGCATCTATTTTGGTAAAGCTAGAGGTGAGAGAAGGTACCTCAACAGGACAATAGTTATGACTATGGTTTATTTGTTCTTTTCTTTATTGAGCACTTTATTAAGGATGCCCCTGCAAGAATTATAAATAACTATAGAGTTTAATGTGAACATAGACCTGAGTCTATGGTGAAAAATTACATTTATTATGTAAAACTTGTGGGCTATGGTGTAATTGTCTATGTTACTTTACATAGTTCCAAAGGGTAGGACGTAGTCACAGCCAAAGCATTGGTTCACTTTATAGAACCTGAGGCAAAAAGGAAGATCTGCTTGAAAGACCGAGTCTGTGAAAGCCAAGACGGGGTCATATTTCTAGCAGAGTCCAAAAGATGGACGTGAATTGTGATTGGGTTGACCTTTTAAAGTCCATGAACTTGAATACATTTGTCTTTGGGTAAAACAAAAGATAGTTATGGATTGACATTCCTCCAGTCTGCCTGTCTCGGGTAGTAAAATCTCTACTAGGCCCATATATCTCTACTAGGCCCACATCTTGTATTTTTGTGTTTAACTGTGAATGGTTATGAAGGCTCCAAATGCTCAGTTTCACTGAAGCTTATTCCACAACTAAAAGAACAAAGTCAGAAGCTAGCAAATACTGACAATGGATCTGGATCAGGTAGGGTATTTAGAAAGGTATCATGATTGATTTGTTTTTTATGGGAGGTGTATCTACTACTATTTCTAAAATTGCAGCTACTCCAATTGAGCATTTCAAGTTGTTGATTCAGAATCAAGATGAAATGTTGAAGTTTGGTTGGCTTTCTGAGCTGTAGAAAGGTATTGGTGATTGTTTTGGCTGAACAATCAAGGAAGAAGGCATGCTTGCTTTGTGGAGAGGAAACACTGCTAATATCATACGTTATTTTCCCACTTAGGCACTCAAATTTGCATTCAAGGATTACTTTAAGAGTCTGTCTAATTTCAATATTGCATTCAAGGATACACTTGCTAGTTTGGGGGTTAAGTATGGGACCATGACAAATGGCTTGAATCTATAGACTCTGCATGGTGATTTTTTATGATTTTGTATGTAAGGGACATATGTGTCTAGTATAAAGGTTTTTAAATTGAGTCCCTGGTGTAAGTCTGATGACAATGCATCAAGTATGCAGGTTTGGAAGCTCACACCTAATTAGAGACTTTGAATGGGAGTATTATAAATTTGGAGAAGATGAATAAGGCCTTAAAAATTGTTTTTGCATATTTTTTTTAAAATTTAATGTTAGACCTTTATGAACAATAATTTAAGGTAAAAATCACTCTAAACCTTCTCAAACACTTGCCACAGACCCAATTTGGAATATGAAGTATGATATGCATGCATATATCATGAAATTTATTTGTAAATTATTTGAGTTTGTATAGGACTCTCTAGGTCTCCTCCCCATTAACATGAGTTGTACCTTACCTATATGGATAGGGAGGAAAATAGCTTTCTTTGATCTATTTTGTTGCTTTATAGGTTCAAGGGAGAATCCAAATATGAAATATACTTTGGGAGAAATATTGGGACTTAATACATCCTATCATATTAATTTATTTCAATAGAAGAACTAAAATTTGTCTCTACAAGTGCCTTCATCTCAACCAATGAAATCAAGCATAGTGAATAAGCAAGTAAGAAGATGAAAAATCTAAGTGTGAGGAATTTTAAGGTCTACCTAAGGAATTTAAGTCCATGAGGGGTCCTAATATGTTTTAGTCGCTCCCTTATATAGATCATATTTTAAAATTGAAGACATTTTTGGTGTCAAGTGTGAGTGGTGAGTTAGAGAGCAGTTATTTGGATTAAAGGTAGTGATAATTCATCTCCAGAAGAATCTTGATGATTAAGGATGAAATAAATTCATGTTGATCATGTATACAACCCTCATTTCAATCATCACATCTATCTCTAGTTAGCTATGGGATGTTCTAAGAGGCCCAAATGATGAATGTAGTTTTTTGAGTAAGGAAAAGGAATTCTACACCACATTTCAAGATTTTCATGTTTTAAATGACATTTGTCCTATGATACCTTACATGCTATATATTCTAGTCAATTATCTTATATGTTTTACTCCTTCTCTTAGCTTGACAAGTTGTCTCATGACTGTTGGACTTCTCTCTTCTCAGTTCTCTCTCAAATTTTATAAGTAGTATCCATTTTGGCTCTTGTAAGCTACTACCACACCATGTATGGAAAATCCCTACTAGTTTTGACATTGTAATTTTCCTTAGAAGAATAAATTCAATCTATTTTAAGTTCATATCTCATCTTTTCAAAGTGTGTCATGAGATGTATAGTGAATAGTTAAGAGATATCTATCTATCCTTGCTTTCTCTCAATCCTTCCATGTTTGATACAAGTGATTTTACTCTATCAAGTCATATGAAGTGTTATTAAGTGTATGGATATGTTCTAAAGTGTATAATGACCACTTAGTATCTACAAATAATTTATGGTTTCACTTACCTTAGATAGTCTTCATGTACATCACATTCATATTGAAATACTAAAGCTAGAGCATTATAGGACTTAGAAGATAGTTTGTATGCATTGTTTCTTAGTGAAAGAAGTATGATGGCCTTATGGAAAACCTTTTGGTGTATCACCCCCCTTAGATTATTTTATTTTCATGCAAACTTATATCCCTTTTTTTTAGGATCTTAGATTATAATTGATTACTTTTGTATAAGCAACTAAACACAAAATTGAAACCAAAAGTAATAAGTAACTAGAAATCAGAAACAACAAAGAATATGAGATACAAGAAACAACCAATCTTGTATTAAACTATTCTAGAAGGAAATACAATGAAGAAATATATCTCTCCTCACACCTCGTAGATGTATAGTAATTCTCCTTCAAGAGTTCTCTCTCTCTCAATCAATTACAACCAACTTAATTACTGAATTGTTCTAGCAATCATGGAATAATATTTTTAATAATCTTCTTGATTATTGCAGATCTTCTTGATCTTGCTTATCTTTCTCAAATTAAAATACTACCCCATGGGTCTCTTAAATAGAATTTCTAATAAAACAATAGTTTGAAAAATAGACTCAAGACAAATTTTAGTCTTTACATACAAACTAATTGTTCTCCTAAAAATAGCAAATCTTGAAATGCACAGAAGTTGGTGTCGGTCTGAAGATGACTCATGCTGGCTGACCCCTAACCGATGTCAATTCATTCTGACTGATTCTACTGATGTTGGTTGACCCCTAACCAATGTCAATTGGTTCTAACTGATATCAGTTACTTTGTAAGATCAACAACCTCAACATTAGCTCATAAGTGAAGATTTTTGCTCCACAACTCAACAATCTCCCACTTGAAGCTAAATAGTTGCACTTGTACCTATACAGTAACATCCTCTAAACATCTCTAGCTTGTTTCTCCCTCTTCAAGTTCAATCTTGAAGACCAACAAAAGTTGAGTGAAGATTTAACTTCTCCTTTGTTATAGGCTTTGTTGACATATCAGAAGGGTTCTTATCCATATGGATCTTTTCTTGCTTCAACTATCCATCCTCTAATACATGTCTAATAAAGTGGTACCTAAGCTGTATATGTTTGGTTCTTGTATAAAAGGCATAATTCTTTGCCAAATGAGTTACACTTTGACTATCACTATATAATTTACAACTCTCTTGCTCCTTTCCCAACTCTTCGATGAACCGAGTCATCTAAATCATTTCCTTGCTAGCCTCTATGACTACAATGTATTCTGCCTCTGTAGTAGACAAGGCAACAACCTTCTACAACTTTGAAATCTAGCTAACCACCATTCCACCAATAGTGAACACATATCATGTTGTGCTTCTCCTACCATCCAAGTCACCTGCCATATCTAAATCTACATACCCATGTAGAGAAGTGTTTGACCCTTCATAGCATAAATGCCTACTACTAGTCCCTCTCAAATATCTGAGAATCCATTGAACTAATTTCCAGTGTTCCTTTCTTGGATTGGCCATAAACTTGCTAACAACTCTCATTGCTTGGGAAATATCTGGTCTAGTACATACCATTGCATACATCAAGCTCCCAACTACTGAAGCATATGGAACTCTACTCATGTACTCAACCTAATCATGTGATTTAGGACACTATTCTTTTCTCAACTTGAAGTGTCTAGCCATAGGTGTGCTTACCAGTTTCACATCCTGCATATTGAACCTCTCCAACACATTATTCACATAATCCTCTTGAGACAAAATCAAATTGTGATTTTTCCTGTCTCTCTTAATACTCATGCCAAGGATTTTCTTTGCTGATCCTAAATCCTTCATGGAAAATGTGTGAGCTAATTTTACCTTAAGCTCAATAATTTCTTGCATGTGTGAACCTGCAACAAGCACATCACTACATACAATAATAGGATAATATAACTACCATTATCTAATCTGATAAAATAAACACAATGGTCAGATTGACATTTATTAAAGCCATGCTCTGTCATAAACCTATCAAACCTCAAATACCATTATCTTGGAGCATGCTTAAGACCATATAAGATTTTCTTCAACCTGCACACAAGTTTCTCCTTACTTTTGACCTCAAAACCTTCTCGCTAATCCATATATATCTCTTCATCCAAATCTCCATGAAGAAATATTGTCTTAACATCAAGCTGCTTAAGATGCAAATCCTCAATAGCAACTAAAGACAATATAGTCCAAATAGAAGTCATCTTTACTATAGGAGAAAAAATTTCACCAAAATCAATACCTGGTTTCTATGCAAATCCCTTTACTACCAACCTGGCCTTATGTCTCATTTGTCCATTCACTCCTTCCTTTAACCTATATACCCATTTATTTTTTAGTGCTTTCTTTCTGGCTGGCAACTCAACCAAATACCACATATGGTTCTCTTCCAAGGAATCAATTTCCTCATTCATGCCATGATCCCACTATTTCCTAGATTTTACCTGCATTGCCTCATCAAAACTTTTCTATTCTCCACCATCAATGAGCAATGAGTTGTATAAAGAAGGGGAATAATGAATTAGAGGTTTACTTACCCTTTTAGACCTCCTTATGGGCATTTGAGACTCATTATATCTTGTTGTCCACCTAAATTTTCTTCTGACAGTGACCGATCCCAGTCATCTCTAATCGATGTCAATTTGCACCCGACCGATGTCGATTCCTCCTAATCAATGCCAATTTCCACCTAACCGATGTTAGTCTCCACTTGACCGATGTTATTTTCCACCTGATCGATGCCGGTCTTTGTGTTTTTTTGTGAGTGATGATTTTTACCTGCAAGCTCATTTTGGATCATAACCTCTTCCAAATCAAGATTGCCCTGCTCAAAATTATTTAGCCTCTTGAGTTGATCACTGTACATCACCTTCTCATTTAAAAATACATCACAGATTTTAATAATTTTGTTAGTTTCTAAATTCCACAACCGGAATCCGAAATCTCCAAAACCATAACCAATGAAAGTGCACTACATAGATTTAGCATCTAGCTTCTTTCTATTTTCTTTATCAATGTGCACAAAAGCTTCAAAACCAAAAAAAAGATCTACCTTTTTACCTGTCTAAGCCTCTTCTAGAATTCCACCATCCAGTGTAGTAGAAGGTCCTCTGTTAGTCAAGTAAACTATAATATCTACAACTTCTACCCAAAACTGTATGGGCAAACCATCATGCATCCTCATACTATGTGCACACTCCATTATTGTTCTATTCATCCTTTTAGCAACTCCATTTTGCTGAGGTGTCCTTGGAACCATCCTTTCCCTATGTATTCCACTCATACAATAGTAACTATTAAATTTATTGCTACAGTACTCACCACCATTATCAGATCTAAGGCACTTCAATGTCAAACCTGTTTCATTCTCAACCAAAGCTTTCCATTTATTAAATGTGCCAAAAACATCAAATTTCCTCTTTATGCAATAAACCCATACCTTTCTTGTAGCATCATCAATGAAAGAAACATAATACTATGATCCTCCAATAGAAGCTACCTAAGCTAGTCTCCACACATCTGTGTGAACAAGCACCAACTTGTGCTTCTTCTTTATTGACCCAATTTTGAGAAACCTCAATTTCTTCTATTTCCCAAAAATACAATGCTCACAAAAATCTAGATCTATGATTTTCAAATCTGAAAGCTTACCTTTTGACTTAAAAACTTTCATTCCCTTCTCACTCATGTGACCAAGCCTATAGTGCCACAACTTTCCATCTACATCTAAAGTAGATAAAATAGAAGGAGAATAATCAGTAATACAAGTAGATAGATAAAGTGTACCTACTCTCTTACCATTTGATAATACAAGTGCACCCTTGGAAACTTTCCAAGATTTAGCTGTGAGAGTTACTATGCAACCCTCATCACCCAACTTTCTAGTAGAAATTAGATTCCTCTTCAGGATGGGTACATGCATGACATCCTTCAACACCCATGTGTTTCCATTCTATAATTTCAGCTACACTTTTCCTTTGCCAACAATTTTACAAGGCTCATCATCCCCTAAATAAACTTTGCCAAAATCTCCATGGACATAATCATTGAAAAACTCTCTATTTGGGGTTGCATGGAAAGAGGCCCAGAATCTGAAACCCATGATTCCACTTTATTATCCAAAGAAAATATAAGATCATCTTGTGCAATAATACCTACAACTTTTGCTTCTTTATTACCTTCATAATGATTTTCTTTGTTATCCTTCAACCAACAATCTTTCTTTGCATGCCCTTTCTTTCCACAATTCTAATAGGTTATTCTTCCATTTCTGGATTTGGATCTACTTCCCATCTTTGACCTTGATTTCCCTTTCTTGCCCTTCTCTCTTTGCCTTCCCCTGCTTTCAACACTTAAAGCATTACCTAATGTTTCCCTTGTGCTTTTGTTACAAATTTCTTCATTCAAGATTACACTAACAACATCATCAACTTTCAAGATATTTGAAGTAGATGCAGTATTACTAACTACCATTACCAAACTATGCCAACTTTCAAGTAAAGAGCATAAGATTAAGAGATCCTTAATTTCATCATCAAAAACTATTTTGACTGAATTTAACTGATTTACAATTGTATGGAAATCTTGAAGATGACTAGATACATATCCACCTTCCTACATTTGAAAATTAAATAATTGCTTCATAAGATATACCTTATTTGAAGCTGAGGGTTTTTCATATAAATTTGCCAAAGTATCCATTAACTCTACCATTGTCTTTCCCTGTGATAAGTTGGAAAACATAGAAGCTGTCAGGCTCAACCTTATAGATCCAAGAGCCTTTCTATCAAAAACATTCCATTCTTCATCTTCCATATTTATGGGCTTCCTTGAAACCCCACCCAATGGTAAATATAGATCTTTCTGATATAGATAATCTTCAAGCTGCATCCTCCATAATTGATAATTCATGCCATTGAATTTCTCCATTCATAGTTTACTTTCTTCTGCCATTGTTTTACTCCCACTCAATCAGAAACCCCTATGAGTGAATTCTATAATCAACAAAAACTAACACGCTCTCATACTAGTTGTTAGGATCTTAGAGTATAATTGATTACTTTTGTACAGCTCAACATGAAATTGAAACCAGAAGTAATAAGTAACTAGAAATCAGAAACAACAAAGAATACAAGATACAATAAACAACCAATCTTGTATTAAACTCTTCCAAAAGGAAATACAATGAAGAAATCTCTCTCTCCTCACACCTCATAGATGTATATTAATTATCCCTCAAGATTTCTCTCTCTCTCTCAATCAATTACAACCAACTCAATTACTGAATTATTCTAGCAATCATGGAACAAGATTTTTAATAATCTTCTTGATTCTTGTAGATCTTCTTGATCTTTCTTATCTTGTTCAAATTACAATACGACCCCATGGGTCTCTTAAATAGAATTGCAAAGCAAACAATAATTATAAAAATAGACTCAAGACTAATTTTAGTCTTTACATGCAAACTAACTATTCTCCTAAAAATAGCAATTCTAGAGATGCACAAAAGTCGGTGTCGATCTAAAGATGACTGATGTTGGCCGACCCCTAACCAATTTCAGTTGGTTCTGACTGATTCTACCGATGCTGATCGAACCCTAACCATTGTTGGTTGGTTCTAACTGATGTCAATTACTGTGTAAGCTTAGCAACCTCAACATTAGCTCATAAGTGAAGTTTTTAGCTCCATAACTCAACACTTTTCTCACAAGTAAATAAGTAGTTAGGTGATAATTACTTCAAGGTATATTCAAGGATCTAACACTTAAACCTAAAGGTCTACATACATTATAGGTACACCCACATACCTGTATGTATTCCCATGTTACACAAATTTGGAGGAAGCTTAAACACTCTCCTCTATGACTCAATATTTGGTGATAATAGGATCATCATAATTAGATTACAATTTAGATCATCCTCAAATCATTACTTGTAAGGGAATGGATTGGCTAAATCAACCAATAAAAACCTTATAGATGTGATCAAGAAGTCAACTAGATATAAACTAAGGGAATTTCACCTCCTAATAAAGTATGCTCTCTCAGTAGATAAGATGAGGTATAAGTAGTCCCTTAAATATTTTCCATACTTAATCATATATGTGAAATATCCCATATTCCCAATCATGTTAAATTTACCAAAATATCAATTTATGCAAGAATACGATGTGAGGGCATCATACCACCTTTGTAAATAATAGTCTAATTCCATGTTTTGAGACTTAGTGGGTTGTTGTGGTCTTTAGGAATCAATTTAGTCATTATGGGTCTTAAACATAGTTACTATTGTTAGAGATTTTAGTTAGTTAAGAAATTTCCTCAATTACTTTAGAAAGTTCCAAATTTAGTTACAAAGTCTTTTAGAATAAATAGAAATTTATAGTGAAAATCAAGTTAGATCATTCAAAATAGAAGGTAGAGTGAGAAAGAGAAGATAGGGGAGTTTTGTATGAGAAAGGAAGAAGACTATCTATCAAATCTTCTTATGTAAATAGTCTATTTAGATAAGAGTAAAAGATGTTTCTACCCACATGAATAGTTTAATACTCAAATTTGGAACATAATCATGTAAGTTTATTTCATTTTCCTTATATGAATGAATCCATATATACTTGTATTATAATTTGGAAAGTAATTCATCTTCTTAACCCTATTTTGAGTATGAATTATGTGATAAGTAATTTTGCGTATGGATGAAGAGTAGGATTGAGTTTGTAATGTGTAATTAGTGGAAACTTGATATTGAGTTGTTCTTAATATTTTCCCTATATTGGTGAGTTTGACTTTGTATTTATATAATATATAGATGGTATTCATGAGAGAATGTATTATCCATTTGCAAACTAGACTGTATACCCACAACAAGAATAATGAGAGCAGTAAAGATTGAGTAAGCAATGCATGAAAGCATTACACATGGGTTATTATAATCTCATATTTTATTTTCAATCTTGTTTAAAAGAAATAGACTCAAGAGACCCTTATCAAGTTAAAACAAACTTGTATTATCATGCATAGTTGAATTAAAACCATGGCAAATTCATTTATAATGATTTGATCTAAGGGGAGGATGGTAGACTATTGATTTCTTGAGTAATTTCTTATAAAGTACCCTAAATTAAGTTTTTATATAAGAAAAATGAGTATTAGTCTGATATCTATTAAGTTTTGTTTCCATTACCAAAGGCTAAATAAATTTTTATGTTTCGATATTCTGTTGAAACAAGATTAAACACACATTTTCAAGGGAAAGACAAATTGTAAATTGATGCTAAGAAGTATCCTTTTTATCACTATCATAGTTATTAATAAACTTCCATGCATTTGAATGTTTTAGTCTTTTTAATAATAGTGCACTCAAATTCTACATAAAGTTATTGTGTCAATACTCTACATTCCCTATTTGAAAACAACTAAGATGAGGTAAGAATTGCTTGATATGATCTATAAATAAGATTTGAAATGGATTTATGCTTAATATGTAGAGACAAAGAGTTTTAATGTCTATGAGATATTTGTTTACATATAAATTTGTAGACTATGCCAAAAATATGTGAGTCCCTCTATGAGAAGATGTAAGATGGAGCAAACATATTTTACAAAAAAGATTCTAATGCAAGGTAGTTGGAAGCACCCTCATGTCTAATAGATATTTATTTCATGTGATTAAATTAGATATATGACCAAGTTATTAAAAATATTTTTGATTTTGGAAGATTGAGTGGTATTACAATAGGAACTTGATATATATATATATATATATATATATATATATAAATGAGAGTTTGCATGGAGATTGTGGAATTGTACATATAATGATTAAATGGAATAAAAATATTGAAGAACATTAGAATTTAGCCCTATGTGTTTTGATAAGGGTTTATTATTAAGACCCTAAAGAACATGATAAATAAATTAAAACTACAAATGACTCTAGATGCAACTCAAAACCAATAAGTAGACAATGAACCTCTAATCCATTTCTTATGAAGTTATTAAGCCATTTTATTGAAGTGTATCAAGAATGAAGATATGAGAGAGAAAGGTTGTGTAACCTCTGCATCATTTTTGGTATTAGATCAGGAGTATAATTGGGAAGAATTTGAAGAATATTTGAAAGAGGCAGGGTACATATTATTGTTGATTTTTAGTTTGTTTATTTGAACAATTCAATTAAAGTATGTTAAGATTATTTGGAAAGACTATTAAAAGAAGATTATAGGTGAATGAAATAGATTGGTCTAATATTTTGAAATCCAAGAGAGGCTTGAGGAGAGAGAAATACCTAAATAAGATCATTAATCTAAGGAGATAACTTGTATGAGAAATGGACAATGATTAAATAGACTAATAGATCTTGAAGAACATTAGAATTTAGCCCAATTTATTTTGATAAGGGTTTATTATTGATACCATAAATAACATGATAAAAACATTTAAAATACAAATGATTCCAGATGTAACTCGAAACCAATAAGTAGACAATGAACCTATGATCTATTTTTTACGAAGTTATTAAGCCATTTTATTGAAGTGTATCAAGAATGAAGATATGAGAGAGAAAGGTTGTGTAACCTCTACATCATTTTTGGTATTAGATTAGGAGTATAATTGGGAAGAGTTTGATTAAGATTTGAAAGAGGCAAGGTACATATTGTTGTTGATTTTTAGTTTGTTTATTTGAACAATTCAATTAAAGTATGTTAAAGATTATTTATAAATATTGTTCAAAGAAGATTGTAGGTGAATGAAATAGATTGGTCTAATAGTTTAAAATCCAAGAGAGGCTTGAGGAGAGATAAATAACTAAATAATATCATTAATATAAGGAGATAACATGTATAATAAATGGACAATGATTAAATAGACTAATAGATCTTAAAGGGCATTGGAATTTAGCCCAATGTATTTTGATAAGGGTTTATTATTGATACCCTAAAGAACATGATAAAAAAATTAAAAATACAAATGACTCTAGATGTAACTAAAACCAATAAGTATAAAATGAACCTATGATCAATTTCTTATGAATTTATTAAGCCATTTTCTTGAAGTGTATCAAGAATGAAGATACGAGAGAGAAAGGTTGTGTAAACTCTGCATCATTTTTGGTATTAGATCAAGAGTATAATTGGGAAGAAGTTGAAGAAGATTTGAAAGAGGAAAGGTAAATATTGTTGTTGATTTTTAGTTTGTTTATTTGATCAATTCAATTAAAATATGTTAAAGATTATTTGGAAAGTTTGTCCAAGAAGATTGCAGGTGAATGAAATAGATTGGTCTAATAGTTTGAAATCTAAAAGAGGCTTGAGGAGAGAGAAAGAAATAAATAATCTCATTAATCCAAGGAGATAGATTTCATGATAACTGAATCAAGATGGAAAATAATTTATTAAAGAGGAGCAAGGTGCAAAATACTTACTTAAGGTGAAACAAGGTGAAATAGACTTGCTTAGAAGCATAGAACTACCCAATGTGAAAGACTAACATAGAGAAGAAGATAAAGGTGAGATAATTATAAACAAACAAGTAAAACGATTATTTATAAGTTTCTCAAAAAAAAAAATCATTCATACAAAGAAATGAGTATTTAGACCACTTTGTTGATAAGGTGGATATGTTAAGAGCATTAGATATGCAAAGAGAATTTCATGATCAGTTAGAAAGTGAACAATAGTAAGGAAATAAAGAGGTTATAGAGGTTGAGAAGTTTGAATGAGAAAAGAGGACACAAATAGTATAACTAAACATAGAGAGAATAAGCAAGCAAGTACAAGAGAATGGCTGCCAAGAAGATGAACAAGAAATTATTTTCATTAAATTATGTGTTTCAAGTGTAGGATGGTTTTAGGACAAGAAGCAATTGCTAAAGATGATCATGTTGAATATCAATATGTAGAATAATAAACTCAAAGGAGAGAGAAAGATAAATGAGAAATAATGAGGAACCACTATAGGCAACCACCATAAAAGTCTATATGTCTCAAATAGACCTTGGGATCGAGGAGGAGATTACATTATATAAGAGGTGCTAGAAAGAACATTAACTATTAAACACTTATAACTTTTAGGGAATGATTCCATTTACTCCTCGGTAATATGATACAGGGGCATCACTACCCCCTTTATAAATAATAGTCTAATTCAATTTTTTGAGACGTAGTGGGTTGTTATGATCTTTTGGAGTCAATTTAGTCATTAAGGGTCTTAAAAATAATTAATGTTTTTAGAGGGTTTAGTTAGTTAAGAACATTCTTCAACTAATTGATGAAGTTTCAAAGTTAGTTACAAAGCCTTTTAAAATAAATAATAGTTTGTAGTGAAAATTAAGTTAGGTCATTCAAAATATAAGGTGGCATGAAAAAGAGAAGTCTGGGCAGCTTTGTATGAGAAAGGAAGAAGACTCTGTTTATCAAATATGCTTATGTAAATAGTTTGTTTAGAGAAGAATAAAAGAAGTTTCTGCCAACATGAATAGTTTAATACTTAGATTTTGAACATAATATTGTAAGTTTATTTCAATTTCCTTAAATGAATGAATTTGTTTATACTTGTAATATAATTTGGAAAGGAATTCATCTTCTTAACCCTATTGTGAGTAGGAATTATGTGATAATCAATTTTGTGTAGGGACAAGGGGGAGGATTTATTTTGTAATTTATAATTAGTGAAAACCTAATATTGACTTGCTCTTAATAGTTACCTTGTATTGGTGATTTTGACTTTTTATTCATAGAATATATAAATGGGAGTCATGAGATAGTGTATTATACATTTGAAAAATAGATTGTATACCCATGGAAAGAATAATATGTGTAGTAAAGATTGAGTAAGCAATGAGTGCAAGCATTGTATAAGGGTTATTATAATATCATATTTGATTTTTAATCTAATTTGAGACAAATAGACTCAGGAGACCCTTCTCAAACCAACATAAACCTATATTATCATGCGTAGTTAAATTAAAACCATGGTAAATTCATTTATAATAATTTTATCTAAGGAGAGGATGGTGAATTATTGATTTTTTGAGTAATTGATTACAATGTACCTTGAATTAAGTGTGTATAAAAGTGGAATGGGTATTATTTTTATATCCATTAAGTGATCTTTCCATTGACAAAGGTTAATTAAAGTTTTATGTTTTGATATTCTATTGAAAGGACATTTAGCATGCATTTTCAAGGGATAGACAATTTGTAAATTGATGCTAAAAAGTCACCTTTTGATCACTATCATAGTTATTAATAAAATTTCATACATTTTAATGTTTCTATCTTTTCATGAGTAATGCACTCAAATCCAACATAAAGTGACTATGTCAATACTCTAAATTCCCTATTTGAAAGAAATTGAGATGAGGTAAGAATTTATTGATAAGCTTTGAAATGGAATGATGCTTAATATATAGACATAAAGAGTTTAAAGGTATATGGTATATTTATTTGGATATAAATTTGTAGATTATGCCAAAAACCTATGAGTCCCTATGTGATAAGATGGAAGATAAAACATATGTGTTTTGCAAACAAGATTCTTATTCAAAGTATTTTGAAGCACCCCAATTTTTTATAATTATTTCATGTGATTAAATTAGATATATGACCAAGTTATTAAAAATATTTTTGAGTTTGGAATATTGAGTGGGATTACAATAGGAACTCAATATATATGCAAATGAGAGTTAGCATGTAGATCATGGAACTGTATATATAATGATTACATGCACTCATAGATCTTGAAGAACCTTGGAATTTATCCCAGTGTATTTTAATAAGGGTTTACTATTGAGACCCTAAAAAACATGATAAAAACATTAATACTATAAATGACTCTAGATGCAACTTAGAACTAATAGGTAGAAAAATAACTTATGAGCCATTGATTACAAAGTTATTAAATGACTCTAAGAAGTGTATCAAGAATGAAAATAAGAGAAAGGTTTTTTAACCTCTGCATCAAAATAAATGGAGCCTACTGACAAAATAGAGTAAATATTTTTGGATATCATTGAAATGGAAGACTCTAGGGACAAAGCATTGTAGAGCTTTAACAATCATCAAGACATGATCAAGAGATTCTTTTATGAAAGAGAAAAATTCAAAGATTTCAAAATCTCTAACTTTGTGCCACTATGGGATAAATTCCATGAGAAGAAAGTAATGCATGATAAGTTTACCTCACTGTGGATAGGAACATATCAATATCCAAAATTTTAGGTAGCAATTATTTCCATTTTAAGGATCTTCCAGGTAAGGATCTGACATATCCAGTGAATGGATAGTTTTTGAAATATTATTTCATGGCTGCTTTATTTAGATAGGTCTATGATAGTAGTAAGATGTTATAGTAGAGGTAGGAGTAGATTAGATTTACTTTATTAGTTAGTTTCCATCTTTTACTATTTTATTTCATTAGATTAGTTTGTATTTTTTGGAATAACCTTTCACTTTTAGTATTTTCCTACTTTCTAAAATAGTTTCCCTTTGGTTTCATGACATCTAAATTTTGGTCGATCTTGGTATAATCAAACATAGCGAGGTGTCTTGAATCCAACCAAAATCAAGGGGATAATGACTACTATAGTTTAGGACTTGTAATTTAGTTAAATAGTGAGAGAGTTAGCCATGAATATGTCTTGAAAATAATTATTTCATTAGGTATGTGAAAATTACTCTAACATTTATGTGCAAATTTAGAAAAATTTCCTTATTCCCTTGGGTCAAGTGCACATCAAACATTAATACTTGTTCAAGGTAATAATCATAGACATGGGCAAGAGTTTATAGGGACATTTTTATTAAACCCAAATTTTAACATATACCAACTCATTGTGGTCACCTTCTCCCTCTTTTTATAAAATAAAAGATATAAAAATAATAATAAAAGGCCATGATCTAGAAATCCAAAAAAAATAAAAAGGGATTTAAATCTAATATGATGAAATAAGATCAATACATAATGCATCATGAAAAATATGAAGTAAGGATTAGGTGATCAAAGGTATCTCTATTGATGATAGGGACACCTGGCTAATAGTAGACCAATACCCGAGCTCCTTGTATATATACCTAATGCCCAATCAAAGTGAAATCTATGGCTTAATCTCATGTCTTTGCCTAAAAATCTAAAATAAAAGTTAAGGAACAACAGTTTTCATAAATATATTCAAGGTGTAAGTACACCTAATATATTGCATAGGATTATTAAGAGTCTATTTCAATTTTTATCTTAGTCATTTATTTTCAGATAAATTAATTGTTGATATTGGGATTACAAAACCATGGATTCTTGGTTTTTTAAAACTATGGAGTATTCACCATTGTGAGTCATCATTTTTTGTATTCAACACACTCCACTCTATGTTTTTATTTTAAAAGTGGGGACCCCCCCTTTTTTTGAGAATAATGAATATCTTTTAAGGGGGCACTTATGAGCTCTGAGGCTTATAATACTTGTAATAGTTGTACAAAATTGAATTTTTTTTTATGTTGAATCATGTTGTGGTATTCTTATTGATGCACTTGCTCATACCAACCTATTAATGAAAAAGGATAGAAAGAGTGGATTTACATGACATGTAAACAAAATGTTTTATTATAGAATGTTCTTCGACAAATTTTTATTTTGAAAAGATTCTCATAAAAAACATTCACATCGAAAACATTTGCATCAAAAAATTTCACTTCAGAAGGATTCTCATTGGTGACTTTACTTTGATAACTTTCCTTTTTGGAAATTTTATGTCAGAAACCTTACGTCAATAATGATTAGTTCAAAAAAAATTCACTTCAATATCTTTCTTTAAGGTATTAGCCTTAGATAACTTATTCATTATAAACCTTCATATTGGAGATTTCAATACAAAAACATTCTCATCAAAAAATTTCATTTAGTAAGGATTGTATTGGAATGATTATCATCAAGACCTTTTGTTTTAGAAATATTATTTTTAGGAAGATTCTAATTAGAGCATTTTATGCTAGAAACTTTTATGTCAGAGACTTTGTATTAGAGTCTTTTATTTTAAAATATTTTTCTTTGGGAAGATTATTTGTGGGGGAGATTATTCATCTAAAAATTTTGTTTCAAAAACATTCCCATCAGAGACTTCATATCATAATATTTAATTTTGGAGACTTTATATCGAAATCTTTCATTTAATAAAAATTTTCATCAAAAAGATTCATGTGGTATCTTTGGTCATTGGCAACATTATTTCAATAACTTTGTTTCAAAAACTTTGGGAGCAAATATTGTTGAAAGACATTATATACTTTGGATTCTTTTTGGCCCAATTTTTTTTTTAAATTTATTAACTAGGGTATACAATGACACATGGAAAATGATGGAAAGTTACACCATGGCACCATATATTACAAGACATCCTACATGACATCCACACTAGTTTGAGGTGATCAAATTTGAATTTAATGAAGGTGATAAGTTCATAGATGTTAATTATTAATGGCACACAAATTGGAAATTAATGTAGGATATCTATTTACATCAAGCCCCCAACTAAGTTCACATCATTCAGTCTTTGAACTCGAGTAGATTTTAGCTTAAAACAATCCCAAAATACCTAGCTATTATCATAGTGATTTGTGACTAGAGAAATTCAACTAAGTAAATAGGTGATATTATCTAAATCTTGAAACATAGTAGTATTTAGTATAATTACCCTGGTATCATCATCTAGGATCTACAATAGAGCCCCAACACCATCTATGTTCTCAATCAAGGATTTTATAGAATACTTAGATACTATGTTCAAATAGAATTATTCTAATTATTTAGTATTATGGGAAGCAGTAAAGAATGTGGATTCATTTGCAATCAAGGAAGACATAACATCTAAAGATAACTATCTTATAAAAGACTTACTCTTGTTCAAGTGAAAATCCCTACACTATGTCACTATAAAACCATAGGTAATGCCATGTATTGATCAGTTACAGGGCCATTTCTTTGAAAGATTAATCATGGATGGAGGATATATTCATTATGCGGATAATGACACTATTATCATGAGTATATAACGGGAAAAATTCAACATGTATTTAAGCTTGCCTATCATAGATGTTACTTATAATTTTCATTCTATAGTCATATGGAAAAATTCCAACCGTTTAGAGTGAGCTCCATCAAAATGGCTTCTACCTGGGGAAAACTTCACTTTGAAAGAGCATGCTAAGAACCCTATATGCACTAATAGTTTTGGAATGGGAATCGACATAGGGATGGAGCTTATAAATAGGGTCTTCAACCATGCTAGAATTTAATTACTACACCTAGAATGGGTTCCCATTCTAGACCTTTTGACTACCTCATAGTACACCTACACCTTGGGGGAAATCATCACACCTCCAAGAGAAAATTTTACATAAAGTTAAGTGTCCATTAGGAGGTAACTTCTACATGATGTCCTACTTATTTGACATGATTATCGACAATGTGTATAGATATAATGGATTCTTATGGGATACCAATGTTGAGGTAATAAAATATAGGATATGTGACTATAATATCTTTGTGCATATATATTCATATGTGAGAAATATATCTGAAATTTCTCAGGACTTTTAGCCTTAAGTATGGATGGATATTCACAAAAAGATGATTCTAAGAACTTCTACAAGCATATCCAAGACACTAGCCTATAATGTTGGATACTACTGGCTATATTTGGATTAAACAATAATCATGGTGGTAGGTCACAAAGTAGATCATATCCAACTCTTGAAGTTCATTTTGGACAAGGTAGCTGAGTAAGAAATTGCCTACCAAATTTAGAACAATATTGATGAAGATCTAATAAAAAACAAGAAGGCCAACTTCCATAGATCTCGCATCCCCATTGAGAAGATGTAATACACCACTTGTAGATAGTTTAGGGATGCTGGTAATGCCATGAAAGCTTGTAAATTTCCCACCTTACCTCACAGAGACTAGGACCCTCATGACAAGGTCCAAAATAAAATTAATACCCTTAGACTTGAATATAAGCATGAGCTAATTGATCATGAATTTTTATTCTTTAATGACAAGGATGATAAAGAGGTTAAAGAAAGAGCCACTATGATAGGGTTGAGTGAGGAATTTATGAGAGTAATTCAAGTAGAACCATATCTAACACTTGATGAATCAATGTTTAAAATTTCACCTCGTGAATAATTGAGATCCTGAGATTTATGGAGTGGGAGACAATCATAATAGCTAGAAGGAGAGGGGTCTGATCCCCAACAAGCTCAAAGTTAGCCTCAATACCAATAACAATTGCTAGCTAAGGACCATTCATTAAAGAATAGGAAGAATAAGTTGAGGAATAAATTCCTTTCTTAATATAAGAACAAGCACAAGTGATCCTAGTTTAACATTTACTAGTTGAATTGATCAAATTGAACCAAGATTTAGATGAGGAACTAAATATAATAAGAGGAAACATACATGTATAATCTTGGATTATATGCTTGGAATCCTCTGATGAAGAGGAAATAATGTCTACTTTAGCACTAATGTCAAGCACTACCCTAATTTCTCCTCAATCAAAAGCATCAATCCCATAGGTAGGGAGAATAACAAAGACAACAAAAAAATCCTAAGGATAGACCATAGACCCCTCTAACATATGAGGTAGATTAGGAGGAGATGCAATAGGAAAATGTTCTAATCTTACATGCACTTATGGCTAAAGCACCTATCATAAGTTAGTCATCTAGTAAGGGCCGCTTACTCACAACAGATTTAATATTTTACCCTTTGATGTATTTACCTATAGTTTCAATCACCCCTATCCCTTTGGTCTCGACATTCATTCATAGTGGATAGTATCTTTAGGTTTATTATTTTTAGACCCATCCAGGAGTCTAACTACCACCAATTCTCTTGTTCCATCTCCAAATATTGTAGTTATTATCCCTATGGTTCCCATCCCTTCTATTTCCAATATATTGACACCCACTTCATCAAAATTAGTTTTATCCATTCCATCCATTACTTTGTCCAGTAGTCTAACTACATCCCTTTTGACCCAGTTAGGTTCATCCTTGCCTATTTTCACTTTTATAATCATAACCATGGTGGTAACAACTAAAATGGAGTTTATGACACATCCATTATTTTGAGTCCATCCAAAGCCATAATATAGAAACATAGACTAGTCAAATATTGTTTGGAATGCAATGCCCAATCCTCCCACACAAATTGAGAAAAAACTTGAGGTACTTGTTTAATTACAAGTTATACCTTCAAATCCATTAAATCTAACTCTTCCATATTGGGATAAGGAACTAGGAAAGTTAGCTTCTAAGAGGCCCAATATGAAGATAACAAAATTGTCAATGGTGAGCTCCCTATTTGACAAATCCACTAGATCGGTACAGAGGGTGAGGAAGAGAAAATTTTTAGATAACATAGGTAGAACATTGATCATGGAGGAGATGGAGGAAGTCTAATCCCTAAATAATAGGCAAAATAGGCAAAATATTTTGTCCCCTTATATCAAGGAATTAAATTCATATATGGAAACCCATATATAAGCCATGATTTATATACATCAAGGAATCAAAATGGTTAGGAAGGAACTCAAGGAAGAGTTAGAAACACTCACAAAGAAACATCAATTGATTTAGGTTCCTCAAGGCATTAAATAATATGTGTAAGATGATACCCATAGGTTGTATGAAATTTCTAATTCCATTCATTCTTTGAGAGTCAGCTTGGCTCCACATGTTACTGACATAGCCAAATTGTTCACAAGCCATAAGGAAGATGATGGGAAACTTAATTTTCTAGTATTTTATACACCTAATCAGGAATTCAACCATATCAAGTTTACAAACCCATTAGAGGCATCAATTTATTTGAATTTAGCATTGATCAGGACATAAGAGGCCCAACACTAGGTACTATCCTAAGAGGTATTAGTCAATAAGTTAGTTGAATAAGAGAAAGATGTTGAACAAATTTTAATAGGACTAGAGTTGGCTCCCATTCAAGATAACAAAGGCATCCTGGTGACCAAACCTATATTTGACTAGATGATGAAACAAGCCTCTAATAGCTTTAAGCAAAGTCTACAAGGTTTAATCCTATAAAACATAGAGGCCAAATTAAGTGAATAAACAAAGAAGGCCATGAAGGTGAAAGTATTCAGGGTTGGATTTAGAGTAACAAAGGTAGAGCATAATAAGCTAATGGATGATACAAGTAGGGTAACTAGGCCATATCTTCTGTATATGAGACTAATTAGAGTACATCATATTAAGGCCTAAAACCACTACTAGGACTTAGATGCAAATAAGAAAGTGTCTCAATAAAATCCCCCTATTAGTTACACTATGCCAACTCCACCTAATCTACCAACAACAAAAATTACCATGTTAATGCCACCTCACACTACCATTCCCATGGTGACTATAGTTTATACCACTAGTTCATCTAAATAAGAGAAAATTTAGATATTGGCTAATTTTGTACATTTTGTATGTAACCAACATAGCTAAATAGTTAAATTCCTAGTTTTATATATATATATATATATATATATATATATATATATATATATATATATATATATATATATATATATATATATAAACTAGTTTTTGAGAAGCATACATACATTACATGGATAGGTTATTTGTAATTTATTGATATGTAACTCAGAATTATCTTACAATATTTTAGATGTAAACATAGTATGCTAATATTGGAGGATGAGGTGGCCCCTTCCCAATATTTATATATACAAGTTATAACCCTATTTTATTGTGTGGAAGGTTTGAATGAAATACAAGAAGAAATCAAGTATCTTGATGCAACTAAATTTATTCTATCATCTTCCCTCTCTATTTTCATGAATTTGAATTTTCATTAGTTTGTAAATTGATTCCATAATTTTGATATGTACTAATGTTATGGAAGAATTTGATTTTTATGTTTATAAATATTAATCCTAGATGTGCTATAGATATTGAATATTGATATGTTTCATTGATTTATACAATTACTATAGGTTGAATCATTATTTTAAAGTGTGTATAAGTGTCTCAATTGATATAGTGTTCTAAGAGTGATTAATATATGCCCTTTATAAATTATTAATCTAATTTTTAATCTCTTGTATAAATGTATGTAATAGTAGAGCTTCTCTTATGAAGGTTACTCTTTCCACAACTCTATAAAAATATCAACCTTCATTTGAGACCAATAAACATCCTATATCTGAATACCTAGATTCTCATCCATGTTTGTTTGAAAGTGATAAATAGCTACAAAAAATAAAGACTTGTCCTTGAGATAATTATCCATTGAAGAAATAGACTGAGAAGCTCCTATTCAAAGACACATAATCCCTCTTTTCTACCTTACCCTTCCCTCTTTTTGAAGTTTATTTAAGATTTTCCAACTTTAGATAAGCTTTCTACCCATCTAATCCACATAGTGATTTTAATTTTTATTAGAATCCATACATCTACCCATAAAATTGGTTAAACAACCCACAGGCTTAACTTTTTATTCCACCACTTAGTTGTTTTAAGAACATATCTATAACTAATGCCCCAGTGTGTAATCTAGTTCCATAGAGATAAAAAAATGCTAGAGTTTACCTCAATTAAAACTCTCCAAGGTGTGCATAAAACCCACATCAACACCCACCACATATTGAAACATTAGCATGGCTCATTTAAATTTCTCATAAGTGAATTTGGAGAAGTTGATTCACTCCATCTAGAGATAAAATAAATTTCATCCCAAGTAGGAAAAAATGTTAAACATAAATAGTTGGTTAATTGATGAGTAAGAAAAATAACCCTTGTAAAAATGTGAAATTATTCAAATTGATATATTAGATGGAAGGTTTTCAAATATCCAATGATTTTTATTAGCTTCTCAATATTTTATTATAATATTTTAAAATTAACATATGATTTTTGAGTGAAGTATATAGGCATTATGGAGGATCTTCAGTAGTTTGAATTTTTTCTTATGCAAGAAAACCAAAATGGTCATGTTCATAGTGTTTAGGCATAAGAGGGATTCAATAATGATATTTTTAAGGTCAACATATCCCCATGTGACTCCACTCATGAGCTTTACCTGATGGAATTCATACTTGATAATAGTCCTAAGGTGTCAGATTTTCCCCTAAAGTAGTTAGATAATAAAGTTCCTATCCCAAAAAAATGGATCCTTGTGTCCCTAAATTATCATGGGCTAACATGGTCAAAGAAAAAATCCTAATGGGATAGGTCTCTTCACCTTTATATATATTCCCAGAGGAAACTAATAATGAGATTTTCATCCTATTTTAGACCCCATCATGGAGTAGGTTGATGTGAAACTCACTAAATCCATTCTTTCTAGGGTAAATAGTTATTATTTAAATATTGATTCCTTTTATAAATGGTTAAAATAAATGTGGAAACCTAGATTTCACCTAGAGGTAGTCACTTTGGATAGATGTTTTTTCTTGGTAAATTTTTCATTACAAGAGGACTGCATCAAGGCTCTCTTGAAAGGCCCCTAGTTTATGGGAAACTAAAATGTTTCTATTAATATATGGAAGGCCAATTTGATACTAAAAATTACAACCATGGATGATGTTACAATGTGGGTTCTTCTACTTAAACTCTCCTTGAAAAATTAGCATCCATAGGTCATCACTGGTATTGCCAAATCCCCGAGTTAACTTATTAAAATTGATCTAGTTACTCTCTCTCTCTCTCTTTTTTGAATGGTTATTGTCCATATTCATGTTTTCCTACTAGATAAAATACCCTATTTCATGAGATCAATATAAAGTCAAATTATGGTGAATGGATGCATAATATTGTTTACAAAAATAATACAATCATTTGCCTAAGGTGCAATGTTCTGAGTCATTCTCTTTGTGACTATCTAAAGAAAGGTTGGAATTATAGCTCTCCCTCATAAAAAGAGACCAAAAAAGAGGAATCAAAGATTGAGTGATAGTTAGTACTCCCTCTAAAAATTGGCTCCCCTAAACTCCTCTCCTTATGGCATCTTTAAAGGTACTCCTTGATCTCATCCTTTTGCTCCTCTTATTTCACTTATTGGTTCAAAGTCCCTTCATGATTCATGCCCTCTTGGGGTGCCTCTCCGTATCCCCCTCCACAACCCTTCCCCCTCCCCTCTCACTCATCACTTTCCCTAGGCTTACCCCTGATACTCCCTCCCTTCCCCTCCCCTCTCATCCTCTCTTTCCCCCTTATCCCCCAATTGGGTGCTAGTAACCAAGTATAAAACCCACCTTGATTTGTCCA
Source organism: Torreya grandis (assembly GCA_037957365.1). Classification (NCBI taxonomy): domain Eukaryota; kingdom Viridiplantae; phylum Streptophyta; class Pinopsida; order Cupressales; family Taxaceae; genus Torreya; species Torreya grandis. The sequence continues at coordinate 188,075 of JARHVA010009287.1, forward strand.
ACCCATCTACCTAGCCTAATGCCCCCTTCACCCTATATTAAACTCATCTTTCCTTTTTATTCCCCCTAGCTTCCACATTTTTTGGCCCCTCCTCCACATTTTATACTCTATGGTGTCTACCCCTTCCCCATCCTCCTCCTCCCCCACTTTCTTTGGGTGCCCATCTAGCTTCCCCACTTTATGAGTCTACTCAAGATTTAACATAGAAGATAACCATCTCTAAATTCTTGGAAAACCCTTTCCTTGATGACTTGAGGCTCTCCCCCTTCTCCCTTTTCTCTATGTCTTAGGAGCCCTATAAATACTGGGGACAATGTTCTGAAACTCTTTCTCCCCCATAAGACATTGCCCTAGATGAAGGGTCTGTCTATAATTCCAAAATTAAAAGATGTAGGAAAAAATACAACATTTATGTCACCCTAAAACCTATGGGAAGATACCTAAGGATGGTACCAAGGAACATAGAAATAGCTAAAGAGATTACTAAGGGCTCCCAAAAACTCCTAAGATCCATCAAGATAAGAAATGAAAATCCTTTCTTATAATGTAAGTAGTTTAAATAACCCTAAGAAACAAAGGACCCTTTACAATCTCATTAAAAGGATTTTTACATCTATTCATATCATTCAAGAAATAAAAATGTTTAATTCTATTCTCAAATCAAGTGTAGTAAGAATCTAGAGAAATGCCCAAGACCTATCCTTTGAGTGTACTATCACTTTGGGTGGTATGGTGATCTTTTGGAACCTAGATGTCCTAAGAGAAGACCTCATTTAGAAGTCTAAGCATCATATTTCTATTATGTTCATAGATTTATGTGGTAATGATAGATGAATTCTAACTAATTTTTATGCCCTAGATGTAAAATCCACCTAAAACCTTCTTTGGAAAAGCATGATAGATTTTTGAAGGATCTATATTAATTAGAAATAGATTATAGCTATATACTTTAACTCTCCCTCACACTTGAGGACAAAAAGGGGGCCATTTATACCTCACTGATAGGATGATAGAGTTTAATGACTTGTTTGCAAATGTAGGCTTAGTGGATGTGGACCTAAATGGAAATCTTTTTATGTGGTCCAATAGAATACTAGTGGAAAACTTGATCCATGTATGCTTGTAAAAAGTTTTGATCTCCATAAAATGGGACATAAATTTCTCCAATAGGCTTTCCTCCTTACTCAGAATTAAGAATAATCATAATCCCTTGGTTTTTGAAGGACATAATATTTCAAAACCCAAATGTTTCCCCGTAAGGTTTGAAAGTATGTGGCTTCTTCATCCCAATTTCATGGAGTCCATGGAAAAGTGGTGGAAATAACCCTTCTCAATAACCACCATATTTATCCTTACTAAAAAACTTGTATTCCTTAAAATAAAGTTAAAAAGTTAGATTAAGGAAGTTCTTGGTGATATTTTCATGCAAAGAAAGGATCTTGAAGAAAAAATTTTGATTATTGAAGATATCTATGCTTAGGGAAGTTAAAATTATCACACAATCTATAGGGAAAAAGATATTCTTTTCCAATTTCATAACTTGGAAGCAAGAGATGAAGCCTTTTGGAAATAGAAGTCTAGATGCTCATGGCTAAAGAAGGGTGACATGAATACTAAATTATTCCATCACTATACAACTACACATATGAAAATCAATATAATATCCAAATTTCAAATGGAAAATGGGGATATTAGTATAGATGAAGATGATATCTCCAACCATACCATAAATTTTTCTAAAAACCTCCTTTTAAAAGAATGCATACCAGATGATCATCTAATAGTTTCGACTCTCAATTTTTTTGATAAAGTCTTTTCATTTGGCAATAATGTCTCCCTCACCAAGGTTATTTATTATGAATAAATAAAAAATGTGGTCTTTTCAAAGGAGGGATCCAAAGCACTAGGACTTGTTAGGTTCCACTCACTCTTATTCCAAAAATTCTAGGACATTATTCATCTGGAGGTCAAAGCAGTAACTAGATATTTTTTAGTCAAAATCTATACTCAAGGAAATTAATAACACTTTCCTTATATTTATTCCAAAAAATTAGTTATGCTAATAATTTTCATGACTTCTAGCCCATTATTCTTTGAAATACCACATATAAAATTTTCTCCTCTATCTTGGTAAAACACATGCAATATCTGCTTGAAAAAGTCAAATGGGAGCATTACCTACCTTTGTGGCTGCTATAAAAAGTATAGATGGCATATTTTTGGTTCATAAGGCCATTCATTCCATATCTATATCCTTGATATAGGTCATGTTTCTTAATATGGAATTGTCAAAATCTTATGATTGGGTCTCTTAGCAATTCCTCATGCAGATTTTAGAAAGGTTGGGTTTGAACCAAGACACCATAAAGATTATCTAGAACTATATTTCCACTCCTAATTCCATTATCATAAACAATGTTCCAAAAGGTTTTCCTCCTTATTTAATAGGAATAAGATAGGGTGATCCTCTATTTCCTTACCTCTTCATCATTCTAACAGAAATGCTAGGCATAAACTTGCTAAAATCCCACACTCATGGACTGATTAAAGGAATCTTCGTGGCCCAAAATACATATCCTATGACACATGAATAGTTTATTAATGACACCATAATTTTAGGAGAAGCCTATATTGAAGAAACAAAGTAATTAAAATAAATTTTAAATAACTATGAAAATGTCTACAATTATTTTATCAACATTCAAAAGAGATCTCCTTTTCTCATTAACACCCTTCTCTTCTAGTAGAAAATAATTGCCATAATAGTAGACTATTAAGTGGAAAACCTGTCGATAAGTCATTTGGGCATCCTACTCTTTGAAGGAAAAATGGATTTTGAGATTTGGTACCCTCTCATTGATTATAACCAAAGGAAATTGGTGGGATGGAGGGTCACCTTCTTACTAAAGCACGAAAATACCAGTTACTCAAGGCCTTGATATAGAACATTCCTATTTATCAAATGTCCATTTTTATAATGCCTTCCAAAGTGGCTATTAAAATTTAACAAAATAAAAAAAACTTATTATGGAGGGGTACTAAAATAAGATTTAGATATAACCTCATTTCATGGGAAGAATTTTACCTCCAAAAAGCAAATGGAGGCCTCGGCTTAAGAAGAATTAAATCTATGAATAGAACCCTATTGGCAAAAATGGGCTTGCGACTATTGAAGGAAAATGGTGAGTGGGAAAGAATGATCAAAGATAAATACTTATAAGGAGGGGAATTGGATGACTTCCTATGGGAATAAGGTCCCATGGATGGATCTACTTTATGAAAATCTATAACCAACTTCAAGGATCTCATAAAGAAAGGCATCATTTGGAAAATTAGAAATGGTGAGAAAATTGAATTCTATGAAGATGATTGGCTATCTTCCACCCTCCTATCCACATAAGAGATTTAGGTTGGATGGTATAGATACCTCAAGAAAATATGGCTACCTAAAGTTAAATATTACTAGGAAATAAAGGGGTAAAGTACTAGAAAATACTCCCTTATAAAGGATTCTTAGTGGAAGGATATTAGGCTATTCAGTCTCTCAACTTATTAATGAGTTAGGTTCATATCCAAACTCTTGAAAAGGAAGACCACTTTATTTGGGCTGATGAGGACAATGGATCCTACTCGATGGCCTTGGTACATGCCACTAATCTTAATTTAGAAAGTGAATGGAACTTCTAGAAAAACATTTGGGTGAAGCATTAGACTATTAAAGTAAATTTATTTTTTTGGCTAATAGTGTGGGATAAAATTTTAACGATGGATAACTTGGTCAAAAGGGGATTGATTATCCATAATAGATGCCTAATATGATAAAATGTGGAATATTTAGCTCATCACCTATTTCTTGAGTGTCCTTTCATCTTGACACTATTTAACTAGATTTTTAATAAATTCAACCTAATATGGGTTAAACAAAATAAAGTCCTTAACCTCATATTACAATGAAAATATCCCTAACATCTCCCTTCCCTAAGTTTTGTATGGTTCCTCATTCTCCCTCATTAGTTATGATGTGACTAGAAAGCCTATAATGATGGCCTTTTCTTAAATAAAGGACATCAACCAAAAAGAGCCTTCCTCCATCTCTGCTAGGCCATTTTGGAAAACCAAAAAAATTTACCCCTAAAGACAAAGAACATAGTTCTCCTTCAACAATATAGATCCTAAAAAACTAGGACATTACTCAACATTTAAGCTCCCCCTCAAAATTTATAATTCATAAACATATAAAATGGAAGGATCCACCAGAAGGCTGGGTGAAACTAAATTTTGATGATGCTTCTAAAGGAAACTTGGGTCCCACATGTGGAGGAGGAGTCATAAGGAAATCACAAAGAGAGATGTTATTTGCTTATGTGGGACCAATTACAACTAAAACAAATCACCTTACAAAAGTGAAGGCAGCCTTTGGGGTATCTAGTTGGCTTCTAGAATCAACAACAAAATAATCATTATGGAGGGTGATTCGTTAAATATCCTAAATGATTTTGAAGGGAAACTAACCCCCCCCCCTCATACTATCAAATACATCATTTATGATTCCAAGCAATTATTGAGGGGCATGACTCATTTTTAAATTGTTCATACCTACTAAGAAGGCAAGAAGATAGTGGACCTTCTCACTGGCATTAGAGTAAAACTCCATATTTAAAAAACTATCACTATACAAATAATGTTCCCAATAATTTACTCAAATCTTTATGGGATTAAAGTACCACTTTGATCAAGAGATCATTTCACCACGTGCACATAATATGTCATTCAAGGGGTGGATTCCATTTACAATGATCCATTATTATGTTTATATGAGGAAGTGAAATTATTATAGGGTGATATTGATGGGCTTCCCAAACACCATTTTCATTTTTCAAAATCATTCCATCCAAAACATTCTACCTACTTGCCTCAGCCCTACTAACACTACTTTGATGAGAAGTGATAGGTAATGGATTGAACCCATCTCATGCATGAAAGTGCAAGGCCAAAAAATTGTTTAGAAAAAACTCAAATGTAGGGGCCTCCCTAAATTTATGGATAGAATCATAGAGAATAATATAAAAGTGGCCCAAGATTTTATAATAGCTTGGAATAATACAAGGTTACCATTCATGGCATAAAAAATACTATTTCAAAGGATTTTATTTGGGAGGTGAATAATATGTCCTATGAGGGGACTATGGCATTCAAAGACCAAATAAAGAAATAGGATCTCTTGAAATGATTCTTTCATATGAATGAGTTTGTGAAGACTAATAAGAAAGGCTTCCCTTGGGTGGACCTTCCTCATCACTAGACTAAAATCTATCGCCAGGTTATGTGATATATGACTCTTGAAGTTAAATACACATTGATATTTTCCCACTATTTATTGTTGTTGAATCACTTTATTGGCTATAATATAAGTCTACCTTTCTTTTTACTTAAGTATCTTGCATTCACCACTTTGGCCCATCAAATAAATAGATAAACCTTATTATCCACTAATGGCTAATCCTCTTCTTGATTAAACATTACCAAACCCTACATAGTTGGGAGGTCCCCCCATTTAAGACTCCTTAGAAGAGGATCCCACCTCAAGATCCTTTTGACTATCCAAGAATACCCCCCAGTCCAATCTTTCTAGATCCCCTACTGATGACCTTCCCCTCAAGATATTTATACACAAACCTATTTCAATCACCCTTGATGTGGGAACCTCTAAGGAGAACACTTGAAAAGGTAAATTCATTCTTTCAGAGGAAATGAAAAGTAACAAAACATAGTTAAAAAAGTTTAACTCCAAGTTGTAAGAGGCAAGGCTAGTTCTTGCCAACTTTGTATAGGAATATAATGTTCTTTATAGACATGTCATGTCCATGGTACAATATTTTTTCTAGTCTTATAAACCTACTTAGAGCCCTATCAAATCATTCCTCATGATCTTATAAACCTCCTACCTAATTCCCCCAAGGATTCCCCCATAAAAAAGACTCCCTTATAGGTCCAAGGGTAGAAAAGACCTCGTATGATCTTTCTAGGAGAAGTACACATGGGATAAGATTTAAAAAAATAATTATGACATCCTAGTGAATAACCCTGAGGAAGTTTAAGACCCACTAGAGGGACCCCTCCTAACCTTTATATTTTTTTTCTATTTTCCATACTTGTTATTTAGTATAGTTGATTTTTGATGTTTTTGTTAGGCAACCTTTGTTTAGACTATTGATATTGTTTGTATTTCACTTTTGTGGTTCTAAGATCCCTATAAAACCTAGTCTTTTACCCTATCAAATAAAAGGTTATATAGGATTTTTAATGATATTTTTACACTCTTTTAGTTTGCTAAAATAGCTTGGTTATAACATAATCTTCCTAGAATTTTCCCTTGATTATCAAAATCACAATTAATGAATTTGAAGTGGATTTTGAGTAAATCTCAAGACCAATGAGATACATATGTTTTTAAAATCAAAGATACTTTATATAATTAGCTCATCCCGTCATTGATCAACACATTTCTAGATTTAGATTCCATTATTCTATCTTTGGAGACCATTAGGTTGGCTCTAAAGTCCATTAGTTTGGCTATAGAGTCCACCAATCTAGCTCTAGAGTTGCATAAACTAGTTCAAGATCATGACAAGGGATATTTTTAATCTTATGAATCATTAAACAAATCATTCATATCTATTTTAATAAATGGGAGACTTTTTTTCATGCTTTAGATATGGGATGATTTTGGTATAATTATCTCACAATAAAAAGTTAACGAAAATAATCAACTTTATAGTTCATTTGAGTGTTGTAGAGGAAATGGAAAAGCCACCTCATAATTTCCTATCATGTTATCAATTATTTGAATGTTATAATTTTTTTTTTTAAATGATAAAAATTTACCAAAAAAAAGATAAAAAAAAGAAAGAAAATTCAACAATGAA
>JARHVA010009287.1:200000-336071 GCA_037957365.1 Torreya grandis
AAAAATCTCTCTAAGGAATGGGTGAAACATAATACCTTTACTATTAATAAACATCTACCCAAGTCCTTTACTAGAGATGTGATAGGATGGTGCAATCAAATTCATATACATTAAATTACATAACTAGAGGATTTATTCAATGCTCTAGTTAAGGAATTACAACATAATTATCCGCCTCAAAATAGCCTTAGCCATTTTATTAATTCTAAGTAACTTCTTAATCAATCTTCACACACTTTCATTAAATAATGGAAATATTTATCTCATAAAGTGGAACATAACGTGAGTGATGACAATATTTTAAAACTATTTTTTACCACTCTTAAATCCAATCTTCAATAAAAAGTTAGAGTGTTTTCCCTTAACTCTTTAGAAGAGGCCCTAGATCAATCAGGAATATAAGACTTCCTTATGAATCAATTTGTATCCTCTCATAGAGAAATATCAAATTTCGTTAATTCCACTTCATATTAAATAAATCCTTCCCAAAAACCTAAATATGGACCCTCTAAACCAAGTAATACAATCCCATCTCACTCTCCCTTAAGTCTCTATGAACTCAAGTAAAATATTCCACCTTAAAAATCCATGATCTTTGACTCTTCCAAACCTCCACCAAAATGGTACAATAATGATATTTTTTGTTGGTGGCATGTTATAATATGTCATTATCATGAGAATTATTATGATCTTGAATTCTTCCTTCTTACCTCCATCTTGGTCCACATTACATTTTTGACACACACCAAAAAATTATCAATACTATCTTAAATTCTCTCCAATATAATCTAATGAATTACAATCACATCGACATTAGCTACCCCACTCAAAATTATCACATAATTTTTTACAAATAATAGTTAATTATCCTTCATAAAATAATGAGAAAAATATAGCTAACATGAAAAAATTAAAGTGAGTCATCACATTTTTCAATCGTTAACCTCTTAGGTCACATGCACACAAATAATACCTGATTCAAATCATATGAAATGGTGCATTGTAGCTTATTTTGATCCTCAAGATTACGTGAGTAATTATAAGTATCATAATTATTATATATACCAAAATAATTGTTTTATACTTTATTATCTAGCCTAATATAACTAATATTGAATAACCTACAAATAACTACATTGGCCATGGCACAAATTATGTTGATATAGTTATACAACTTACATAAAAATGCACCATCCATGAAACAAAATGTATCAATACAGTTCCTTCATCTACATAAAATTGTATCATCCATGACCTCAATTTTTTATATATAGTTCAATCTATTTCATCACACTGCATTGACCAAGTTGATATAGCCCATCTTAGTCATATCTTATCAGACTATTATGCTTCATTAAACTATATTGATCTAATTGATATAGTCAAATATGTTTTAACATATTGTATTGACTAAGATGATATATAACATTCCAATCCTATTTTGATAGATTGTATAGACATGTTTTATATAATTTCTTTCATCTCATCAAAATGTATCAACCTAGATGATATTATCTATTTTATTAATGTGTTATTAGATTATATTGATCTAGGAAATACATTAAAATTATGTTTTATTTCTCCATACTATATCATCCTAGCCAATACCTCACATCACAATTTTAAATCACCTCTCAAATATCCTATCATTCTCTTAAACACCATATTTTTTATTGTAACAAAGACTTACCTAGATTTTGACATCATTCGTAGATCTATCAATCCTCCTGTTAGCTTCTATTAATTTATATCCCATAATTTAGGATATCTTGAGATTCCCATCCTCTTATTATCACTCATGTTGGAAACTATTTTTATTTCAATCCATTTCTTACTACACATTTTGGTCCACCTTACACTTCTCATACTTCAACCTTTAAAGAATCTTTTGATGACCATCCTTGATCTTGTCCATGATTTTGGGGCATCTTGTGATGGCCAACCTTTATATTTTAACATTTTGATACTTCATAATTTTCATGAGATACTCAATAATAAAATTTCACCCGTTTATTATCATCAACACATTTTTCTTCAAGAAACTTTCTTAGACACATGCACATGTTTTTTATGTGTTTTTTTGACATAATCATTAAAATAGATTTTCCTTGTTATTTTTTCTCATTTTCCATTTATATTTTACATTTCGCTTACTCTCCACATCTTTTGGGAAGATATACTTACACCATTTTTTCTTTTCTTTTTTTTTTTTTTCAAAAAAAAAAAATTATTTTACTTTCAAACCTTTTTTATATTTCGGTGCTCAGTTATCACATTTGGATTTTATATCATTTTTTCTTACACTATTATTTCTTTTTTAATTCTTTGGTTTTATACCACATTAATTTTATTTTTCTTTTTCTTTTAGATATTAGGTGGAACATTTGGTTTTACTATTAACAATTTTACTTAGTTTATTTATGATGCTTTAGCCCTCATTTATTTTCTACCAACTTTGGGATGACCATTTATTTTTCTCCTATTTTGGGATGACCATTTAATTTCAAAACTTTTCTGGATAACCACTAGCTTTAATTAGTGATTATTATATATCCTTTATAGGTTAGTATGGTTTAATAGAGATGTGACTATCATAGCATATCCCCATCCCTTTCAAATAATTTTTCCCTTCTTATGATCACCTACGAGCATATTCATCATTGTATCACTCATTACATGGATGGATATTATATGGTCCTAATATTCCCTTTATTTAATTTCACTTGAGGCATCATAGGTGAGTTTTGATGTTGTAAACTCTCATGTGGGAAAGTTTACAATTATTTATACACCATGGTCTTTAGGTCCTCTCTAGTGGATGAGCATAAATTATTTTGTATTAGACACCTATTTCACTCATTTTTGTCTTCTAAATCCATATAGAAGAGGAAAATAAAAATACAAAAAAGAATACACATCATAAGAAAAGTCAATATTAAAAGGTAATTATATCTTAAAATTATAGTTAAAGCTCAAACTCAAAAATTGTCCTCATGATATATCTAAGGTCCATTGTGGTGTAATAGGCTAGTATACTAGGGTAGGAGGTATTATATCATTACATCATAATATCCTCCTACATTTTAGTTAAAAATATATTCTCACACAAGTACCCAATATTTGTAGTAGACTAATGGCTCTATAAACTATCTTGAGGAGTGGGGAGAATGTTGCTAGAAGGTAGGAACATTTTAATTTTAATTCATACTTTCTTTCATGTGATGATATATGCAATTAACTTGTTATCCCAAGTTTTATGTTGAATAGTGTGAGTGTCTTAGGTCCTTGATTTGATATTTATTAACCTGTCCCACTTTTTTAGTGTGTCTCACTTATTTTAAGGATGTTTAAATCACCCATGAGATGCCTCACATTCCATACTTACATCATATTATTCCTGATATTCCCTTGTTGCATATTACTTTTAACTAATCACATCATTAACCAAATATACCTAATTATGCCACTTGTCTTACTTTATGAATTGTATTATAAGACCTTCGATAGAACTAGGCATTTCTGACAAACACCTTTCACCATTACTTTCCACACCATATCATAGTAATACCTATCATGTATTGATGTGGTTTTGCCTTCATATAAAAAATTTTATAAAAAGAACTAAAGTCTGATTCATCATTATTTATAGATTTCCACTTTTCATTGTTTCATTTTCATATATTTCACTTATCTTACATTGAGTATTTTGCATATTTACATGTTTTTCCTATGTTTTACTTGACACACTTGTCTTTAATTTTGAATTAAATTTCATTTTAATTCATCAATGTATTATTCACATCTAATTTGAGATGTTTTTCATAAATTAGATTACATTATTTATTTTACATATCTTTGTTTTATATTTTTGATGTTCATATCTCACTCACTTCAAATGTTTTGCCTCCTTTTTTACATGTTTTGGTGTGCTCTAAATTCATTTTTAATCATGTTTTCACTACATTATTGTTATTTTCTAACATATTCTTTGTGATCTTACATTGTAATTTTCCAAGTCATTTAATTAATTTTGAGAGTTATTTATTTTTGCTTTGACCATCATATATAATCATGCATTAATTCTATTTTTAGCCTTATATCCCTAGGGTTTTTTAGATGTAGGTATTACACCCTCCACAATTGAGATGGTTATATTTTTAAGAATTCATTCAATAGAGAGCTAAGTCAATGTATGTATATAGTACTTTTAGTTATTAATTAATTAACATTTATTTTAGTATTTCATTTTTGTTAGCTCAATTTTTATGTTTTTATATCTTTTATAGAAGCACCATCACATGTTACACTATTGTGGCATGTGGTGAGATTTAGGTGTATCATATGTATACACATAATAATTTTCACTTTATCATTTAATGATGCTTTCTCTTTCAATAGCCTATTGAGTTTCAATCTCCCTGAGTGTATGATTTAAAGGTGAAGCGTGAAAATGGTTAGCATTCCATTGGTGCTTTTTGAGATTAGTTTATATTTATTTCATGATCATATCATTATTATTTAGTTTAGATTCATTATATTTTACTTCCTACCCACCTCCTTTCATCTTACCTAACTTAGTTATCCAAGTTCCCTTCTTTCTTATGGCATCGACCCTAGTTCATAACATTTATTTTATACCTTTTGCCTTACCTTAATGTATTGACATGGTTGATTACATTATGACCTTATATTATTTAATTTTTACTTATTTTATTTATATGACATGGTGTAATGTCAACTAACTCCTCTTAACTACATCAAATTTAGTTGATGTCATTGACTTAGCCTTTAGGTTGTGTTTGGGTATTTTACCACTATAAATATGTCATAGTTTAGTCATATCATATAATATCACCCTCATATAAATTTTTTTCACGTTCACTTCTTCCCTAAATCACATTTGGAGGAGTCATAGGTATAAAATTATTTTTAAAGAAGCTTATTTTGGGGAAGTCTTGGAGATTCGTTAAGAGAAATAATTTTATCATAGATCTTGGTTAATCCTTTTAGGTCTTCAGAACAAAAATAATATTTTTAAAAGAACCATTAGCCAAGGTATAAATTGAGGATCAATAATTCCATTTCAAGGTAAATACTTCTAGCCTTGTGTTATTTCCTTAATTTCATTTAGTAGATATATGTTTCTTGTAACTTAGTGAATGAATGTGTGTGTATCCTTGCCTATGTTCTATCAAGAATTATACCTAGTATGATGATAGGATTTTTTGGACTTCTATTTTATCCATTTTAGGTTGTTTATACCCCCATTTATCAACTATGTTACCTTACCCATTTTTATTATTTTAACCATATCTCTTAGTTTAGTTACTTTAATTTCAAAACTACTTACATTGCTTGTTTGAAATATAAATTAATGACATGGATTTGTAAATGGATGTTGCTTGTCACATAGTTAATTAATTTGTGTGTATCATTGTCTAATTTATCTCTACACTTATACTTAGTGTCGATGGAGGATTGCTTGGACTTACCATTTATTAATTTTAGGTTGCCTAAACCCCCATTTTTCAACCATAACACCTTTTCCATTTTGATTATTTTAATCCATCCCATTTATTTACTTTAATTTAATTGCATAACTAATTACATTACTTGTTTTCAATATAATTTACTTCATAGAGTTATAATTAGAGATATCTCATTATGCTATAAGCCTAAAGTCTTTGAAACTATTTAATTATATAGTTTTAATTATAATAACCTAAAAATTGCATTTGAGTGCTAAGAGTGCTACTTAAAACCGCCCATATCTAGCTTAGCCACAGACCTATATTAGGGCCTATTTTCACACTTATCAAGCATTTTCATAATCATTAGGTGTCCTTAGACATCCCTAAAACATACCTAGACCATACTTTTGACATCATAGCCCTTTGTGCCTTAGGTTATACCACCTAGACACTAGCACCATAATAGGGACAATAGTCTGACATGGTGCTAGTGTCCAAATCTTGGTGTTACTATCCTTTCCCTCCTTTTTCTACCAATAGATATATTTTTAAATATAAAACCACTTATAGTTGGATTATAACTCTTTTAACACCTTAAAAAGAATTAAAATAATATATATTAATGACTTTTATCTCTCTAACCACTAGATGAAAATTAGATGTAAATTACACATACAAACTCAAACTAGTGTAAAATCAAGGCTATCAATCCCTATTATGCCTTAATTATTCATATAACTATATAAAACATTCCTAAGCTCATATTACTCATATTTCTAGTCTAAGGCACGTTTAAATCAGTCAAGTCTATAATCATACTAACTTCACTTGAACTTGCACTAGCACTTAGGTGGGGAGAACTACATTAGGCTTGACCCCTCTTCATAGTATTGGTATGTAGGGAGATTTCATCACAAAAATTTGTTGAGGATGTCCATTCTACCCCACTAACAATACCATTTGATGAGTCTAGAATATGACTCATTATTACTATTTGTTTTCTTCATTTTCCTTCCATTGCCACTCTTCTAGATTGAACAATGCCAGGATCTTAGTCTTGAATCTAATCCTATTTTAGTAAATATATGATTTATATTATTTAATTTAAATAAATTATAATTTAATAATTCTATCATTTAATTATAAATATTTTCATATTCAGTCTCTCAACTTTTTGTATATATAGATGACATAATAGCCTATAAAGAATAAGGACCTTTTTGATGATATTTTAAAGCAACCTATATGAAAGATCTTAAAATTTGGAAAGCTAAAAACACATTAGGCACACTTTTGTATTATTCAAGTCTTCTCTAGACTTAGATATAGACTTGTCCAGTAGCTACAAACTCACACAATCTACTAATATAGATTCACCCAATAGCTATGGACTCATTTAAGATTAGATTTCATCCTTCGATAATGAATTCTACCATTATTATCATATTAGTAGCCTTGTTATATACCTTTTCAACATTTAGGATCTTTAAATCATGTTAATATGGACTTCATCACGTTTTGGTAGAAACATCTCTAGATTTTAATAGAGTTGTGATAGACTCTACCAGAACTATTCTAGACTTTTCTAGTCCATATTTTGAGATTATATAACTAATGATCCATAATTTTCATCTTTGTCAATGTAATTAAATATTTTTTTGGTCACTTAATACTTATAGTATTATTATAAATAGTAGATATATAAATAGACTTTTGATATATCAGTTGGTGTAAATATGTCTTGTACTATTTTACAAGGCAAATTGATCTAATAGATTAGAAAGTAATTCTTAGTAAATATGCAATGGAGTTTGTAACAAATTAATCTTCCTATTTCAAACAATCAATAACCTATTTTGAATAACCACAAAAATTTGGAGATTTATCTTGGTAATATAAGATTGGCTACTAAGATCTATGGATCTACATTTACAACATTATATACATGGATCTCTATGTATTAATATATAAGGTCAAAAAGACAATTAATATATTATTAATAAATTAATATTTCAACACAATTATAGTTATATTTATGTAATCTATTTTGATCAATTAATGAGGATATGTCTAGTTTTTTGATACCAAATATTACTTTCATTCTTGTTCCCAAAACAATCATGGGCCCACTCTCTTAAAGAAATAAATAATGTATTTATGTATTTATAGTTTTGAGTAATTATAAATATATTTCATTTTCATAACTTGCAAGAAATTATATTTATGTTCTAAGAGTTAATTTAAGATTGTAAATCATTATTCTTACTTTTAGCAGATTGTTTACATTTAACAAGTGTGTTTAATTTTAGTAGATTGTTTAGTTTTATCAAGTGTGCTTACTTTTAGAAAAGTGTTTATTTTTATAAAGTGTGTTTATTTTAGTAAAGTAGATTACAAAGTGTTTTAATTATACAAGTGTGTTTCTTTATTTCATAATAAAATCTATTATATAATAGATTAGATTAGAAATTTAAAAAGGACAACAAACCCCAAAATTATCTCTATAAGACCTAAAAATATAATCCTTGATATAGACAACTTTGTATGATGCCCCTAGTTTGAATGACATCAATAGAAAAACTTGATTAAATTAAGGAATAAATGACACCCATCATTTTTGGCATCATTTTTGGGGAACTATAAGTGTTATTTTGGTAGTACTTATTTCTCTACAATTAAATAAAATTAAAGAAACAATCAAAACAATAAAATAGAATTTATGAACTGATCTAGATATGCTAAAGGAAGGTTTATCTCCAAAGATCTTGAGTTAGGACCAGAGGAGGAAATAATAAAATTTTTGACTACAAGATCCAAAAGTGTAATAAAAACACTTGAATAATTCTTAGATTCATCACCAAAATCAAGATCATCTTCATAAACAAACCTTGTAAGAATAATCACATTTGGGATTTTTTCTCCTATAGGAATAATTAATCCTGGGGGTCCTTTGTCTAGAACAGTAGGTCCTAGACCTCAATCTTTGTAAGATCAAGAGGAAGCAATAAATTAGATCTCTAATATAGGTTGAAAATAAAGAAACCATGGATGATAACTAAGGATATATGACAATCTTAAATAAAATAGAATGCAATTATAAAAATACACAACCTTTTCCTTTTCGATAGTCATAGATCTCATAGATCAAACCTCTATGAAAATAACGTCACCATCAATTCTACCAAATTTTAGGGGTAAGTCCTTATAATATCTAGATCAATTTCTATTTTAATTTAAAGTGTTATTACAAACCTATGATTATACAACTAATAATTAAAAACTCAAATTGTTCCCATCCATACTTAAGAAGGTAGCCATGAGGTGGTCCATGGTCCTTTCAAGTGATTCTATTAATACATGAAAAGAATGGAAACTACATTTATTGATAAGTATCAAGATTACTATAGAATAAGTTATAGAAAAGAATATTTTTTAAGATAAAATAGAATAAATATCAAAGTTTATAAGATTATCTAGATAGATTCACATTTGCTCACAAACATAATGGTTAACCACTTATAAAAGAACTAGTGAATATGGCATTTCTTAAGGGACTAGATGATGAATCTAGGGATTCTCTAAACCTAATGGGTAAATGATAAATTGTAGAATTAATATTCCACCATATTTTAGATTTATGTACTAATTATTTTAGGATAAAACCAAGCTTCAAGAAAGGAAAACTAGTAAAATCTAATGAAGTCAATCGATTGATGGAGGAATTTGCCAATTTGAAAATGGAAATTTTGGTCTAGTTAAATAATACATTAGATGGTATTAAATTCAAAGATAATTACAGCATATAACCTTTACCCATATACTATCCAAAATGTAATTTGAAACATGCTCTTAGAGATTATTCTTTAGATAAAATAAAAATATGTAGGATATGTGATAGTAAAGATCATGACACAAACCATCATAACCATGTTTATATTTTGAAAAATCAATTGAAAAAAATGCATAGTATGTAGAAGATATGAATTATATTCAAAGATACAATATATTTACATAAAACTAGACCTAAGGTCAGTTCAGTCTAATACATCCATGGATGACACCTTGGATTACTCAAGAATCTCAACATATGTGAAGAAAAGTACACCCATAATGGGACAATAAAGTATGGATGATACATCAACAACAATAGATACCCAAATCATAATCACAACAATGGAGAAGTATACAATGGAACATCCATACATAGTTTAACCCCCGAATAAAGTTTTCACCACAACAAGCTTTGATGGCACCCCCTATAGCTCAACCTAAAGAATAAGTTAATCAACCCCAATTGCATTTCCAACTAGTGGATAACCCCAATAATAAACAATCAGCCCTTATCTATGTAAATGAATAAGTAAAAACCATGAATTTAGGTGCTATTAAATTTGCAAACATTTAGGTTAGATCAGGCAAAATAATTCAAAATCCTCTTATCACGCTATCTAAAATACCTAATAAGGAATCCAAAAAAATGTTATAAAAGATAGTGGAACATATTATTGTTCCTCTACCTATTCCTTTTCTTGACATATTGAAGGAAATTAAAACCAAGCAAGAATATGATTTAATTCAATAATTAATAAAATTGAATATTGAAATACCCTTGTTACAAGCCATCAAAAATATTCTAGAACAAAAAAAAGTTATTAAAAGAATGTTTGTCAAGACACCTAAAAGAAAAAAATAATACCTAAAGACTATACATTTAGGTGGTAAACTAGATGAACTTTTACTAATAAAACTACTGCTACCCAAATATGTAGACATAGGTAGTCTAATAACTATAGTGAATAAATAAATACCTAACATTATAGTAGATTTGGGTGCAAAAATTAATTTAATGACAACTAATACTCTCTAGACATTGTCTATTATGGGCATGTAACCTATCTCCACCATTATCCAAATGACCAATCAGTCAATTTCTAAACCATAAGGTACTATAGAATATGTAGCTATAAGAATTGAGTCATGGGGGTATCTAGTATATTTTATGGTACTACAACCTAAAACCAAGAAGTTAGGGTACAACTCATTTTAGGAAGACATTGGTTAGCTATTATAGTATCGTTAATTGATTACAAATCATGGGATATTAATTTTTAAAATGGTCTAAAATAAAAATTAAAATCCTTATTCCCCCTATAAAACCCTCATTGGATTACACTAAAACACTTTGGGTAAATGAACCAAAAAAAAACAAGAATATAATTTCATCCTTATCCATGATAATGGTACAAGGAAATATGCAAGAATTAACTAATTAATTAGCATAACATCTCAAAAAATACATTGGTATCATGATCCTGGCCTACTATGGACTCTTTCAATTTGTCTACAATGGACTTAGCTAGTCTATCTACTATGGACTTTATTAGTCTATATGTTATGGACTCTACCAATCTGTCTACTATAGACTTTATGCTATTCTTCAGTATGAACTCCACCATTCCATCAGATATGGACTCCACCATACTTGTTACTATAAACTCAATCTTTATACATTTAACATATAACCACATATCATTATAAGAAAGTACGTGTAATTGGGTAGAAGATAAACCAACTAGTTTTTTAAGTACATTCATTGACCATTTGCTAGATTCATTCATCTAGGAGATGTATTTTTAATAAATGTAACTACATTTCATCTGTCATTACCACATCCATGTCCTCTCAATTCTTTAATGAGTGAATTTAAATAAGTAGAGTTTGTCAATCCTAACACTAAATAAGCTATGATATTACTAGGAAAAATGTTGAATATAAATATATGGTTAATCCATGATAAATAAATAATAGTTTTTGATGTCCTATAAAATATGTCAAAGTTTATTCTTGAGATTATATAGATATGAGAGGAATTCATCTGATTGTTTTTACCCATCACATTTATATAATCATGGACAAACCAGTTAGGAACCACAAAGATAAATATATCATTAAGTGATATAATAAATATTAAAATTGAGAGATTTTTGGATTTAAGATTCATTTACTCTATCTCAGATAACCAGTAGGTTTCTCCACTAGTAACTGTACCAAATAAAAATGGGAAATGGAGAGTGTGTGTACACTACCTAAATATGAGTAAATCCACTATGAGGGATTATTTTCCTATTCCTTTTGTTGATCATGTTCTTGATAATCTAGTAGGGAAAAAATACTTTTCTTTCCTAGATATATTTAGTAGATACAATCAAATAAAAGTGGTAGCCAAGGATCAAGACAAAACCACCTTCACCTACCCATGGGGTACATTTACTTATAGAGTCTTACCATTTGGTATTTTTAATGCCATGGATACTTCTCAAAAAGAATTTATATCCATATTATCTAATTTTACTATTGATTATTTTAAAGTATATGTGGATTACTTCACTATCATGGAAATACATTTTATGAGGCCTTACACAATCTTGACAAGGTCTTAACTAGATGTGAAAAACACCAATTTTCACTACGTCATGAGAAATGCCTGATGATGATGGATCAAGGAATAGTACTAAGACACCACATATTTTTTAAGGTAATCCAAATAGATCCTAAGAAAATTGAAATAATTTCCAACCTACCTACCCCATAGAATCAAATTGATATCAAGAGCTTCTTAGGTAATGCTAGTTTTTATAGAGTTTTATAGAAGACTTTAATAAAATTTCTTCTCTTATGTTTTCTTTGTTGGAAAAAAATAGTGAATTTATGTAGAGTGATGATTGTCAAAATATTTTTAATCCATTAATTATAAATTGAGTTATGCACTAGTATTGAGAAGACCCAATTGGGAAAAAAATCACATTTACACTGATGCTTCTAATTATACAATGGGGGAAGTTCTAGGATTAAAAAATTATAATGATCATATGTATTCCATTTATTACATCATAAAAAGTATTATAACAACTAAAATGAATTATACAAACATAGAAAAATATTTCCTTGATGTAATTTATGCCATCAACAAATTTAGACACTATATTATGGGTTATGAGGTCTTCATATACACAGATCATTCAAATCTAAAGTATCTCATGAGTAAACCAATATTAGGAGGAAGAATCATAATATGGTTATTAATTTTGTATGATTTTGATATAACCATCATTGATAAACCGTAAAAAATTAATGTGATTGTAGACTTTTTATCTAGAATAAACATTGAAGGTATTAGAGAACCACTTGAAGACAACTTTATAAATGAATAACTACTTATTATTTTAATAGAATCCCCATGGTTTTTTTATATATCTAAATATTTGGCCATAGGGAATTTTCCTTCTTATTTTAATCAAAATTAAATAAAATATTTAATTAAATAAATTTCTTCTCTTAAGTGGATTAATGGCATGTTATTTAAGTTTGGACTTGATCATGTGTTTCATAGTTGTGTAGCAGATAATGAAGCCTATGACAACATTAGATGTTGTCATGATGAACCAATAGGATGTGATTATTAAAAAAAACATGCATAAGATCTTAGGATCAAGATATTAAAATCATTCCCTTCATATTAAAGTAAATAAGTATATCAAACAATGTGATCCATGTCAAAGGATGGGATAGCCTACACTATCAATAGAGATGCCTCTTCATCCATAAGTAATATTGGAACCATTTAAGAAATGGGGAATAGACTTTATTGGTCCTATATATCCTCTATCTCAAGGAAAGGAATACCACATGGTATGTATAGATTATTTCACTAAGTGAGTTTAAGTCCAATCCTTGTCTTTTGCTAGAGAATAAGTAGTAGCATATTTTTTATATTTCAAGATCAATTAATAGTTTGGTGCACCCAGAGAGATAATTTTATATCATGACCAAAATTTACATCTAATATGATAGAAAATTTCATGTAAGTCTACCAATTCAATCACAGGAAATCTTATCCTTACCATCCGTAGTCCAATGGCTGAGTAGAAGTTACCAAAAGAGAGCTAGAGAATATTATGACCAAGATAGTCAACAACAGTAAAAAAGATTGGGTAATAAAAATATGAAAAGTAGTATGGGGATATGACACTACTTGGAATAAAAACATTAGTTTTTCACCTTATGAGTTAGTGTATGGTAATAAACTTTTAATTTCTATTGAATATGAATTACAAACTTTGAAAACAATAATGGAAGTTGGTATTGATTTGGATAAGGAAAAACAAGATAGAATTATCCAACTAAATGAACTTGATGGGATGAGAACAAAAATTTGAAAATAAACAAAAATGATACAACATCAGAGGAAAATATGGGATGATTCCCACATAGAATAAATAAGATTTCATGAAGGAGATTGGGCACTCTTATTTGACTCCAAGTTTTAGCAATTCAAAGGCAAGTTGAGAAGAAGATGATTAGTCCCATATCAAATAGAAAAAATAGTTGAGTATGGATTAATATAATTACTAACAATAGATATAAATCATAAGTCTTTATTGTTTGAATGACATAGACTCAAATTATATCAAAAACCTATCAATAAGGAGTTTGTTGAAAAAATCAAACATGAACTGGTTTTCATGGAAGGATGTAGTGCTTCCATGATAGCAACTCCATGATGGTATATTATGTAAAAAAGGAGACCAATTCTTTTTTTATTCTTCCAATAAAAATATAAAAATAAACATATAAAAAAATATAAACAATTCAATAGTAAAATCATTTTTAGGATATTATTGACAATGTTAAAAAAAATAGCTTGTTGGTTGGTTATACATTGAATAAAGAGCCTTGACTTAAAAGCCAAAAAAGTCTAGTTAAGGGAAAAATAAAAAAATATACAAAAAATAAAAATAAAAATGACCAGTTTATTTCAAGCAATAAAATCACTTGTGTATTTATTTGTATACATTATTAAAGACTAATTCATGCATTTTTCCTCTATTTAATATTAGGTGATAGGAAAAGATAAAAGGCTATGAGTATGACTAGCTAAATAAGGTATTTTATTTATTTACAGTAGGATAGTATAAGTCATTTTGGTTCATGCATGTTCATGTTCAAGAGGAAGTTTGAAGAGAGGATGTCTTACAAGTTATCAAAATAATAACCAACCAACAACATTTGATGACATAGAAAGGTAATAAGTAAAAGGACACATAAATAAAAAGAATGTCATGCCAAATTTATTAAAACATACAAACCATCTACCAACTCATTACAAATTAATTTGAATAATTATGATGTGTATGATGGTGCACATTTTTAATAAGTGTCATAGTACATTTAATCTCTTTCAAATATAGTCTCATTTGAAACCTTTATGCCATATCATGATTGCTCTAGATCATATCAACAGCTACCAAGACAAAATTAATAACCATTTGATTATTATTTTTAATTCTCATTGTGATCTAAATTTATATTATCACTAACTATTTGTACCTGATAAGCCAACCCTAGCTTCCATAAGATCACTAGATCTACCATGGGACAAAACAAATAATATAAACCTAAGTCCATAATTAGGCTAATGAATGAGTATTACTATAGAAATTTTTGAGGAAGTTGGTTTTCTTAAATTGTTTTAAAAAAATTCAAGGACATGATGATAATTTGGGGAATGAATTCATTGAAAATATAATAGAAGACTCCATTACAGTTAGAAATGTAAACATTCTAGTTTTTATCATAATCATCAGTGAAATTTATGGGATTACTGAAGAGGGTAAGAAAGTACTTGGGAGACTCGTTTTTCTAAGTTGAATATACAATTAAATGGGAATGAAAAACTATTTGTGGCATTCATACATAATCATCAAGGAAAGTCAAAAGGGATCAACAAAGAAACCCTACCTGAACACTAAAAATATATTTTCTTTTGGGTTATGAAATATTTCAATGTAGTGTTTTGGGGTGTGAATCTATGATAATCATTTCACCTAAAGTATGGATAGAAATAGATTCAATATAGATTTAACCTACCATTATATATGTATGGCTCCATTAAGGTTTTGACCACCAATAGTTCAGCTCCAATACATCATCATGGCTTTATCCATTTGACTATTCAACATTATTTCCTTCATCAAAGAAAATCAATGTGGAATAGTTTGTAAAAATCCATAATCAATTGGTTTTCATCATGTATTTTAAAATCCTTTAGAAAAACATCAATACTAAAAGAAAAAGAAGAGGGTTCCTCTTTTAGGGTTAGGGCTTCATCTAGTGAAAGATGACAGACTAAATCGTAAACAACACGTGTTTGAATAGAGTTCCCAATGCACTCCAAAAAAAATTAAACTAAGACCTACCATTTAACAGTCTCATCTAAACATTGAATCTAAAGATATTCCTTAATTAATCACATCACATGTACCTAAAATGATTGGAGCATCACAATCAATTAATGATACCTCTTTAAAGGAGCCTAGTTTCCTTGTGAAAATTAAAAGATGTAGAAAATTATTCTTGGCACAAGATGATGATGATTATATATAAGAAACTATAACCCTTGATATTATTCAATAATAACCATTACTTTATTCAATGATAATAGCATAAACAATAACACTTCAGAAGAACTTGCCACAACAAAAATTTAGAGTCAATAATAGTAGAACCTATTGAGGAATATTTTAAGGCAATACACTCATAGAATAAATTATATTAAAATAAGTAGAGTCCCCTCCATATTCTTCAATTACTAATATAAGGCCACTACTAGATAAAGGGAAAAATATTATAGTCTTTGAAGAAGAAATATCATCCATCCCCACTAAAGGTCTAAAATTGTAGCTCATAATTACATTATCTAAAGTTGATGTCATCACAAAACAATAATATTTAGATATTATTTATCTTGTGGCTCAGCTATAATGTAAGGATTTCCTCAATTCTTCTTTAACTCAAGGATTACACAGTTTAAAAATAAGGCTTTAGATCACATAAATAAAATCAATAGGATTGAGGAATAAGTAACTCATTTTTATGAATAAATGGTAAATTATTGGATATATATCACTGAATTAGAAGAATAAAACATATTATTAAAACATCAACTCCAAAATTCTTAGCAACAATAGCTTTTTATGTAAACTTCATCTTCTTCTAAACATTCAGTTGATCAAGCCTGTCAAACTATCATTTCTTATTATGACTATCTAGACAAATAGAATCAAGTGTTTTTGAGTTCAATTAATTCAAGGAAAAAAATTCATTATAAAATCAAAAAAATATAATGAAGGGAAATATATAGAAATAAAAATAGCATACTTATAAAATTGAATCTAATCTACAAGTTGCATTTTAGATAGGGGAATACAATCTAGATTGAAGAGCTCCTTAGCCCTCCTACAACCTCTATTTACATGAATAATTTTGTAGGTGACATATATTCAAAATATCATGTGATATAAATCATAATATTGAAGATCCTCTAATGTTTTTGAACATTTTTTAGGAATCTACTCCAAATCAAAAAGATTTATTATGTAAATTTTATTTTTGTAATATAATGTTAAGATACTATAATAAGTTTATGGTCAATCCATTTGTGGGATAAGTCCATCTGAGATCTCTTCTTTCCACTTATAAAAATCATATATCTTGGAAAGGTAGACATGAGGATTATGTGACAAAATCTAAAACTACATGGCTATGTATTAGACTTGCTTTTTCCAGTTCCAATAATTTATTGATTAACTGCATATCTGCTTATTTGATGAAGAGAGGTCATATCTCCGACCAATTTAAGATGGAGATTATGAATAGAAAAAGCCATAAATGACATGATCATTTATGTTAATAATTAAGGAAGTAAACAAATTTGGGTTGGCATGAGATTTAGGCCACCACTTTTTCTCACTCATATTCCACCATAGCATATATGATGTCCTCAAATAGATGACCAATTAAAAAATTGGAAATAGATGGTGTAAATGTATAATGGTTTCAATAATCCCTTGGATGATCATTGGGATAGTGAATTTAATATGTATTACCTTAGAAAATATTTACAAGATAGAATTAGAAGTTATGAGGGGATAAGAAGTAGCAGAGTTTGCAAAAGAGACATGAAAAAGGTAAAGTGTGGGGGAAATGATGAGTACAAAATATGATTGATTTTACTATTAATTTTCTTCATTTTATTTCCATTACCTCTCATCTAGATTGAATAATGTAAGGATATTAGGATTATATCTAATTCTAGTGTAGTAAATGGATGTTTTATCTTATTTAATGTAATTAAAGTCTAAGTTACTAATTATGTCATATAGTTATAACTCATTACATGTTTGATCTCTTAATTTTTTGTATATACAGATGATATAATAGTCTATAAGGAATAAGGACCTTTTTGATGACCTTATAAAGAAACCTATATGAAGGATATTGAATTCTAACAAGCTATAAACTCTTTGGACACACTTATGGCTCATTCAAGTCTTAACCTAACTTATCTGTGGACCTATCTAGTAGATACAAACTCATATAATCTACTACTAAAAACTTGCCTAGTAGCTATATACTCACTCAATCCATACCTATGGGCTTTTTTAAGATCAAATTTCATTCTTCACCTAAGCATTCTACCATTCCTATCAACCTAGTATCCTTGTTATAGACTTCACTAGGTTTTCACATAAATATCTTTGGACTTTGCCAGAGTTGTTATGAACTCTACCAAAACTACTCTAGACTCTTCTAGTCCAACTTTTTAGCTTGGATGACTAAATATTTTCACTTTCCATCTCTGTTAATATAATTAAAAATTATTCTGGTCACATACTACTTATGGTATTATTATAAATAGTAGATCTGTAAATAAACTTTCTATGTATATATATATATATATATATATATATATATATATTGGTTAGTGTAAATATGTCACATAGTCTTTTATAAGGCAATTCAATCTAATAGATCTAAGAAGTCATTCTTAATAAATATGTAGTGAATTTTGTAATGGACATATCTTGATAAAGGAAGATTGGCTATTGAGATCTAGGGATCTACAGTTGCAACATTATATAAGTGGATTTTTATGTCCTAATATACAAGATAGAAGAGAGAATTAATATATTTCTATTCAGTTAATATTTTAGCACAATTATACTTATATTCATGTAATCTATTTTGATCAATTAATAAAGATATCTCTAGTTTTCAAGTACCATGTTTTATTTTTAATCCTATTCCCAAGCTGAGCAAGGGCCCACTTTCCCCAAGAATCAGGTATGTATTTCTTTATGGTAGTTTATGTATTTAATTTTTTTAGTAATTATAAATATATTTCATTTTCCTAACCTATAATAAATTATATTTTAGTTCTAAGAGTTAGTTCAAGATTGCAAATTATTTGCATTCAATAAGTGTGTCTACTTTTAACAAATTATTTACTTTAAATAAGTGTGATTACTTTCAATAGAGTGTTTATTTTATTAAATTAAATTATAGATTATTTTAATTCTACATGTGTGTTTCTTTATTGCATAAGCAAATCCTCTATAGAATAGATTAGATTAGACATTTACAAAGGAAAAAAACCCTCCCAATCATCTATGTAAGACCTACAACCATAAGACTTTCTATAGATAGCTTTGTATTCTACCCCTAGTTTGAATGATATAAATATAAAAGGTTGATTAAATGAAGGGCTAAATGACACTCATCAAAATTTACTGCTTGTATCAATCAAATGCCATAGCAATATGAAGGATTAAAATTTTTGACATAAAATTAGTCTAAAAAAGGTCATCTATAGAGATCCAAAACTTTTGCACATAGGAACAAACTTTAAAAACCTAGACATAGGTTCACCCAAAAGCTCAAAATAGTTCTACATAGAGGACACTAACACCAAAATAGGGATACTAGTGCCACATGGTGATACTATCCAATTAGGGTGTTACTATCAAATAGGGGTTTTGACACGTGGATCCTATCTGTGACACTCAAACTAGTCTCTGTCTCATTTTTTAGCCTATATATCATCTATTGTAGTCATTTTCTAGATAATTCTCATTTACATTATTTATTGATATTTTTACAAAGGTCAAATTAAGTCAATCTTGTTATAGATCAATGGCTATATTTATTGCATATTTCTACCTTGATTTACTATAATGAACTCTTTAATAACGTATGATTTATTTTCATCTATGTCCTAAAAGGTTAACACATTTGGTGAACTTGACTTCATTTAAATATTTCACAAATCCTAACCCTAGATAGCACTAGGGTTTATGTTTCTAGCCTTCTAAGATCCATACTAAAATTTAAAAATTGTATATTTTCTAATTTTTATTTTGTATAGTAATTATAATAATGGTAGATGAAGTTTATCAATTTTTAATAAATTTTTTTCTAACTTCCTTCGTATGCTTGTTTCCTTTCATTTAGAATGAATTCAAAGATGACATAAATGCATATGTACATGATGCTTTATATCACTTAAAATGTATGTCATATTTCATTTTATCTCTATCATGTTATTGTTATCTTATGTTGAATTTAATTAAGAAACAAATCCTTACATACATATATGATCAATGATAATATAGTTTATTAGACCTAATCCATAAATTAAATACCCTAAAAACCACATTTCGAGTTTTAATGTCATATCTTAGGCATAGGAAAGAATATTCTTCTCCTCCTCATCTCCATGAGGGTTATATTTACTTTCCCTCTAACTAGATCCATGATATCAATCTTCCACAATATGTCACAACATATACTATTGTTACTAATGCCCATATTTATCATATCCATGAATCCACCTCTCCCATATAAGGTGTGTTCCTACATGATCAATCAAAATTAACTAGGGTTTCCACTTATGGGACTCCAAGGGATCAAATCATTAGTATGAACAAGCTAATATCAAAATTATAGAATCAAAATTAGTTATTAAGTGAAAAGGTCACATTATTCACTAATAAAATTACATTTACAAAGTCTTTAGAATATGCTATTCTTGATCATGTATATGGATCTACACCTAGAAAATTTGTGCCTAACACTCTTTCATATCCAAATCATAAACTACAAAATGATAAATACAATCAAGATAAAAATGATACACAAAATAGGAATAAATAGAGTCTCCCCCAGCTTAACAATGAAAATATTATAGTAAGGGTGATATTTTATAGACTTTTAGAGATAGACATCAAGAACAACCCCATGATCATGCAAAGATTTTATAAGCGATAATGGAAATGAAGAACAAATCAAATAATGGTTAATCCTATACTCCCCCAGATAATATTATTATTACACCTAATTTAGGAACAAATCAACTTATACAACAACCCATTTTAAGGTGAAAACATTTAACAATGGAAAAATATCCTATGGATAGTTCCTCCTCTCCATATATACAATCCCTTATTCATGAGACTCATTCTCTATAAGCTAGGGTGTTACATCTTGAGAAGGGAGATACTAGGCCATCACATGCATTGTATTCTCATGTTATTTTACATACACCTTTGGCACATTACGTAGTTATAACTCCTTTTCCATGCATATTTATGTCACTTAAGCTTACATTTTATGATGATAAGGGTGACCTAGAGTACCATCTCTAAGATTTCCACATAACATGTTTGGATTACGTGTCCAATGATTAGAACCTCACTATGTTTTTCCCATATAGTCTAAAGGACCATACCTTATAATGGTTTAATGATCTTAAAAATTAGTGTATCACCTTATTTAACCCATTATTACATATGTTTTAGCACAATTTTTAATAAAAGTTAGTGACAAGATTTCATATGCTCAAGTAGCACAATTCAAACAAAATTCCAAAGAACCTATTGCATAATGTCTTATGATATAAGATTATATTATAAAATTTGACTATCCCCATGGTAGATAGAGAGATCCAATAAATATTTAAATAGATCCTAATACCAACATTTCATGAATCTATCTTGTTTAACAAGTTTCCAACCTTCACATATTTATGAGACAATGTGAAATAAAGAGAAGTCAATATTCTCTCTATGGGTAAATGAAAATATACAAGTGGATCAAAATAAACTACTAAGATTAATATTAAGACTATATATAATTTAATAACCACTAAAAATAAGAGTGATCCAAAGGCCATAATTAATGTATCTTCTGATCCATCTCCTCACCTAGTTTTATCAACTCCTCCACTAAGAGTTTTCACCCACCTTTTAGAATCCCAAAATGTGTTTTACAATAGCTCTTGGAATGTAATGTCATATCTCTCCCTCCCATAAAATAGTTTGATACGACATGCCCTATTATAAAAATCTATGATTCTAATACATTCTATGAATATCATAGGGTACTAGGCCATAATAAAAATGGATGCATCACATTGAAACATAAGATACAATATTTGATAGAGACCAACATAATTAATGTGAGCTCATCCATAGAGGCACCCAAAATTCCAAAAATGGAAGCTAAGGTATTGAAAATATTCTTCAATATATTTGTAAAGCATATAATAAATGAGGTAGGGGAACTTTAGGTATTCACTATACATATCAGGAACATCCACCATTGGAATCATATCATATTACTATAGAGGATACACAACCCCTGCACAAGATCATTAACTCATATCACATTATATTTTTAGCTAGAAAACTCATCACTTTATTAGATGAGGAGATCATTGATGATGATTCATATTTATATGCACTCTTTGTATGAGCCTACATAGATCATCATCCTATTCGGAATGTTATGGTTGACAATGGGTCACATATTAATATGTGAAATATCACACTTATATAATATTTGGGGTATTTAGGGTAGGATATATCTCCTGTAAATAGTTATTTATGGTTTTAGTGGCCATGTTTAGAGCTCCATTAGGGATATTAAACTTCCTCTCTAGATTTTACTAGTATGTGTTGCCACTAGATTCTTAGTAGTACCTAGTGAAGACACATGTGACATATTATTAGGTAGGTTATGGATACAAAAATTATGATCCATCCCATCCATTATGCATGTGTGCCTTAAATATATACATGAATATTAGGTGGTTGTGGTTGAGGGTCTTTGATATGAGTGTCCTCTACTTATACCATAGGAATTTACACCATAGTTACTAATTATATCTAAATTACTAGTTACAACTCTAAGCATTCTTCTTAGTTATACACAACATAGTTCATTAGAGCCACCAATGTAGGTGAGTTCCACTATTATAGTGTTACCACATATGTGTACTCTCCCATGAACACCATTATTAGAGAGATCCCTATGTCAGATATATGTTATAGATTCTATATGGCCTCCCTCTACTCCTTTTCCTGAGATGAGTATTATTAAGTTCTCATTGAACTCAACATAGGGCACCTCTACCAGATATAACATATTCTACCGAATGGGTCCCTAAGACCTATACAATTTATAGGACACCATAGTCAAATTCACATATTCTTAGCACCACTTCATAGGTACTGCTAGCTATAGATCCCTCAGTACAATAGGTTCTAAGGCTTTAGTTACCTTTTCATACAACACACATAATTATTGTTTATTTATTTTACTCATGCCACATTGATGCCAAGTTTCCCATGAGACTCATTGGTTACTATTGTTACTCCCTTATTGCACATACTTTCCTTATTTATCGCTCCTTATATATAGTTTTATTTTCATATTGCTTATATATAGATTAAATCTAGAAAATACAAAAATAATATATATTATGTCAAAAAATAAAAACATTAAAATATCTACTCAAAAAATATAAAATTTCCATGTTCATGCTTCTTATATTTTCAAGACACTAAATATGCTAGATATCTTATTATAATTGGTTTTTATCATATATACATGCTTCACTTATTCTTTTCAAGTGCTTGTACATTATTATAGGACTCAAGACCACTAAACTAATCCAAATTTGTTATTATCTACCTATTAGTAGCATATATATAGATACATGGGTTCTTCATTTGACACATTCACCCTTTTAGGGGCACCCTGTCAACAATCTCAATTACTAGGTTACATATTTCTAATCTCTACATCATATATTTAGCATTATTATATTTTATATTGATAGTACTACACCTACTCATATTTTTTATTGACTACTACTATTTTAGACTCAGCTTATGTGCATCTTAGATCTTGCATAGATTTTTATTATATGTTAATGCATGCTCTTATTTATAACTTTCCTAGTCTAGAATCAATTATGTCTCTATGCTTCATCTATTCAAGGGAATTAGAATATTCCATTGATATATAACTTTATGCCACCTTTTTTCATTGTATGTATGATTTGGATATTTGTCCATGTACTTGTGTTACCTTCCTGATTATGTGTGCAAATTTGAATATGTCATTCCATGTGGCTCTAAGTCAAACTGATTTTTATTTATGTATGTACACATTTAAACATTTCCTTGTATGTCTTACTTTCTTAGATTTAGTGACACATTCATAAGTCCCTTATACTATGGACCCTTGGCCTAGTTTGTATGACTCATGTGTATTGTATGTATGCATTATTATATGTATTATGGACATGAGACTTGTCTCTTACTTATTACACACTCCAATTTTGGATTCAATGAGGGACCTCATATATCTCCACTTCCTACATGGGTGTTGTGATGGACATCATTCCATATCCCCTAAGGTAGTTACTCAATTATTACTCATATTTATTGTTAACATACATCATTATATCTATTTTGATAGCTTTGTGAATGTCAGATCTCACATACATCACACACCACAAACTTATGCTTAGATTATCTTACATTCTGATGTTATGTATGCACATTATATTATTTTATTAAACATATATCATATATACTCCAAATAACACACATTTTATAGAGCTTTTCATTTTAAGGACAATTCTTGCATAGGTTCAACAACTTGACCCAAAGAGGGGGAATTCATATAGGTTTGTCATCGAATATAGATTCACTTAAAGTATAATTTTTAGTACACATGGTTAGAATATAGAAAATAGACTTAGGAAACATAGGGAACATAACGACATAAATATTAGTTACAGTCACATAGAAATCATTGCATTATAACATTAGAACCCTAAATTGGGACACTATCACCACATGGTGCTACTATCCAATATATGGTGTTATTATCTAGTATCCTTAATTTAATAAAATTTTATATTTCATAGAAAAGTATAACATTTAAAATATAGGTTTACACAGGTTCAGTTACAAATTATCAAATTTGTCATAGTTTAGCTTAGGTTCATACTAGTTTGGTTAGATTTGGGGCATCATGTGTGGCATGATCATTCCCATTTTACTTTAAATACTCAGATATAGACTATTATGACTCAATACAAAACACATATACTCAAATATCATATTTGGGGGCATGTGTGTGGTACATTATTTCTATGTGCTCACTTATAAACTAGTTGATCATTACTAAATTCCATGTAATTATTTATGTTGTACACATTATACACCATGTTCCATGTTACACACCATATTTATACATTATTAGATTTTCAATGTTTAGATTTTTTTAGTGGCCAAGAGATGCCTAATATACTTGAGTGGCCATAGATATGACATATCCAGCTAGATATCTCTAGTTAGACATCTCTATTTAGATATTTATAGTTACATCATAGAGTTTCAGATGCATCTACTACATTTGCATAGGAAATGATGGAGGCATAGTCAACTTTTGATTTTTATCCACGTACATGAGATGGTTGGGAACACCATCATTCCAATCCATGTTATTCATAGGTCATGATCTACCAAGTAGGGGTTGGTAAAGATGGACTCAGAACTAGATTGAGTTCTTGAGCCACTCACAAATGGGGATTAAGAAAGCCATTAACTTAGTCTAAGTTATTCATCGATTAATCACTATATATAAACACATAGGTTATCAATAGGTTTATCCATTAGAATTAAAAATTGGTGAGGTGTATTCATTCATTTCTTCTCTCTTATCACTTTAATTAGTTTTTTCTTTACCTTTGATATCTCTTAAGGATTGATTTATGCACATTTATATTATAGGACATGCAATGGAGCATGTTTCACATACCCAGATCCACATTCATAGGATTCATATCTTAGGTAAGTCAAGGTCTAATTATTTTTACTCTATTCAAATTATTTAACTTTGTTGTATTTTTTTCAAAATAATTTCCTCTCATTTCTTAATTTTGAAATTAAGTAATGAAACTAGTAATAGAGTGGGTAGAATAATACCTGGTAAAGTGAATGCATGAATCTAGATGATGATGGGAACTCTTCTTTGGATAAGAAGGAATAACTTATAGATAATAAAGACACTCAAAAATGGGGTTATTATAAAATAGATAAGTGGATTTCCTTGTGTGAGCTAGATCCAAGAAGCATATTGCATTCTAGGAGGTCATCAGTTCACTATAATTACAATTAAGTCAAAAATTATAAAGTAAAGATATAATTACATAAGATAAAAAAATACAAAAAATTTAGAATTTTATTTAATATAAAATGACCAAAAGTAGTGAACTCAATCAATAATTATGCTAAAATAGTTGGGATCTAGTCCAAAAAATCAAAAAAGGTATTATAATTAGGCAATAATGGAGAAAGTTGGGTTTGACTAGGGTTATGAGGCTAAAAATAGATTGTTATATTTTTATGCCAAATTGACCATCAGTGGTCAGGTAAACCATCAGTAGTTTATGATAATCATAAGTCATTGGGTAACCATTGATGGTTGAAGTGACCACTGGTGGTTTTGGTAATCATCGGTGGTTAACTATATAATTCTATAAATGGTCAAAAAAGAAGGTGTAGATTGCCTATTTGGGTAACTAGAGGTCTATTATAGGGCTAAGTGGTGGAAAATAAAATAACGATGGGTTTGATAAATCAACAAAAATAATTTAAAGATACCTAAAACTTGATGGTGGAAGGCTGAAGTAATTTGGCTAGAGTGACAGTACTTTAGCTTTCAAAAGTGATTCTAATAGAGTTTCAGGTCTCTATTGATGTTGCTTGCCAAAATGATGAAAGATAACTATATAGAAGAGAGCTTGGATGTAAGATTGTGGGTTATGGATCCATTTCACTTCATCCTCTTCTCTTTTTATAGGATGATGTTTCTAATTGGGGTGGAGGATAAAGTTGCCAATTCCTGTTATTTAAATCTATTTTTTAAACCAAGTTACCATTTAGGGAGATACTTATCTCATACAAAGTTTTCAATGCTTTAAAAATTTAAATCAATATTGGAGACCTGACCATTGATGGTTAGGCCAACCATCAATGATTAGGATGGTCGTATATAGTTAAGGGGCTAAAAGAAAATGGGTTAAAGCAAGTTAAAAATGGGGTGAATTAAACGGTTTAGTTAAATGTGTTAAATTAGGAGTTTGATAGGGTCAAGAGGTAGTTTGAAATCATAATATATCATGTATAGTTTTTAAGTGTCTACATTTTCCCCCTTTTTTATGTAGCTTTGATCTAACAAGCTACATAACAAAAATGAATAGATTGTTGGTCATGGTCTGATTGCCTCAAGTATGGGAGGAGGTGTTCCCCCTCAAACTATAAGTTGATGAGGTGAAAGAAAAATTGGGTTAAGTTTTGATAAATGCTAAATGGTATTCATAAGGTGGGTGACATAAAATGTTGGGTATTTGAGATGAAAACAAGTACACCAAATGTGACTAAGTGCAATAATCAAAATCATGCAAAGATAAACATTACCAATGTTGTTAAACATATGGCCAGGTTCTAGGAATACATGTGATAGGGTTACTATTCCACATCATTGGTCATAATTGATTGGGTTATGCCTATCAATCCATCTAGACAAGATCTATTTTGGTCATAAGTATCTAGGCTAGGAAGTGTATTGTGTAGACTAATTACCCAATGAATACTATATTCACCAGTCTGATTAAACATTAATTGTCCACCCTGGGTGTATAATATTTTTAAGAGTGTCAACACTATATATGCATTATTGATTCAAAAATCAACTTGTTTTTCTAGTTTTAGTATAATAGATTTATGTTGAATTTATTGAGTAGTTATATTATGAAATTACTATGATAGAAATTATGGAACTATTCCAAACTTATGTATCATACATGCATCACACTTATAGAATCAAACTTAACAGTAAAATCTATTTTCACAACATACTAAAAATCAAATAGGGTTACGATATGCACAGTAGCTCATTTTGAGTTTCCCTTCCTCATTCATAACAAAGCTCTAATCCCTCTATGATAAAATTCACAACTTCTTACAAATTCAAATTTCTTATTACTTAATTTTGGATAGAAAGGATATAGTAAAAGCTTATACTAATATTTCCTTAGAATTATCTAACTCCCTAATTGGGTCTAAGTTATGCCTTTAAATAAAAAAGTTAGTTTATTGGTTCCAAACTAAAAACACCAAACTAGGAAATAATGCAAATACTTATAAACTACCCTAGTCAACCTTTTAGTAGTTAGTAACTAAAATTACTTATTTTAGGCTTGAATAGGTTAGAGACAAGGCACATTTTTTCCTATTTTATCTCCTTCTATCTTTTCTCATTATCCTTATCTTTACTATTTTTGATAGCATATTCAACATAGTCTTGAATGTAGGGAATCCATATAACTATGATTATTCTCAAATTTTCATTATTTTCCAAAGACAGTTGGATGTGTCTACAAGGTCTCCTCAATAATGACTCTACTTTGCATGGTAGATATAGGCACCCTATAGTGGCTACAGGAAACCTGTAGGTGTAACCTTCAATTATTAAGTGTATTCTATAGTAGCTTCAGGCAATCTATAGGTGAAGCCTATATTTATTTTGGACACTCTATATTGGTTACAGGTAACCTATAGGTGAAGCCTACAACTGTTATGGGCACTCTGTAATGGTTTTAGGCAACCTATAGGTGAAGTCTATAGTTGCTACATGAATCCTAGAGAAGTTATGACTATAGCAAGATTTTGTAGCTTTACATTACCCTTTAAATGCTTATTAGATAAAGTCAAACTAATATAATTCAATCAACAAAAATCATCCATCCAATATAATTCAATCAATGAAAGTCATCTATAATTCATAACATAATACACACACACACACACACACACACACACACACACACACACACACACACACACACACACACACACACACACACACACACACACACACACACACACACACACACACACACACACACACACACACACACACACACACACACGCAAACACACACACACACACACACACATTAATGAACATACAAAATCATAACTTCATTCATTTATTTACATTAGTGATAGATAGTTATGGGATTTATACCAAAAAGGGCATACAATAAGCATGGGTGAGGCTATAACAGTAAGCAATAGGTGGCCTCATCACACCCCATAATCAATCTCTTACTTGACCTTGAGGAGGCCTCGGTTGCATTCTAGAACAAAAAAACTTTCTAAAGTCTAGGGCGTCAGGGAAACGTACCCCTTCAAAGAGATAAAAACCTTTAGCATTCTCAATGTGCCTCTATCTTTTATTCTCTACCTCTCTATTAGCTAGAACATTTCATTCCCAATCAGGGATTGGGAACCAAAATATATAAGGTTAAAACATCAATCCCAACCATTATACTTTCCACTCACTAACAAGTTCAATATACAAGTATAGTATGTGGATGGCCTCTCTAAGGTTTTGAGTTGAGTATGTTTCTTTTTGTTTCAAGGCATTCAAGATTTCTTCCCATCTGTGAGAGTAGATGGAAAATTTTTACCTTTCATCTCCTTCCATGAGACTCAAATAGTGGTTCTAGACTTCTACTTATTTTTTGGCAACCCATTCCTATGGAGCATCTATGTTCATAAATGAAGTCCATTCATCTACTACAACATCAGAATCTTTAGATTCACTCCTGATCATTAGGGTGGCTTCTTTCTCTTTTTCTTTATTTCCTTCCATTTTTTTCTTCTTTCAATTTCATTCAAAACATATGAATAAAATGAATTTAACAAGGTATCCCCCAAATAAATGTTGGGGTTCCATTTTGTATCACTAGGAACAACATATTGGTGAATGTAAAATTCACTTAGCTAGGCTTGAAGATTAGGATAAAAATGTATATATTCTTTAAATAAAGTTTTTAGGTCATAGATCATACAATATTGATCATTCAAATTCCTATAATACCTAAATATTAATTATTTTTCTTCTAGGTACATGTCATACACCATAGAAGGTGGTATGCACTCCATTATCATTTCAGTAGTTTCATGCATTTTACTAATCTTTTCCTAATTTCAAAAAATTACATTTTTTTCTTGTAATTCATGTTGCTATTTTGCTTAAACATAACCCTTGAATCTCTACACCAATTCTTTCTGGTAAGTTTCATTATCACTAATTTTTTTTTTAGTAAAATCAAAAGATCATTAGCTTCTACTAGAGTGGTGGTTGAGAAATCCACATCAATAACTTCTTCTACATTAGGTGTAGGTGTAGTGGGCAATAGAGGAAGAAATACTTTATATAAAAGTACCAAAGATAGAGCATGCTCTACTATAGATTCCTCCATGAATAAAAATATAGGTTCCTCTATTATCTTCCATTTATCCTTAGAGGGGTCTACAAACTCTGCTACTCTCATAAGCATTTCAATTCCTTGTTTCCCTTTTAGTTCTATCATCTCTTGTTTGACTCTGTATATCTCCTCCATTTCTTGTTCCAATGTTTGGAACTTCTGACCATGAGAAATTTTTTCTTGTTCTCTTCTTGTTTCCATATCCTCTTCTTCTTTTAACTCTTCTTCTTCTTTCTCTATAACCTTTCTCAATTCATCCTCTGTGTATCCAATTTTTTTAGGAGATCAATGTCCTCCTCAGTGAATCTGGATGGAAGAGGTGACTATTCTTCTTCTTCTTCTTCTTCTTCAGTATATCTTTCATTAGTATACCATTCCTCTACTTCAAATCCATTAGGGGTTTTCTTAAGCCTAGGCTCTTTCTTTGGTTTTTCATCATCACTAATATCTATGGTTAAGGAGGCTAAAAAGGTATTTTATTTCTTCATCCTTTGAGATCTCCTAGGAGACACCATGGGCTTATTTCATTTATATTTAATTTTACTTACAGGAGGGGTGTCTAATGGAATTTATATTTATTGTGCATCAGTTGACAATGAAACTTCTTATGTATCAAGAGACAGTGGAAATTCTTCTTATACAGTAGAAGATATGGAAACTTCTTCCTAAGGTGAGGACATAATGGGATAAGGGGCATGTTACTATGGGCTTTCCTCCTCTATGTTAGAAGGGGATAAGACCAATATTATCATCTTCTTCTTTCTTTTAGTAGTCCTAGATGGTCCTTCAGTGGCTATGGGCTAACCAACAACACTAGTGCCCACTAGATCTTCCTAAATAGTTTGTTGGGGTTGCTCCTTAGAAGATTTCGTCTCATTAGTTCCCTCTTATTACTGGGGTGAAATATTTTCTAGGGCCAAAAATTACTCACAAGTGAGGTCAAGCTTGATAGAGGCTATTCCTTGCTTAATTATAAGCCATAGAAGGTAGTGGTGAGATAGGGTTGTTCTAGTGCCTTTCTGATATTCTTTGGACATTCTTTTCAAGATATTCCATAATAAAATCAGAACATTAATCACTCTATTATGTCTTAAATGATTCAAAAATTTGAAATCAAGAGTGTAAATGAGGGAATAACTTACATTAAAGGTCATGTACTTGATAATATATGATACTATTTTTCTCCATTTTATAGGTAGATTGAATCTTTCCACACCTCCTTTCTTTAGTACCAATCTTTCACCTTCCTAGCAAAACTGCTACTTGCCCTCTTGGCCATTTG
The DNA here is from genome assembly GCA_037957365.1 of Torreya grandis. Taxonomy (NCBI): domain Eukaryota; kingdom Viridiplantae; phylum Streptophyta; class Pinopsida; order Cupressales; family Taxaceae; genus Torreya; species Torreya grandis. The sequence goes on from JARHVA010009287.1 coordinate 231,289, forward strand.
GTCTATCTTGCCAATTTTCTCTAATGATTGGTATCTTAGTTGTTTGGCTCACCAAAGTCTTAGTAACTAGAAATGTGATGCCACCTACAGTGGCTTGGTTCCCATCAAAAGATCATATAAATTCCCTGGTAAGTGGTTTTGAAAAATATTTTAACCGTTAAAAATAGGTAGTCCAACAAGCTCTATAGAAAACATCTCAACTAGCTTGGTCTCCTCGTAAATGCCTATGATCTAAGGGCTCTCTATACACAATTGACCCTCCTATTTTCACTTCTCCACTTTCCTTTCAATCAATAGGCAATTGCACATGCTTTAGGCTTTATGGAAGTCTATTGGTAGTAGGTTTTAGGTCTAAAATGGTAAACCATGGGGTTTGTAGGTTGCAAGGTTCTCATGGCACATGAGGCTTAACCTGTAGCATCTCCCCCCACATGAATTGTCATGTGTCCTCAAGTGATGGGGATGCAATAAGAAATATGAGATGATATAGGTCATCATGAGGAATAGTGTGATTTTAGTGGAGAGGTGATAGATTTTTAAATGAATAATTAAAGTCATAATTAAATATGTGTTATTAATACCATACATATAGATTAGAATAATGAATGACATTTTCTATGAAAAAAGATATGACATACCTTGTAACAGTGGTATTTTGGATGTGATGCCTAAGCAGTCACATGTGTGTTGGCATGCAAATATTTGCATGTAAATGATTAATGATGTAATGAGTGGGTTGGTAGTTGGGGATGGAGTAATGTGGATCCTTTATAAAGTGATTAAGAGATCATGGATTAGTAGGCATTGATGATGCCTAAAATACATGTAATGCAAGGTAAGATACATGGAATAGAGGTCTTAGATGTGGATTATAAATGATTACTATCATATCATCTAGTGACAATTAAAAAATTGAGTACTGTAAGTGGTGGTTAGAAGATCCTAAATAGGTAGCTGAGGGCAATACTAGCTAGTGACCTTCATATGGATAAACTAACTAATAGGAGTCTAGATGTTGTTCATGCCCTATAGGTTTTGTGCTTGGTCTTAGCTATAGTAATTATTAGGGTCTAAGAATAGAACTAGAGTTGTAGATGAAGCATGAGTATCCTTGAAGGCAAAATTCTAGTTTACAACATTTCCACATGGAAAGGTAAGTTATACGTTGTCTTGTGGCTCTATAGTTTGATAGTTAGGGGTAAATTTAGGAAATAGATATGAAACATGCTACCCAAATCATCCTACATTCTTATATGAGGTTGTCTAATGACTTCCATGTAATGCTCAAAAACTAATATCTAGACCATCAGTGAGATTTTTAGGAGGATCTATCTTGTATGCTCTATAAAAAGGTTAAAATAGGCATGAGAGGCCACCTATAGTAGCTATAGAGGTGCCCATAGAAAACTAAAAAGTGATGGCTAATTGTGTAGAAGGTGCCTGTATCAACTTTTAGGATTGCCCATAGAAACTTTAGGAATGCTGATAGCAATGACAAGAATATTTATAACAACTTTAGGAAACCTGTGAAAATAGTTGGGATTTAAGGGATTGACTTCTCTCTACTTCTATTTTTAGGTTATCCTTTTTAGTTATTTATTTTTTTACCCCTAAATAGCTAATAAGATAGTTTTCTATTTATGTCTTTTTTATAGATCTAGGTAGCTAGCAAGCTAGTTTTCTACCCAAAAGCTACCAATAATACCCAAAAATGGGTTTTCATTATTTGATTTTTTTGACTCAAACTACTATTTAGAGTAGAATGTTTATTTAATGGTCCTGGCCAAGTCACCTAGAAATGTGACTTGTGAAGGACTAGAGAAAGGTTTCATTCATCATGCCAATGGAGGGAAAGGATGTCTTCCTCTCCTTCTTCAATTGAGTGTGTACTATGTTTTTGTCTGGTGTGGCAACCTACCTAACCAGGGCATCATTGTATCCATATTGTAAATACTATCATATGTGACTGGTAAATTCTTCTTGAGAAGTTGCTTTTGTACAACTTGATTATATGGATATTAACTAGTAGACATAATTTTACTAGATTAATAGTTTACAATTAAACTACTCCATTGTCAAAAATAATCTCAATCTTAAAAGGACCAAGTCATCTAGTCTAGAGTTTACCAATGTGGTCCTTGTATTTGGAATCAAAGAGAAGGGCCCAATCTCCAGTATGGAATAACCTAGTATTAATGTGTCTATCATGCCATCCAATCTATTTCTACTATATAAGTTTTGTGTTTTGTAATGTCTATTGTCTATATTCATCTAAGGCATTCAACTATAGAAGCCTTTCTTTTTGGGTTTTCATATATATCCATCGCTAGTTTTAATGTTGTTTGTAAGGTCTTGTGTTCAAATTCACTAAGTAAGATAGGTTTATTTCCATAGACCAAATCATATGGAGTGAAGCATGTAGTGGTCTTCCATGTGATTCTCTAATCCCACATAGCTTTAGGAAGCCTAGTCTCCCAATCCTTATGAGATAGACTAAAAGTCTTTGTCAAAATATTTTTGAACTTCGTGTTGGTGACTTATACCTATCCATTAGACTATAGATGATATGGAGTTGATTTTTTTATGTCTAATCTCCTATTTCTAGACTAAGGTAGTAATTAAATTAGTAGTGAATTGGGGTCCCTGATTAGTGACTATGATATGGAGTTGTTGAGGCATTCATCAAATGTCTCCCCATAGACTATGAAGTCATCCATGTAGATTTCAACATATTTATTGGCCATATCTACAAAGATACTCAGAACAAGCCTTTGGAATATATCTGAAGCATTACATATCCCAAAGGGTAATATATCATAAGCATAAGTACCCTATGGACAAGTAAAAGTGGTCTTTTCTTGGTCCTCAAGAGCAATTCTAATCTGGTTGTAACCACTAAAGCCATTCATAAAGGTAAAATATTTCTTCCTTACCAGTGTGTCCAATACTTGGTCAATGAAGAGTAGATGAAAGTGATCCTTCCTAGTTTTTGTGTTCAGTTCCCTATAATCAATGCATACATGCCATTCTCCATTTTTCTTTGCTATAATTACCAAAGGTGACACCCATTCGCTATTAGAGATAGGATATATAAATCCAACAATTAAAAGTTTTTGTAATTCCTTTTTGACTATTTCTTGAAGAGTTGGATTCATCTTACATTGTGGTTATCTAATTGGTTGGCACTTTTCTTTGATATAAATATAATGTGTGCATGTTTCTAGGATAATTCCTTACATATCTTCATAATCCCATGCAAAATAATGTTTGTGAGTATGCAACATGCTAACTAGATGCTTTTCCTTATTTAATTCCAACTTGTTATTAATAAGCAATGTGTTCTTTGGAGAGATTTTAATTTGTTTTTAGAGTTATTTCATTATTTACATATTACTAATAGATCAAGTTTGGCTACAACTATGAGGCAACAACTGGTGGAATGTTTCCTGTATAAATTTAACATAATTATCCAATTCCTAGAAGATAGAAAAGGGGCACTCAATACTTTGCAAGTAGTTGAGATCTATAGCAGGAGTCTGGTAATTATTCTAAATAATATTGGATATAATGGTATCTTACTCTTGATTAGACAATGTGCATGCATGGTCTATGGTGAATACAGGAATCAAGGAAGGTTGAACTACCTCCTCATCTTCACCTCATAATGTAAGCTTTGGTGAAAAAATAGACTCTTTTAGGGGATAAAGAACCAACTGCTTAGTGTGGTATCTATTGGATATCATCATGTTACCTATTCTAAAGCTGATGAAGGTATCTATTGTGGTAAGCTAAGGTTATCCCATGATAAGGGGGTATCCACCTAAATTAGACTTAGGATACAACCCAATGAAATATATAGGATACTCCTAAGAATATATAATGATGACAAGATCTTCAATGATTCCATCTGTTTTGACTATAGATCTGTCAGCCATTTACAACATTGTAGATGTGGGGAAAATATTATTCATCTATAGTTTATGCATGGTTTCAGTTGTCATTACATTGATTTCAGCCCCTAGGTCTATCAATGTGTTAGATAGGTAATGGTCATAGAGATAGACTATTACTACTAGGCATCTACGATTTTAATAATTCTTTAGTAGGGTATTCATTAGTATGATGTCTGATAGTTGGCCAATCATGTGCACAGTATTGGGATCTTTTTTCTTCTTTCCTAGTTTTCACAAATAGATGTCTCTAACAACTTTGGAATACATGGGTACATCTTTGATGGATTGGAAAAGAATAATGTTGATGCAAAGGTTCTTAAGCTATCTCATGAAATCAAACTCAGGTTCAATTTTATGGAGTTGAAGGTTGAGACATTTTGGAAATGGTGGGGATATTTTATCAATAGATTTAGGTGTTGGTTTAGAAAGTTCTTGGGGTGATGGGCATGGGTTAGCATGTTCTTCTAAGGTTTCATCATTTGAATTCCTTATTATGGGTGGTGTTGTGGGTGGTATAACCTTTTTTGAATGAAGCTAAACTTCATTTATGTTTACTATGTATGTCGAGTACTGAATAGGATCAGTACTAAATGTGGATTACACTAGATTATTTACATGATTCTATATGGGCTAGGTAGGTAGTTGATTAGACTTGTGTATAGATTTTGTATTGGGAACAAGAGTAGTATGTTGTTGTTATTGTGGAGTAAACCTCCTAGAGAGATACCCCATAGTTGGTTAAGTCTTTAGGGCTATTGCCACTAGTTTGTGAAGAGTAGGCCTTGGGGTGGTTACCAAGCTTGCATCTAAGATGGGGATATATTTTGTTGAGATTTCAAGATTTGGTGGGGTAGCTTCCTTGAGGTGGCTACCAGCTAGAATTAGGAGGTGAAATGTTCATCCAAGGATTATTCTAATTGGGAGTACCATTTTCAAATTGTGAATTAAAGGAGGTAGAATTTGAAAAAGGTGGATTTTGTCCCATACCATGATAAGGTAGTCATTGAACCCATGACCTTCTTTGTTCAACATAGAGAACTTGATCAACATCTCCTATTATAACATGTATCTCTACTATTTTTGGTTCTTTAGCTATTACATGAGATACTTTAGCCCAAACCTCATGACATCTATAATCAGATTTTTTCTTCTTACAATCTCGACATTAAATGGTCAAGGCTTACTCCAAAGCTACTTATTTTTGTCTTGAATGTAGGTTATCTAATTTGGTGTCCAAATGGCTAATGAGATCCTATTTAATATCTTATAATAGGTTACTAACCTCTATTTTTGATTGGCCATTTGTAGTTACCAATGGAAGCTTGATATCCCTGCCTTTGTTTATGGCAGATCTAGAATAATTCTTTGTCATTTCTTTGATGTCTAAGAATGATAGGTGTGAAATATCTCCTCTAATCATTAGGTCCAAGGAATATAGACAATATTCTCTAACTAATTTTAGGAAGATGAGTTTCAATGGTTCTTCTCTAAGTGTACTTGGCTTGAATTTTTGTACACTGAACATGAACCATTCAACATAATACTCCAAGGATTCATCACCTTCCTGAGTCATTCTGAAGATGTCATTTATTTTATAACTTCTTCCTCTTCCATATTCTTGATTTTTGGATAAAATTTCATTTTTCATGTCCTTCCAAGTTTGGACCAAATTACTACCCAGTCTGATAAACCAATGAAGTGTTGAGTCTTTGAGAGTATCTGGAAAAGGTTTCAACTTTTGTAAATCCTACTTATAGTCATAGATTCTACAGAGGCTATCAAATTTGAATAGGAATGTGTCCAAGTCTTCTAATAGTGTACTTCTAAAATTGGGCAAGGCTGAGGTTGGGATGTCTTACATTTGTGTTACTCTTGTTGCATCTAGAATAAAAAATTTAAAAGTAACTATGTCTAGAGTTTCATTGTCTTCCATAAAGTCTCCTTCTCTACTCATGATGGATTTTCTTATGATATGGATACCAAAGGTACATAGTAAATCATCCTCAAATTCTATGTCAATTCCTTGGTTAACAAGATAATAAATGTTTATCTACTGATCCTTAGTTTTTTTACTAGATGAAGGGTCTGAAGATTCTCCTGAGCTTTCTTTGATTTGGTTAAGAAAGTCTTGTTGAAATGTTGTAAATATGTTACTTTTCAAAGTGTCTAGTTTATGTAGTTTTCTCCTTCATTTCTTCTTATCAGCTGAGCTAATGCTTCTTTTCCTTTTGTTTCCTTTTTTAGAGCCAATAGTGCTTCTCTTGTAAGTTGCCTTCTTCATTTTGTAGTGTTCTCTTCAAGATCCTTTTGACTTATGGTATATTCCTCAATAGGGGTTTTAGTTACTATAGGTACTTATGGTTCTTTCTTAGCAGTGATTTGTGGTTTGTTTGGTACGAATCTCCCTCAAGAATCTCTTTCTCTCTGTATAAACATTATGTCACTCCTTTAACTATCTTGTTTCTTCTTACATAGAGTTAGTTTTTTTTTTCATGTGTTTCAAAAAGGGGTTGTTTCAGACCAATTTCTAAAAATAATGCAAAAATAAAAGAATGTTGAGATTAAAATAACAAGAATTGAAATTTTACTTCTAGAAAGCAATAAAAATTAACTACTAAAAGTAGGAAAAATTTAGTCTAAAAAAATGGGAAATGAAAGCAAGAAAATCTATTCAAGAAAATAGGAAATGAAAGCAAGACATTTATTCTAGAAAATAGGAAATTAAAGAAAGAAATTTATTTTAGAAATTAGAAAATGAAATCAAGAAATTTATTCTAGAAAATAGGAAATGAAAGCAATAAATTTATTCTAAAAAAATGCAATAAGCAACTCATGCACTATTTACTTCCATAAACTTAGACATCTGGCCTAAGAACCTGTAGTGCGCTCACTTGACTTGCCCAATTGGAAATATATGTCTAAAACCTTATACATCTAGCATAAGACACCATAGTGCCCTCACTCAACTTACCTAGCTAGAACTATATGTCTAAGAACTTAGACATCTAGCATAAGACATTGTAGTCTCCTCACTCAACTTGATTAGCTGGGTAGAACAATGCATTAACTAAGAAAATTTTAATGATTGATTTCAAAAATAATAATTGACACCCTTCTTAACAATGGCACCAAAATATTATGTAGACTAATAACCAAGTAAATACTAGATTCACCAGTCTAATTAAACATTAATTGTCAACCCTAGGTGCATAAGCTTTTCAAGAGTGTCAGCACTATATATGCATTACTGATTCAAAAATCAACTTGTTTTTCTAGTGTTAGTACAATATATTTATGCTAAATTTACTAAGTAGTTATATTATGAAATTATTGTGATAGAATTATGGAACTATTACACACTTATGTATCATACATGCGTCACACATATATAATCAAACATAATAGTAAAATCTACTTACGAAACATACTAACAATCAAATAGGGTCAAGATCTTTACAATAGCTCATTTTGAGGGGGCCCTTCCTCATTTAGAACTAAGTTGTAATCCCTCTCTAAGAGAATTCATAACTTACAAAATCAAATTTATCATTACTAAATTCTAGATATAAAGGATATAGTAAAAAATTCTACTAATATTTCCTCAAAATTATATAACTCCCTAATCTGGTCTAAGTTCTAGCTTTAAATAAAAAAGGTAGTTTATTGGTTCTAAGCTAAAAACACCAAACTAGAAAAAAATACAAATACTTAGAAACTACCCCAATCAACCTTCAAGTAGTTAGTAACTATAATTATTTGTTTTAGGCTTGACTGGGTTAGAGAAAAAGCATATTATTTTTTTGTTTTATCTCTTTTTGTCTTTTCTCATCATCCTTGTCTTTACTATTTTTGATAGCATACCCAACATATCCTTGAATATAGGGAATCGATACAACTATGATTCCTCTCAATTATTTGTTGGTTTCCAAAGACATTTGGATGTGTCTACAAGGTCTCCTCAATAATGACTCTACTTTGCATGGTAGTTATAGGTACCCTATAATGGCTATAAGCAACTTATAAGTGCAACCTTTAGTTGCTACAGGTATTCTATAGTAGTTACAGGTAACTTGTAGGTGAAGCTTATAGTTGTTGTGGGAAATATTTAGTGGTTATAGGCAACCTGTAGGTTAATCCTATAGTTACTATGGGAACTCTATAGTGTCTTCAAGCAACCTATAGGTAAAGCCTAGATTTGTTATGGGTAGCCCAAAGAAGCTATGATTGTAGCAAGATTCTACAACTTTACACTACCCTTCAAATTCTTGTTAGATAAAGTCACACCAATATAATTTAATCAAGGAAAAGCATCCATAACTCATAACATAACAAAAACACACACACACACACACACACACACACACACACACACACACAGACATAAAAAATCATAAATTCATTCATTCATTTACATTAATGATAGATAATTATGGGATTTATACAGAAAAAGGGCATAGAATAAGTATGGATGAGGCTATAGTAATAAGCAATTGGTGGCCTCATCAAAGTGATCCCATGAAACAACATAATTGGTCAGGTTGTGTATGAGGTCGTGCAAAGTTCAAAATTTTAACATGGCAAGGTTGGTCGATATGATAACAAATGATTAAGTAGGGTCATTGCAAAACATGCAAATGGTCAGGGTAAAAAATGACCAACATTGAGGTGGATGTGGCATAATAGTTGATTGGTTGGGTATGGGCTGGTAGGGGATGGCCGAGTTGAATCCATATGTATGAGGCAAGTGGATACTTCCTACATAGTTCTATGGACATAATATCAAAAACTAACTTCAATCAAAATGTAGTTTTTTTAAAAGGTTGGTAGTAAGGTGGAGTTTGTTTGAAAGAGGGGCAAGAAAAGTGAGGAAATTGACCATATTGATGAGAATGATGTTTGAATGTATTGATTTAGTATGGGAATATAATGAAATAACATAAAGTAGGTGTAGGTAACAAACTAAATGTGAGAAAGAGATAAGAGTTATGAGATATATGTCTACATGAACTAATATAGGGCAAAGAAAAGGCATGATGTTTTGGTTTGTCAAGTACCTAACAATCAAAAAATGTAGTTAGATTAACTTTGTGAACATAAACCTATTTAATGCTTCACAAGAGCATGAATTTATTGAGAAAAATGGTGTCTTGATCATTTTACATCAAGTTAGCTCATATTCCCTTGATTTGAGAAAAGGTGTGAAGGGAACGTAGGTGATAAGTACATGGTTAAATTGGAAATAGGTGAAATGGTAACCTGATGTGGGCTAGTTTGCCCCTTCTATAAGTGACCAAAGAACCATAATAGACAAGTACATCCCTAAATATGATATGTAGACTGATTAATGAAGGAATTTTACCAATGCATTATATATGATCTAATTATGATGTACTACGATAATTTATAGATTGATCGATGTAGGAAGCCTGCAAATGACACTTATAAGAGCCAATTGTGACTTAGTTTGATTTGGAAATTAGGTTGTTTGTTGCTTTTGTTATTTTGGATAATTTGTTGAAGTTGATCGATGCAAAAATCTTGAAATGATTATTTCTTAGCCATCCTTCAAGGTAATGGTCTAAAATTAGATTTTTAAAGTTGTCCTTCAAGGGATCAATCTATTTTTAGGTAATTTTTAGGTGTTAGGTAGTTGTCCTTCAAGGGATTAGTCTATAATACTAGAGATATGGACCTAAGTGATATGTTGGTATCCCAATTTTTTCAATTTTGAATGCAAGGTTAGACATGGAGAAGTCTATTTAAATTCAATGTTTTACCTTTATGGAGGTGAAACCTTAGCACAAAAGGTTAATGATAGATGAGGGGGTGGTTTGAAAGATAACTAATCATGGGATTCCATCTGATTAGAGATGAAAGTATCCATGAGAACCATGCCATGGGTAGATTCATGATACCCATTCTTAGGATTAGGATATAACTATGACAGATAATCACATGGTTATATGTTGTAATCAATTATCCTAAAGGGGATTAGAAATAGGTCGGCGAAAATATTATAAACCAAGGGATGAGCTTAAGTTAGACACAAAGGTGAGTTTGATCCTTGTTTTAACAATAAAAAGGACATAAATATGAAGCATTAAGAGGCTTAGGTCTAGTTTTCCTTAAAGAGATGACAAATGATAAGCTCATGATCTATAGTTATGGGTTATGATATAGGGTCCAATCTAATTGAAAGAAAAATTTCCATTTTTTCTTTTTTCCATATTAGTTACATGTTGGTTTTCCTTAAGGATGAGGTCTCTGATGTTGAACTCTCACTCTTTCATGTGTTTTTGTATGTGCACATGATTCATTATAATAGACATGAAGATGATTAAGTGATACAAAGTGATGCCCATTTAGTAATTCAAGATGTGTGAGGCATTCTTGATGATAATCACTCTCAGAAAGGATTTCATGTAAATATATGTGAAGAGCTAGAATTTGGACTTTGAGAGGCAAGATTTCCTCTAAACTAAATATTAAAGAGAAAGGTGTAACACTCATATAGATTTGAATTCTAGTATGATAGGCCCATAAAGTGAAACAGATGTGCAAGTGTTAATCCTGACCTAAAGTACATACTACTTTGTTGAGAATTTTAATGAGAGTTTTGTTGGAGTATTTTGCTTATCCATTGTATTGTGTATGGTAAGGTGAGTAAAAGCTTAACTGATGCCAAAATCATCATAGAGACCTTGGAATTTATAGTTTTTAAAATATTTACCATTATCAGTGATGATCTTATGAGGAACACCAAAATGGTGGATGATATAGGGATTAATGAAGTCAATAATTTTTTTGGCTTTAGTTGATATGGATGGCCTCCACCCACTTAGTGAAATATTCAATGGCAATAATGATATATTTGCATCATTGTGAAGAATGGTGATTTATTTCCCCAATAAGGTTAAGAACCCATTATGAGAAGGGCCAATAATATTTATATACTTGAAGGCCATGGGGAGGTGCATGATTTAAGTTATCATGTTGTTAAAATTTGTTAAGAATGGGGTATACTGAGAGGGAGTAGTGAATCAATATATCATATATCTTATAAACTTTTAATTAATAAAATTCCACTTAACCATACATTCAAGATATGTAATAAAACTAAAAAAACAAACACCACATAAGAGAGAGAGACACACCAAATTTTAATGTGGAAACCTAATGTGAGAAAAACCATAGAGAACAATCTCAAGTATATGAATGAGCACCAATTCAAACTACAAAATTTGAAAGAACCAACTTGTAGGAGAACCAACCCCTTTGTTGAACACTAGCATAACAACTATTCATGAGCACCAACCCACAAGAGCACTGACCCCTATTATGTATACCACACAACTATCTCTCAATGTTTCTTTCTAAACAAATGATATCACATTAGTATATCTCTTTCCTTTCTCTCCTTTAATCTTGTAAGCTAGATATAATAATTACAAACCATGGTTTTTTCTTATATTACAAATGGTTTCTCAAGCCTTTATTTATATATTTCCAAATGACCTTTGGCATTCACCCTTTGTGACCCTTCATTCCTTAGGGAAAATAACACCCAGATTACATGACCCTTTGAATCCTTGTATTTTAAAAGTCACATGGTGACCCTTCAGGAGTAAATGTATCCTTTACCCTTTAGTATTTATCTTGGTGACTTTTTTTATTCCTTAAAGTGTCCCTTCATGAGAAATTGTGCCCTTCCTCTTTTGTCTTCACTTGGTAACTCTTAGAATTCCTCAAGATGACTCTTTATGGGAAAATGCATCCCATTCATCTTATATCTTTACCCCATGACTCTTTGACTTCTCCATGGTCCCTTTTTTGATTTTATGCAACCAAGAATATATTTCTTAATATTAAATAAATATTAACACAAATTAACCAAGATATGAATATTAAAAAAACCATTAAATGCAATGGGGATTTTAGCACCAATGTTACAGCTTTGACATCAATGAAAATATTTCAAACAATTGGCATATTTATTTACATAATCACAACAATCTTGATTGAGGGTGGGCCTATAATAGCCAAGGCAAAAGATATGCTTATCAATAGTTAAGCCACTAAAGTGTCCCTGACATATTTCATCATGTGTTTCCTTGATAATGTGGGAAGATTCATGGCTATGCAGATAATGTAGAAGGATACCATCGAAGCCAAATTTTTAAAGGATTCCCCATAGTATGGTGTAATGAGAGGTACCCTAAATAAAATATCTTTGGGCATTCTTTCAAAGGTTGGGAGGAATAATGCAAAGGTTAAAGTAGTTGAAATTTTGGTCATACCAAATGTCAAAAGGAGATGTTTCCACACTATAAATGGTAGGAATATCAAAATTTATATATGAAGGTGTGATAAAACAATGGATGGTGACAAATATTTTAGATTTGGTAGGTTGAAATGGAATTTGGGAAGCAAAGGAGGCCATCATATCTATGAATTTATTAGTAGATCAAGGATTTGATTAAATAAGGTGATGATTAAATAATTATAAACATACATCCATGAGTTTTTTTAATTTTAGGAAGACATCACTTTTACATTGAGAAGATCTATTGACCTAGTTGATGACTAGTTGGGAGTCAACAAAGACACTAATTATTTTGACTCCTAAGGCTAAGGTGGTTTGGAGACCTATGACTAGGGATTTGTATTTGGCTATGTTATTGGTATATTTGATGTTAAGTTTAAAATAAAGGGGAAGAGGTTCAACATTAAGGGGAATGAGAATAACTCTAACACCCACACCATTTTGGCATTTATATCCATCGAGCAACATGGTCATTTTCTAGGTGGGCTCCTCTTGAGAGAGAGTTGTGATAGACTCATCTAGAAAGGCAAGAGGAAGAGGTTGATTATCTAGTAGAGGAGATTTAAATAATTGATCAAAAAGGACTTGCCCTTTAATATTTTTGTGTGGAAGGAACTCAATATCAAACTTAGCTAGGAATATGAGCCACTCAGCCATACATTAGTTTTGGTATGGTTTATAGTGCATGTACTTGAGTGGGTCGATATTAGTGATGACATAGGTTTTATGATTAAGAAGGTAATGATGGAGTTTGGATTCCACAAAGACTAAGGAAAGTAAATTTTCTTTGGATGGGTATACCTAGTCACTTATTCTATGAGCATGTGGATAATGTAATAGACAATTTGTTCTTTATTGTATTCATCTCGATCAGTGAGAATTTCCCATAGGGAACGGTCCATGGTGGATATATAAAGGTATAAGGGTTGGTTATCTTTAGAAGGAATGAGAATGGGTGGAAAAAGAAGGTACTTCTTTATTAAATCAAAATCTTAGTGACAGTCCTTGGTACACTTAAAAGAGGTGTCTTTCTTGAGGAGATGGTAAATGAGTTGACATCTATTTGATAGCTAGGAGATTAAGTGGTAGATAGATTGGAGCTTCCCCTATAGGTTTTGGAGTTACTTAATATTATTAGGATGAGGCATTTATAAGATTGATTTGACTTTAGCGGGGTCTATTTTGATTCCTTGAAGGGAAACAATAAAGCTAAGAAACTTTCTAGATAAGACCCAAAAAATGCATTTCTTGGGATTGAGCCTGACATGATAATGGATTAGTCAATCAAAGATGATTGCAAAAATGGATAGGTGATCCTTGTGGTGTTTGGGTTTCCAAAGGAGATCATCCACATAGTCCTCTATAATTTTATGGATGAGATCATGAAAGATATAGATCATGGCTCACTAATATCTTGTCCCAACATTATTTAGACTGAAAGGCATGACCCTATAGTAGAAGGCACCATATGGGGTGATAAATGAAGTTTTATGTTGATATTTTAGTGCAATCAAGATCTAATTATATCTTAAGGAACCATCCATGAGATATAAAATTTCATGACTAGTTATAAGATCAATAAGTTGGTTGATGTTTGTATAGGTGAAGGCCCCTTATGGGCTGAATGAAGTCAAATGATGAGAGATGCTGAAGTTCTTCTTTGACAAGGAGGGATATGTGAGGATGCATCCTTTGAAACTTTTATTATACTTGCTTTACCTCAAGATGGGTGATAGTTTTATGGAGGGAAATGGAAGGGTCAATTTTAGGCATATCCTAATAGGACGAAGTGAACACAATGTTGTGGTTTAAAAGGAAAGAAGGTTAATATTTTTGCTTTATAGAATTTAACTATTGATTGATCTTGACAATATAGTGGTTATCTTGAGTACCCAAGTTGACATCAAAGGTGGATTCATTTAGCATGGTTTAGCTCTCAAGAAGAAGGGATTTATGAATAGAAGAATTCCCCACACTAAGGTAGGTGAGAATGGAATCATCATCCTGATGTTGGATGGTGTTGATGGTAGGAAAATCACATTCAATCATTTTAGGATGGACGAGAGGAAGGGTTTTAGTTTGTCTATTATTTTGATAGGTCAGGGGGCCTATAATAAGGGTGTTGATAAATAAATAGTTTGATGGGATGATATTAAAGTCCTCATATTTGGAGGGAGATGGGGTTACTGAGGATGGAAGTTCTTCATCGATGGTGGTAATGGGTTTTGGTGATGTGGGTGTTTCTGGTGATACAAACCCAAGGCCAAAGAAATCATGAGGTTTTTTAGTTTTGATTATGGGTAACTCATGAGGTCCTTGTTCTTAGAGGCCAAGACCAAACCCCTTCCAAGTGAACCTATAAATTTAAACTTTGGCAAAGGCTACTTTGTCTAAGTAGTAAACATTGGTAGTGAATGGTCAGATGAATGGTGTAGTGGTAAGAGTGAGGAGTGGCTGATCAAGTCCCTCATAGACAAAATTTATTTCATTGTTGGGAATCCTAAAAGGAATGATGGTTCTTATACTGGAACCATATGAAGGGTCATATTTAAGTTTCTTATATTCTCGTAGAGTGTGGAAAACATTCTGAGCTAAAAGAAAATATTCCCCAAGAGAGAGATGTTGGAATGTGGATTATAAGGGGTCGTCAACTATAATTTGAGATGAAGGGATAGAAAAGATAGTTGAAGCTTCATCACTATTATAGGTGAGAGTGTTGATAGTTTTGGTTGGTGGGGTGGTTTTTTTAGAAGTTGGTTTTAGGGTAGATGAAGGAGGAATAAAAATGTTGTTAGGTTGATATGTCATATTACACGAGGCAAAGGGACTAGGATCAACTTTGATGGTAATAACTTGTCCCTTAGGCTCAAATTTAACACATTAGCTTAAGGTGGAAGGGATAAAACTCATAGTATAGATCCAAGGGCATCTGAGTAACACATTATATTAGAAATCACTGTCTATAATTTAAAATAGTTCAAGAATGGTACGAAGCCCCAAGAAGATATGGATGATAATAATCCCTAGGGTAGTGTCCATGGTATCATTGAATAAGTGAAGGACCATTGCACTTTCTAACATGATGTTTTTGGGAAGATGAAGTTGGTCATATGCATGGGAGGAGACAATGTTGATGATATCTACTCCATTAATCATAACCCTCTTGATGTGGGTTTGATTGATGTATGTTATGATGAAGAGGGAAGGATCAAGATCTTCAATATGAATAGGTAGTATTTCAAAATCTTGAATGGTGATGAGAGTATAAATTTAGAGGGATCCAAAAAATGGTGTAGGAGGTTGAGGATCATCCATTTGAACCTTTATGGATTTTAGAGCCTCTATCAATGCCTAGCGATTGTGGGGTAAGGTGTTCACTAGTTAAAAAAGGCTCATTTTTAGTGGTTTTTGGTGAAATTATTTTAACATAATACATTGGATGGATTCAGATGGGTTGGAAAGAAAGGGTCCCAAAATGGATACTTTATTTTTTGGTGGTGATATAGGTGAAAGTGTAGGTGTTTAGTTTTGGTTGGAAGGTTAAGGAGTTGAAGGGTAAGTCCATGGAATGGATGCCTTGGCTTTTCCATTATCTTTCTATTGGGCTTAAGATCAAGTAACTACATGAATAATGTGGATAAGGGGGTTTGATAGGTTTGATGCTTGTTTTGGTTCCTCCTTCTCACTCTTTGGTGGGATCAGGAAAGTAGGTAAATGTTGGGTAGGTTTATTTGATGGTAGGATTGGTAACAAAGGTAAAATAGGTTCATCAAATAATAGATCTTCTTCATCATATAAGCTATGAACAAGTACTTGGAGATATTTTTAGTTCTTTATGTCATGTCTTGATGCTCTATGATATGCATAAATCAAGTTATTATTGAACCAGGAGGGTTTGGTATTGGAAGGGTAGAATGGTTTGATAGGGGTAAGGTAATAAAATAAGTTTGCAATAACCTTTGTAGAATGGCTGAGTAGGATTCATTCAAAGGTGTTGGCGGTGATTTGTTTATATATTTAGGGATGAGACCTTGCTTAGAAGTAGTTTTCACCTTAGAATTTGTAGGTGGTAGATTGGTTTTATTAGGTAGTTGGGATTCCTTAGTTATGGTTATATTTAGGGTAGATGATTTAAGGGTGGAAGAATTGGATGGTAGAGGGATAGATATGGGTGGGAAAGTAGAAATAGATTAGTTAATTAAGAATGAGGGAGAACTAGATGGATTGATAGGTGTAGGAATTAGTGGAGAAAAGGGGGATGGTTACTTAGAGGAAGAATAGGTAATTAGGATGGTAGAAGTATGGGGTCCTAATATGGAAGGTAAGTGGGAAGGAGGTGGTATGGGTCTAGTTTAAGGTGGAAGTTTGAGTAACTCTACCTTATTAGTTGGTTTAGTTGGATTTTTATTTGGTGGACTAGATGGGGTTGACTCCAACTTCAAATAGGGGTGAGTTTGACTAGGTGTGGGAAGTATTTCCATATTCTTGATAGTTTTGATTAGAGAGGTATGAGAGGTTTTGGAAATTTTAAGTGGAGGTAGTTGGGATGGTATACTTATGGTTTTGGAAGAGGTATTTTTTGGAGGGATAATAATGGGTTTAAGGGTAGATTCAAGTGAAGTTGAAGATTCATATTTATTTTGGTAAGGGAGTCCAAATCGATGCCAAAAGGTGGCTATATCAAAGTTGGTTGAGAAGTGAACTCTAAAATTTGGACTAACCTAAAAAAAGGCTTGTAGATGGCTTTAATTCCTTGGTCATTGGTTTCAAATCTTAAACCCTTCGGTGGAGAAGAAGAAATGGTTTATTTGTCCTCATTTTTGGTGGAAGGTTCCAAAATTTTTGGTTAAGTAGATGAGGTGACCTTATCTTGTGGGATGGTTTCCAAAGAGGACATGGATGGTTCTATGATAATTGAGGTAGGTGTGGTATCCTCAAGTGAAAAAATGGAAATGGTTACTTCCTTTGTTTGGATGTCTAAAGGAATTGAAGGTAGTTTTACCACTTTAATGGGTGGAGTGGAATAAGAAGGAATTGTTGTCTCCTTTGATGTTTATATCAAAAGAAAGGTAGATGAAATTAAGGTCTTATCAAGTGGAGACGTGGTTGAGTCTTCCATTTGGGTATTAGAAGGAATAGGAGGTGATTCCACTACTTCCATAAGTGAAATGGAGGAAGAGGTGGTTGAGGTAATGGTATCTTGAACAATAAGCTCACTATTAATAACATTGATCATGTGTGCCTCATGAGAGTGAGATGATTTGGGTTTGTTATCATGGTGAGGGGTAAAATGAGCATGATTAAGAAAAGGTTTGTAGAAGATGTCAAGGGAATGATTAGGAGGTATATTGGGATTATAAAATGCAAGTTATCCACTATCAATTAAGTTTTGGACAAGAATTTTAAAGGTATTACATCTATTAATGTCATATCCAACAACTTGATAAAAGCCACAATGATCATTCTCAGTATAACAACCTAGCATATGGTGAGAAACATCAAATTGTTGGGGTGGTTTAATTACTAGAAGTTGGATGAGATTGGATTTGAGAAATTTATCCAAAATTGATGAATAAGATTCTCTAATGGGAGTATATTGTTTTAGAAGAACTCAATTTTGGTTTTCGTTTTGTTGATAGGAAGGATTGGAAGAATTGGTTTGAAGAGGTTATTTGATAGTTAGAGGTGGAATGTTATTTAGAATAACTAATTTTGTGGATGCTTTTGCTTTGGTATTATATTGGTTAGTGGTTTTGGTGGAGGAAGGGTCATTATGTTTAAATCTAGAATTATTGTTCCATAATTTCAATTTTCTTTCATCAATGGCTCAATTTTAATGTTTTTGTGCTATGGTGAATGCCTCATTAAAAGTTTTCAAGGTTTGAACTTGAAGAGTGGGGAAAATATGTTTGTCACAACCCTGAGAGAAGAGTTTAATCAATTTTGGTTGGGGTAAGGAGAAATAAAGTTGGTTGATGATACCTCTCCATCTATCCACAAAATCAATAATTGACTCAGCATAAAATTTCTTAATGGAATAGAGGTTAGTAATAGAAACCTTTTTACATATATTTACTGAGAAATTCTCTAAATATATTTAGGCTAGTTTGGAGAAATAAAAGATGGAGTGCATGGGAAGAGAACCATACCAATCAAGGTTTGGTCTTGATAAGGCCATGGGGAACGTTTAAAGGAGATAATCATCATATGCAATCAAATAACAAGAATGATGAAATGCTCTCAAATGTTGTTAGGGGTCCTCCTTGATTTAGAATTTGGAAAACTTAGGTAATTCCCATTGAGGAGGATAATAATGGATGGGAATAAATGGATGGATGGGTTAATTATAGATTTTATCATAGGATAAAAGGTTATGAGACCTGGAGATAGATGACTTTAGGTTTGTTATTTTGTCCATTAACATCTTGACCAAATATGGCTAAGGTTAGGAAGATACATAATTAGATATTAAATTTTGTTGAGGTTGGGTGGCATTAATGTATGGATAAGTGATAGAGGATGATAAAGAAACCACATATTGGTATGTGGTCATGAGAGGTTGGGAAGGTGCCACTTAAGGGTTTATTGGCACAAATGGTTCGGTGGAAGGTGCTATGTATCCTTGTGGGTTAGGGACACATTGATAGGTTTTCATGGGTACTTATTTAGTGATGTATGTGGGTTGACTTAAAGGTATTTTTGAGGTTTTTTATGTTGAGGTTGAGTGGTGACTCTATTGATAATCGATAAAAGTGTTTTAGGTATATAAGGAACCAAGTTCTAAAATAGGGTAGAATTTGGTGGATTGGTTGTAATAAAGGGAATAATGGAAATGGGGGTAGAAGATAACCCCATGGTAGGTGGAATATAGTTAACTAAAGGTAAACTTAAACCTATATGGGAAGTGTGTGGTGTGGTAGGAGGTGTTTGGTTATAGGTTGGAATGTTAGATTGGGTTTGGATAGTGGTAGTAAATGGGATGTTGGAAGAAGAAGAAGAAGAGGCTTGCATTAGTAAGGGTTGGGTTGAGGTAACACCCACCATAATATGGTGAGGCATACCATAAGAAGTATCCATAGGAAGAACCAAAGAAATAGAGGTAAGATGAGGTAATTTGTTAAGATAATGTTTAAGGGCCATAGGGATATTATCAAGGAAGGTAGTGAAGTCTACATCACCCTCAAAAACAACTAAGACTTTGGTAGGAGGGGGATAAAAATTAGGTGAACCCTCATCATTAGAATTATATTCCATGGAGGAAGAAGATGAAGGTGGTGGTTGATTGGTTTGGTTTCTCAACTACTATCTACTAAAGACCATGTATACACTAAAATAATTCAAGGTAAACAATGCATACACTAAAAGTATGTTAAATCCTGTGATTCTTTTTAGATCGCTTCTGGCTTATGATTTAGAAAGTGTGAATAGGGAATTTGGCTTGTAGATTGGGTATGAAGAGGAAACCTAAGTTTGGTTTTGGGTTGAGTAAATGTGCTCAAGAGAGAAATTTATATTGAAATTTAATATGTGGCTTTGTATTAGGACCCACCCCCTCACTTCACATACCATAGTGATAGGGGTGTCGGGTGCTTTGTCAGAATATACCAAATTTTAGAATTTATACTCAACTAGAGAGATGAGTTGTTTCTCCCCTTGGTGGTGAAATCTAAGTAGGATAGATAGGAAGGGGTAAGGTTACTAATAGGTTATGAAATCCTAGTTGGGTCTTGTCATGGGTGTGTTTTGATGTGTTAATTATTTTGTGGTTTGGCTTAAGTGTGTGATAACAAGTATGAAAGTTAAGATTAATTACTTTGCCTTCAAATTTTCCAGGAAAGAGTAACCTATAAATAAGAAAGACACTTAGAAATAGTGTTGTTAGCAACTATATGAGTGGAATTCCTAGTGTGAGCTAGATCCAAGAAGTGCATTACTCTTTAGGAGGCCATTAATTATTTATTATAACAACTAAGTTAGAAATGATAAAGTAAACATCTACTTGCATAAGATAAATAAAGTACAATACAAAGAAAGTAGAATGCTAGTTAATATAAAAATGACCAAAAGTAGTGACGTCAGTCAATACATATGTTAAAATGGTTAGGTTCTAGTCCAAAAAATTAGAAAAGGTATTATAATTAGGAAAAAATGGAGAAAGTTGGGTTTGACTAGGGTTATGAGGTTGAAAATAGATAGATTTATTTTTATGCCACAATGACCATTAGTGGTTAGGTGAACCAATGGTAGTTTAGGCTAACCATCGGTAGTTGGGTAACCATTGACAATTGAATTGACCATCGGTGGTTATGTTAATCATCGTTGGTCAACTATAAAATTTTGGAAATGAAAAAAAAATGTGTATATTGGGTATTTGGGAAAATAGAGATCTATTATGGGGCTGAGGGGTGGAAAATATAAGACTAGTGGGTTTACTAGGGTAGGGAGGTTATAAATAACATAATTCAATGAAAACAAGTAAAAGATACCTAAAACTTGATGGTGGAAAGATGAATTAATTTGGCCAGAGTGATAGTAATTCAGCTTTTGAAAGTGATACTGATAGAGCTTCAAGTCCCTGGTGATGTTACTTGCTTGCTGAAAGGATGTAGAATTCCCATATGCAAGATATCTTGGATGCAAAATTATGGATCCATTTCACTTCCTCCTCTTCTCCTTTTATAGGATGAATTTGCTAATTAAGGCAAAAGATAAAGTTGTTAATTCATGATGTTTTAAAGATATTTTAAAACCAAGTTATCATTTAGGGAGATACTTATCTTGCACAAAGTTGTCAATGCTTTAGAACTTTAAAGTAGGCTTGGAGACTTGACCATCAATGGTCAAGCTAACAATTGATGGTGATGTTGACCATCAGTGGTCAAGCGGCTAGAAGAAAATCTGTTAAAGAAAGTTAAAAAAAGGGGTGAATTAAATGGTTTAGTTAAATATGTTAAGTTAGGTGTTTGATATGGGAAAAAATGTAGACACTAAAAAACTAAACATATGATAGAAAAATAAATATCTACTTTCATAAGATAAATTAATTGTAATATTAAAAAAGTAGAAGGTTATTTAATAGAAAAATGACTAGAAGTAGTGAAGTTGCTCAATACTTATATTAAAATGGTCAAGGTTTGGTCCATAAAATTAGAAAAGGTATTGCAATCAGGTAGAAACAAAGAAAGTTGGTTTTGACTGGGGTTATGAGGCTAAAAATATCTTGTTATAATATTATGCCATAGTGATTGTTAGTGGTCAAGTGAATCATCAATGGCTTAGGCTGACCTTCAGTGGTTAGATAACTGTTGATGCTTGAAGTGACCATTGATAGTTGTGGTAACCACTGATGGTTAACTATATAATTTTTGAAATGATCAAAAAAATGAGGTGCAAAATAGGTATTTGGGAAAATAGAGGTATGTTATGGGGTTGAGGGGTGGAAAATACAATACTGATGGGTTTGATAGGGAAGGGAGGTTATAAATATGATAAATAAATGAAAATAAGTGAAATATAACTAAAATTTTATGGTGGAAGGTCAAAGTAATTTGGCTAAAGTGATAGTACTTCATCTTTCAAAAGTGAATTCGATAAAGCTTCAAGTCTTTGGTGATGTTACTTGGTTGGTAAAAGGATGTAGGATACCTATATGCAAGAGCTCTTAGATGCAATATCATGGATTATGGATCCAATTCACTTCCTCCTATTCTCCTTTTTTAGGATGAAGTTACTAATTGGGTTAGAGGATAAAGTTGTCAATTCACTACATTGTAAAGCTAGTTTTAAAAATAAGTAACCATTTAAGGAGATACTTATCTCTCACAAATTTGTCAATGCTTTAAAATTTAGAGTAGGCTTAGAGACCTGACCATTAATAGTCAAGACATCTATCGATGGTTAGGCTAACCATCAACATTCAAGGGGCCAGAAGAAAATGGGTTAAAATAAGTTTAAAAAGGGGTGAATTAAATCATTTAGTTAGATGTGTTAAGTTAGGAGTTTGATAGGGGAAAAATGTAGACACTCAAAAACTTCACACGTGATATAAATATAAAGTAAAGATCTACTTGCATAAGATAAAAAAAATACAATACAAAGAAAGTATAATTCTAGTTAATATAAAAATGACCAAAAGTAGTGAAGCTGATTAATACTTATGCTAATATGGTTGAGGTCTGGTATAAAAAATTAGAAAAAGTATTATAATAAGGTAGAAATGGAGAAATTTGGGTTTTTTTTTTGGTTATGGGGCTAAAAATATCTTTCTATATTTTTATTCCATAGTGACCATCAGTAGTTAGGTAAACCATCAACAGTTTAGGTTGACTGTCGGTAGTTGGCTAACCATTGATGGTTGAAGTGACCATCAACATTTATGGTAACCATCAATAATTAACTATATAATTATAGAAATTATTATAAAAGAAGGTGTAGATTGGGTATTTGGGAAAACATAGGTCTGTTATGGGGATAACGGGTGGAAAATACAATATTTATGGGTTTGATAGGGCAGGGAGGATATAAATAATATAAATCAATGAAAACAAGTAAAGGATACTTGAAACTTGAATGTAGAAAGTGAAAGTAATTTGGCTAAGGTGATAGTACTTCAACTTTTAAAAGTGATTTTGATAGAGCTTCAAGTCTCTAGTGATGTTACTTGCTTGTTGAAAGGATGTAGGATACCTATATGCAAGAGAGCTTAGATGCAAGATTATGGATTGTGGATTGTGGATCCATTTCACTTCCTCATTTTCTCATTTTATAGGATGAAGTTGCTAATTGGGGTGTTGAATAAAGTTTCCAATTCATGACATTTTAAAGCTAGTTTTAAAAGTAAGTTACCATTTAGGGAGATACTTATCTCACATAGAGCTATCAATGCTTTAAAACTTTAAATTAGGCTTGAAGACTTGACCATCGATGGTCAGGAAAACTATTGATGGTTAGGCTAAACATCGATGGTCGAGGGGCCAAAAGAAAATGGATTAAGGCAAGTTGAAAAATGGGTGAATTAAATGGTTTAGTTAAATGTGTTAAGTTAAGATCTTGATATGGGAAAAATGTAGACACTCAAAAACTACACACGTGATAGAAAAATAAAGTAAATATCTACTTGCATAAGATAAATGAAATGTAATACAAAGAAATTAGAATGATAGTTAACAAAAAAATGACAAAAAGTAATGAAGCCAGTTAATACTTATGCTAAAATGGTTGGGGTATGGTTTAGAAAATTAAAATGGTATTATAATCAGGAAGAAATGGAGAAAGTTGGGTTTGACTGGGGCTACAGGGCTAAAAATAGCTTGTATTTTTATGCTACAATGACCGTCAATGGTTAAGGCTAACCATCAACGGTTGGGTAACCAACAATAGTTAAAGTGACCATTGGTGGTTAACTATATAATTATGGAAATGATCAAAAAAATAAGGTGCAAATTGGGTATTTAGGTAAACATAGGTCTGTTATAGGGATAAGGGGTGGAAAATACAATACTATGGGTCTGATAGGGTGGGGAGGTTAGAAATAAGATAAATCAATGAAAAAAAGCAAAAGATACCTAAAACATGATGGTGGAAGGTAGAAGTAATTTTTCTAGAGTGATAATACTTCAGCTCTTGAAAGTGATTCTGATAGAACTTCAGGTCTCTGGTGATGTTACTATCTTAGTGAAAGGATGCATGATACCTATATTCAATAGAGTTTGGATGGAAGATTATGGATTTTGAATCCATTTCACTTCTTCATCTTCTCCTTTTATAAGATGAAGTTGTTAATTGGTGTGGAGTATAAAGTTTCTAATTCATGACATTTTAAAATAAGTTGTCATTTAGGGAGCTACTTATCTCACAAAAAGTTGTCAATGCTTTAAAAATTTAAAGTAAGCCTAGAGATGGTTAGGCTGATCATCGATGATCAAGGGGCCTAAATAAAATGGGTTAAATAAAGTTAAAAAATGGCTAAATTAAATGGGTTAGTTAAATGTGTTAAGTTAGGAGTTTGATAGGGTCAAGAGGTATTTTGACATCAAAAGCTATTGTGTGTAGTTTTTGAGTGTCTAGAACATTTATAAAATTAAGGGGGGTAAGGTAATCACCTAAAAATTACACTTGAGTGCTAAGAGCGATACTTCAGACTACCCATCCCTAGATTAACCCTAAATATATTTTATTGACTATTTTTACAATAATCTAGCCTTTGTGAAGGCCACATTCATCCATAGACATCCTTTTAGTAGTCCTCGACCCTCATTTTGACATTATGGCCCTCTATGCCTCAGACTATGCCACTTAGACACTAGTGACATAATAGGGATAATAATTCCACATGGAATTAGTGTCCCAATTTTGGTTCTACTATCTTTTCCATCCTTTTTTACCAAAGGATATCTTTTCAAATATAAGACCACCTAGAGTCAGCCTAGACCTCTTTTAATACCTATAAAAGTACCAAAACAATTCACACACACACACACACACACACACACACACACACACACACACACACACACACACACACACACACACACACACACACACCCATGACTTTAGCCCTATAACCACTAGATGTAAATTATATGAAAGTTACACATATAAACTGATAACATGTTGTGAATAATCAAGGTTATTAATACATATTCTTCCCTACTTCTACATACAACTATCTACAACATTTATAAGCTCATATTACTCAAAATTTCGAATCTCAAGCACAATCAAAGAACTCATGTTTATAATCATACTATCTTCACTTGCACTTTCAGTAGCACTTAGGTGGGGAGAACTACATCAATATTGATACCTATTTATAGTATTTTTATGCAATCAACTCTCATCATAATAAGGTATTGAGGATATCCATCCTACCTCACTAACAACACACTTTACTACTTATATCAATTAAATGCTCTATCAACATAGATTATTAGGGTTTTAGACATAAAATCAATAAAAAATAATTCATCTAAAAAGACCCAAAACTCATGTGTGTATAAATAGACTTAATAGACCCAAACACATGTGCACCCAAAAGCTTAAAGTAGTTGTATATAGAGGACACTACTACCAAAATAGGGACACTAGTGCCACATGACGCTACTATCCAATTAGGGCACTAATATTCAAGAGGGTTTTTAACACCTGGATCTTGTTTGTGATGCTCAAACTAGTCTTTGTATTATATTATGTCCTCTAGATCATCCATCTTAGTAATTTTATAGTGAAGTTATCATTTACATTATTTATTATTTTTAGCAAGGTCAAATTAAATAAATTTTATTATAGATTAGTGGTTTTATTTATTTCATATGTTTACCTTGATTTATTATACTCAACTCTTTAACAACATAGGGTTTATATTAATCCAAGTCTTAAAAGGTTAAAATGATAATGTATAACCCCTTTTTTAGGCTTATGAATCCACTAGTCACTACCCAAACATTAGGTATTATTGGGATGTATTTTATTAACCTTATCCAACTCTAGATATTTAAGTTAGGGTATATGTATATTAATCATATCCCATTGCATATAGTTGGCACCTTATAACTACATGAGGATGGTGATAACATAAATTATATAATGCATTATACTCAAGGTAAAATATAACACCATCAATAATTTTTGCTTGCTAGGTTAAAAAATCTAAGTAAAGGTCATGTTAAAACTTCTAATAGATTGGGAACTACATTTGATTAGGAGGAAATATTTGACCTCCCTACATGTTTCCCTCAATTTAAGGAGGATGAGGATGAACATGATGATATTAAGGTGGTTCATAAGGATTTAATTATGATTTTGAGGGGTTTTTTTATTTATTTACTTTCGTTCTATAATAAACTATATTTTGTAGACTTTTGGCATCATTTGGTGGCATATTCCATTTTCTCCCATCCACTATTTTTCTTAATTTAGATCAATTCGAATACTCATAATTTTTTAAATTACATAAGATGATTATTTATATAAAAATCACTTTCAAATCTCATATATATTAATCTATGATTTTTTATTTATGTTATGTTGCTCTATATGCTACAATTGTCTTTATATCTTTGTATGTTTTGCTTATTTATACATGTTAATTGATCGAGCTTGGTTAATTCCTTATTTTCATATTATGGTTGGTGTGATTTATAATTTAGAATAAGGGTTATTTTAGTATGAATTTAATCACATTCCCAATCTAGTTTTCACACCTTCAGGTCTTGTTTGTGGGTAGGTTATTGGCTCCATAATTAGTTTGATGTTGGCATGATCTTTGAATATTTGTGAATGTCTCTAGGTGTTATATCTAATATTATATTTTCCTAGAGATGATTTGTCTCATTTTTTTTCTTAAGCTAGGATTAGTTGATTTTCATTCATATTCTCTTAATAAGGTAAGTTGGTTATTTTTTCATGCACCGTTAGTATCTTCCTTCCTTGTCATGACAAGGTAAGTTTTATGGTAATTGTTTCACATGGATAAGTGTATTCTTTTTAATGTATGAATCCATAAGGTTTTCTATTTAAAATGTCTATGTTGATCTCCTCCATATTAAAAATGGTCAAAAATATATTTTCTCTCTTTTTGTGTTTTTTTCTACTTTCGATTATTTTACTAGAAAATAACCGTCTTAACTTTTAGTACCTAATTTGGTTTCTCCTTTATATTCAAAGTTTTGTTTCCTTTTTTTGAAAGTCTTGGTCCCTTATTGATTTATAATTAATAAAAAATAACTAATTTACATTCTAAAACTATTTATCTAATTTTTAAACTTACCTTCTCATACATTAAGAATTAAATAACTAATTTACTCTTTTTAGAAGTCACTTACAACAATTTAAATGAATTTATAATTAATCTTTTTATATGAGTGACTTCAGGTCATGTCTATAAATTGGTTTTGCAAACCCAAATTTTTTACATCAATAATTCCATTTTGTGCTAGGTTATTATCATGTTTAGGTCAACACTAAGATCCATAAAATTGAAACAATAAATATCTTAGAGATTCTAACCTCTCCCAAATAGTGGTGAAAATTTCATGATATATATTAGAGAGTCTATATATTATTGAAACAATATGAGCCTTCACTTTCCCCTCACCCTCAACTCTTATTCATATATAAACTTTTCATTATATTCTAAGTAATTTTTTTTAATTCGAGGTTTCAACACAAACACTTGTATTATATGTTTTTAGTTTTTAACTTTTCAAAATTTGAATTATATTCATCAAGTGAAATGTTTCTAGGTCCTATTCCATTTCTTAAATTTAATTTCATTATTATGTTTCTCATAGTATTTTACATGATGGTCATTCAAGCCACATAACTATTTTATGTCGTAAACTTGTCATTCCCTTGAACCATCCATTTTCATTTTTCATGTTCTTACACATATTAGTAAAAACACCTAAAATATACATTATATTTTCATATAAATAATATATTATTTACATAGAATTATATAATAACACATAATCTATATAGGTGAAATAAAGGAAATTATACATATGATAAATTTTGTGGTGACATGTAAGGATATTTATTTTATGGTAGCTTATTATTATAGTCTATGGAGTATAAAAAATATCATTACACCTCATAGACTTTGGTGCCTTAAAATAATCATATCAAATAAACTTAAACATTATAAATTTATAGTTTTTATAATCTACCTATATAATTTTTATTTGATATGGTAAACCCAGGTTATATAGGGACCTAAAACCATGAGAGTGAGATACAAAAGTTTGAATAGGTCGTTCATGACTAAGCAAGAAAAAAGAAAACTATAGACTAGATCAAAACAAAACCAAAAACAAAAAAATAGATTATGTGGACGGACCCTCTTAGGTGTCTCCAATAGTAAAACTATCCTTTACTAGAATGCTAGGATTGTATTTTAAAACCTTGGCTCAATTTTAATTGTCAAAGCCTTCAATAGGTTCCCTAATAAAAATCATCATGTGATGCTTCCTACCTTTCACCTATACAGAGGTTTAATTTTGGAGAACCTCCTTGGGGGAACCTAAGGGAGATTTTAGGACCTTGGGGGATTTGAAAGTAGGGGATTGGTGAGGGGTTAGGTAGAATGCACAAAATACTGAATAGTGGCCTCTACCATCTAGTGAAGATCATTCCAGTCTTGTATTAACTTTGCCAAGCTAAATCCCACCTACTAAACCTTTGCATTGAAATTTTATAACATTTGTTTGTTTTTTCACAAATTCCTTTGCTATAATGGCCTTACCCTTCTAGTCTGAGGTCGTGGGAGACCAAATTTTGATGGGTTTTGGATTAGGAATAAATAATATCTTAAGTGGTAGGTTGTCATGTGGGGATTGGTATAAACTAGTTTAGGGAGATCATTAAATAAGAAGGTGGGATCCCTCTATAGGAGCCTCCTTTGAAGAGTCCTCTAAGGAGTCCTCCTTAGAGGAAGATCCTCTTAGAGGAAATTTTTAACCTAAAAGTTACTAGCCATGTTTTACAAGTAGAAGGATAAGGCCTTGATGGAGAATGAGGTTAGTGTCATTAACCTGATGGAGTAGGATAGTGATCTCTAAAGACTTGAGAAGGAAATAAGAGAGGCTAATTTTAAAATTGATGAAATGATTAAGTAATAAGAAATGGTGAGATAAAATTAGGGTATACATACCTTCTTGAGTCATGTACCTCATGACCTGAAGGAATATGTCCGGCCAGTATTGAGGTAGGTTAGCACAAGGAAAGCCCTTCTTCTTAGTTTATATGAAGTCATCGGTTCAAAATAAATGCTAGAAATATTCCTATTTCTTGGAATGGTCTTTGAATTCTTTAGTTCTAGCATAGGACATACCTGTGGTATCACCAATAAACTCCTTAGAGACATTTATGGAGATATTTCACATAGTGACCTTCATTTTTATCCATGTAGTAATGAAATCTTGGACCACCATATTAATGTGCTTGGTAATATGATCCATAAACTCTACAATCCTTCCTTCTTATGTTTTTTCTAGACCTTCTACTCTCAAACCTCTTTGTAAGAATCTAGCTCTAAATGGTCTCTATCACCACCCATGGTTATAGTAAGTACAGGAATGGAGGGAGCGAGACAAGGGTTATAAACGTAGTCTAATTAGCTAAGGCTTGAATAAGGTGGAATGCCCACTAAATTAACATTAACATAATTGCATCCCCTTACCTCAAAATGAATACATATCTATAGGATCATGATTAGGTCTATCAATTTGAGGGGTTGCATGTGCGAGGAGATAATGATTTTAAGTTGTAAACGTACCTTCCAAGAAAATGACACTATATTTCTTAGGGGGGACACTTCCTTCATCATAATAGTTGGTTAAAAGTTGGAGATTCACTCCAATTCTGGTCTACCACCCCATTTCCTTCCTTATAGGTGTGAGTGAGTTAGACTTGTGGTATGGTTCGTAAGATGTGCTTTGCATCATCAATGAGATCTTTGATAGTGTGTGAAGGAATAGTTTTTCCTTCCATAGAATTTAGGATGTTGAGTGAATCCCCATCTATAATGATTCTATCTAGTTGAGACTTTATGTTAGATGAATAACCCAAAGGGTTATTTTGGCTTCAATTAGAAGATTGTTTTCTTGCCCATAAAACACACATAAGATACCAATATATCCCCTTTAGAATTTATTATGAGCCTATATTGATGCCTCTAAGTATATAATAGGGTTCCTTAGTGTTCAAACAACACTTCTCATTTTAGAATTCAAGGAATTCAGAACATGAGCAGTAGGTTATGAAAACTTGATGTCACCTATGGTGAAATAGTAGCACAGATATGTATTGGTGTCCCACAAATTTATAATGAGTGATGTTTGGGAGCCATCATGGTCCATTATTTATGAATTACATAGAATATATGTTAATACTTAGTGAATTATGATCTAGACTTAAGCTACAAATAAGACCAAGTGGGTATTTATTATGAAATCTAAACTAATGTGATCTGGTGTAAAAAAAAGAGAAAAGAGAAGGGTAAGATAGAAAATAAAGTGAGTGATTAAAAATTTTAACCTTAAATATCATGAAAAATCATAAATTTAAATTTATTATGTATTCAAACCAATATATAATGGAAAATAGCCTAAGCTCAGATTTCACTATTTACCAAGTAAACTTCAAAGGATAGTGTAAAGAATCACAAGTAAGAACCAGGTCTACTTTGAGGATTTACTACTATAATAAAATAGCATTCACACATACAAATATAGAGAAAAATTAAATGAATAAAAACCTAAGATCCTTAGACTAATCTAGCATATGCACAAATTAGAAACCCTATGATAAAGATGTAACCCAAAATTTAAAGAAATCATTCAAATTCAAGACATAAAACTAGCAATTAAGAGAATATACATATTATCAATTAACATATAAAATGTGGAAAATATTTTTAAAACTCATTTATTATATTAATTGCTTCATATGTACAAAATTTTCTCTCTTTTACAAATCGTAATACATGCCTTTACAGAAAGACTAGGTAGTATAACTATCAATTACAATATGAAGGTGTACAAAAGACAAGGATATCTATCCTTCATAGGATGGTTCTAGAATACACTGATTTTAAATAATTAGACTAACCTAGGGGCAATATGTTAATAGACTAGCATATGCCTTACAAAAGAATATTCTATTTCAAAAAGATATAAAATTCTACAAAATAGAATATTGTCTAATTTACTAGTGGGGCCTTTGCTTATTATTGTTGGAAGATTCTCATGGCTTTATTATGTTACTCATCAACTAGATTTAGATATATAATAGGCTTTAGGATACACTCCACCTATTTATCTACCAAGTCTTTGAGTTTTTCTAGCCATAGCTTGTTTAATGCCCCTAGTTTGATTTATCTTTTCTCTAGCATTGAATATCATGTCTAGGATCTTACTATTATCAGTTCCATATTTTTCTTGGCTTTTTCCTTTGATTTCATGAGTTAGCAAAGTATCTCTATGTTTGAATTCTTCATCACTTATTATTCTAAGGGTAGTGGGTTATGCAAGGTCTATAATCATAGTCCCAAAAAGCTGTTTAATCCTTGAAATTAGTTCCTTATCATATTTTATGAGTCTTTCCACATTATTGTGCCATGTACTCAAAATTTGGACTTTTTGAAGCATAATTCCAAGAATTATGATCAAGTGTCCTAAAATGATGGTTTTAAATTCTAAGATCTATTTCCTTGCTTGGATGTTGAGAATTTTGGATATTTTTTCCTCTAAGGATTTCCATTAGGTGACCAGGCCTTTGATTAATGCAATCTATTATATTAATACACTATACCTCAGTTTCATTATTTTGAGTGCCTCAAACATCTCATAAAATTACTCATCAAGAAATTTGGTTATTATCTCAATTATTGATAGAATTACATGTCTCCAAATTTTCTTTTTCTCTTTCAAAATTATAGATCCTTTGTTTCATTCCTCTGACCCCTACTTTTGCTTGTGCTGACTAGGCTTCAATAATGCTCTTGACATATTCTTCATGAATAGTATCCTTTCTGAGCTAGTGACCTCCCACTGGGGTTAGGCCTAAAAAGGGTTCCTCCATTTGGAAGGTGAATTCCTATACTCCCACCATGGCTATCTTAGTGATGACTCTTTCTAATCCATCTATATCTAGATTAAATTACATGGTTATGGATGACTCTATAAATTTTAGACATTATGAGACCTCTATACCGATGCTTATTAATACTCTAAGAGCATCCATCTTCTTACTTTCAAACCCTAGAGAGACCAAATCCTTCTTTCTTATTCTTTCACCATAGCCCTAATCCATGGATTCATGTCATCATGCACTTTAACATTGGTAACCTCTATGATTTCCCATGAGTGTGAGAGAGAAATAATCTTTTGAAATTTTCCATAGATGAACCAATTAGGAATTCATCATTGAATAGATTGACTTCACTAGTGGGGTGAGTGAAGGTCAATATTAGTCTCTTCCTTGGTCTAATTGGAACTAATTCTATCTCTACCTTCCTCTTCTCTTGGGATGCCATAGGGACAAGCTCTTTTCCTTTCTCTCCTCCAAGTTACCTTGCTTAGATTTTAATTTCTTCAAATAGTTCCTATTCCCTATCAGTATCATACACCTATGTAAGTTCCTTAAGGGTACCCTTACGTGTCTCTTATGGTTCTAAGGCTATCATGTCTATGTACTAAATTGGGTAAGGTGGCCTTATTGGGAGTGTTGAAGATTAGGGCCCCTCTCTAGGTCTCTATTTGAATTTCACTTCTCTCACTTTCTCCTTACCATGGCCTTACACAATTTTCCCCTGAGGATGTAGTTATTCTACTTGGGGTTGTTTTTGGGCTATCCCAAATGGTCCAGGTAGTAAATTATATTACAAAGGATGCATTTTCCGTGCCTCTCTTGATGGATTGTCATCTTTGGTTAATTTGTGTTTAATTTTGATGTTGTGCCCTTGGTCCAAGCTAAGACCTCTTGATAATTCTTGGTCTTAATATAGATGGTGTCATGAACATTGAGATGATGCACATAATCAAGATTAGGGATATTTTTATCCTTTACATAACTAGTCACTATGTTCTTAGGATCTAACATCTTGAGTTCATCAAGATGGAACCCAATTGAATCCATGTGCTTAGCCATGGTATCAACCTATTTCCAATCCTAAAGTATAGTTCTTATGATGGTTAGAGGGAAGGGGTGGAGAAGACCCTTATACTTTTATTTTCGAATCTCATTAATTCCATTAATGATTTGGGAGGCAATTTCTTACTTGGCAAGCTTACTTGGAACATATACTAGCAATCTATAAGGCTGGGACATGATCCCTTCAATCTAGATGACTATAAAATTAGATTAGTACTAGATGTCACCCATCAATTCTACATACTTATTAATGAGTGGGTGGACCATAGGCAAGGGAACACCTATGATAGCCTATACTATGGCTATATAGGCACAATCATAAATAAATTGCATATGATTCTTATATTTAAAGATATGAAATTTGGATTAATGGTGGGAAATGGTGGTTTTTCCTTCAAGAGAAAAATTTGCAATACCAAGTAAGTTGATTAAATCAAGAATGGCATCTAGTAGGTATGACATCATATAGAACTACTTAGTTGTATTCCTTTTGATGGTAGTGAATTTCTTGGCCAAGAAGACACTAATCAAATTTCCAATTTGAGGGGTGAGCTTTTATTCCACCATAAAATACACATAGGAACCCATATTTTGTTCACATAGGTGGTTGAGGGGGCTATAAAGGCTTTGTTTAATAGGTTAATTATTACTCTAATGCCTTCCCTAAATTAGACTATTGGGATCTTACCTTTAAAGTCTCTTAAAATATGGGGTCCTTGGTGCAGCCAAGGCCTAAGGACAGAGTCTAGGTCATGATTACTGGTCTATTCCTTAATTTTGGATAGCTATACATGAGGGAGATGGAGCTTATAATATTTTTAAAAATCTACATGATAAATATAGGCTAACTTTTTTAAATTTCCCTCCCTAATTATCGATTCATTGTCTACCCTATAGTCAATAAAGATAGGAACAAGGCTATATATAAAATATAGTACCTTAAGTTTTGTAGTAGCATGGTGAAGTTCAATAATCTAGATATCAACCAAGTCATAATGACTTTGGCTCACTATGGCTATTATATGCTCCTCCTTTATAATGGGCTTTAGTTCTTTTAGCATGAAGAAGAGTTCAAACTAGTTCCTAATGCATAATACATTCAAGGCCATAGTGTCTAACTTCATATCTTTGAATATTCACCCATCTTTATCTATCAATAAGTAGAGCTTGGTATCTTCCTTCAATATCAATCTATGAGCTTCCATGGTCCCTATTTCTATAAATTGTTCACACTAGTTCACAAATGGGTCTTTGTGAAAGCTCTTTTGCACTCAAAACATAATCAAGCTCTCCTTGGATCAAATTGTGACCAAATGAGTTCAATTGGGTTGATTTTATGTAGGGTTTAGTGTTTTGTATCTTTAATGGTATGACATATCCAAATTTTGGCTAATACTTTCCTTCAATTTGATTTGAACCTTTGCCTTTATACCATTACATTTTTGAGCCCACAAGATCTTTCATTTTGTAATTTTATGCTTGCATGGTACATATGTCGCATTGGTGTGGACCATTCACAACATTTTTCATAAACATTTTATATTACTAGCCACTAGCATTTAAAAATTCCTTCTTTATTTAACTCTATTAGATTAGCATGAGTTATTGATTGTAATCTAGACTCTTGCCTATGATTGGTTCTTTTTCAAACAAGCCCCATGGTTTTGAAACTGACATCTTTGTGTGCCTTCCCCATGCTTAATATCCTATGTCAATACTTTATTTAATGATATTTGTCCACATGGTAAGCCCTTGGGCCTTTGAAAAGTTATGAACACTTTTGTGTCATTGGATCATCTCCCACTGACCAAGTGTGAACCATCAAATCATTTGTCAACTTTGCTTCAAATGCAATTTCACCACACATTGATCTTGTGAGCTCTTAAGGCCTTATTTAAAATTGTATGGGAGTCTCACATCATTGGATCATCTTCTAGTGACAAAGCACAAACCGTCGATATGCAAAGATGCCCAAACTTTAAGTGAGTAAATTTATTAAAATGGGACTTAAGCTTAAATTCTTAGGCTAAGTTTTATTACGTTTTTATTAAGCACGAAGAAAACCTTAGGCTAAGGGATATATGTCTATGTTTTCTAAATTATATAAAGCGTACCATAACTAAATGTTTCAAGCCAATTTTTATGTTGTGTTTAAATAAACACAATGTATGCATTGGTCTAAAATATGTATACCAAGGCTTAATGAAATATGCTTAAAGGGACTAAAAATGGTATACTAGTCTAATAAAGCATTGGATTTTATTGTATTGACAAAACACATTAAAACCTTTAGCTAAAAATAACTTGGTCTAAGTCCTACGTAATAAAGATCTCCTTTTAAAATAATACGTATTATAAGTCTATAGTTTAAGGTTCATGATATTTAAACCAAATGCCATGGGGACTCTAAAGTATAGATTTAGACTAAGTTTTATTTTAAAATATATTTAGGCCATAAGACCATTTCCATATTTTACATGTTGAAGATTTATGATGTTTGAGCATCTTTTGAGCATTTCCCTTAGCTTGTAAATCAAATTTTTAGCCTTCTAACAAGATTTTGGAGCATATTTTGATTTTGAGTAGAATAATTCATTAGCTTAAATTTTATAGTCTTGTAGATTTTAAATAAATTCTCATGTATGTCAAATGATGATCACATGAATTCCAATTTTAATCTAGTGAAGATTTTAATTTGATGGTCTTAAAGTTGATGGTTGCATAGATGTCGAATACACCCTCATAGACATCAAATGATGGTCACATTTGAATGTCAATTTTAATCTAGTCAAATTATTGTGACCCAATGCAAGAATGCCACTTAGCACCTCCATAATTATTTCTAGGATCTTGGACTTGATTCACTCTATCAAATCAGTATTGATGATGAAGTGATAGCCATAAGATCATGATCTGAGATCTTGCTCATAATTGGTTACTTCTATTAGGTGGGCCCCTTTACTTTTAATCCTCAAATGTAAGGGTTCCATGTATCAATAATTCGAGCCTTACATAATATTTTGACATTTCAACTATGTCTCACTCCATCTGATCATATCCTCACAAGGAAAAGAGAACCATTGATCATGATCTGAGGGTATGAATATGATTGGTTCAAGGGGTTATGTACAATATTCTATCAGTTTTCCTCATTTCATCTAATTGAAAGGCCATGAATAAGTGTAGACCATCAAATTATCTTATATGTATGCTATTTAATTTAAATCTCATACTTTCCTCATTTCATTGGATCAAATTATATGATAAAATGATGGTTGTTCAATCTTATAAGATGTGAGGAAGTTAAGTTACGACTACAGTGATAAAAATACTTAGGATAAGGTGTTAATACTAAGGTCTTGATTGTATTAATAAATACAATGGGGATTTAGGGTTAAAAACTTAGGTTAAGTTAAGAAATAATAAAAGGGACCTTGTAAAATAGATATTAGCTAGACATATAAGAAACTTTAAAGGGGGAAAGAACAAAGCGGACCACACATTTTAGGCTAAGTTTTAATGGTGTTAAAAACATGATTAGGCTTAAAACATGAACTTTATTCATAGGTCCAAAATCAATTTTTAAAAGGTTCCCATCAATTGAATCCCACCAGTATTTAAATTTGAAATGAGGGTTCTTTTAGGGTTTTGAAACATGAATTTCTCAAGGAGAAAAAACATGAAACCTATAACTAAAGGTAATAAAAAAATTTATTAGAACTTTTAGTCAAAATTAAAGAAAAATATAACCAAGTAATCTTAATTTTGATAAAGTGGATG
Source organism: Torreya grandis (assembly GCA_037957365.1). Taxonomy (NCBI): domain Eukaryota; kingdom Viridiplantae; phylum Streptophyta; class Pinopsida; order Cupressales; family Taxaceae; genus Torreya; species Torreya grandis. The sequence goes on from JARHVA010009287.1 coordinate 267,997, forward strand.
ATCTTTAAATTCTACAAATGACCTTAACATGTTAAATTTCCATGTTTAACTCTCAAAGCTTCTCAAGGATCCCAATTTTAAAAAATGGTGGGGAGGGGGGTGGCTATGTTGGACCCAACAAATGGTGACTCAAGGGGGAAATATAGTAATATTTTAAAACCTAGATACTCTAATTTCGACAAATATATAGACCATATATTCCATTTGATCAATAGCATCATTTATATTAGGTTATAGTTGAAACAAACCTTACACTTGTAGAATTAGGGTTAAACACCAAGGCATAGCCATACTATGTGTGTTATTTGATTTCACTTATTATTTGATATGGGGTTAAAGAAACAACTTCCATGTTTCTTATCCTTAATCACTAGCACTTGACTTAGGGCATGTTTTGATATCCATTAATAATCATGATTTTAGTTAAGGGGAGGCTTGGGCATTGCTCTACTTCCATCCAGGTATCTATAGACCCAATAGAGATGCCTTTAGATCCACTAAAGGCCTTGCTCTATTTCCAGCCAAGAATCCAAAGCCCTAATGGAGATTAAAAAAATCACCTATGATTATAAATCTTTTGATTTTGCATTGAGTTATTATTTTGTTTTATTTTATTTAGATCTTTATGCTTTTAGTGAGGTTAGGAACTAGAATAACCAAGTTTTAGGATTTGGTCAAATGTTTGATCCTTAGAGAATCACCTATGGTTGCAACCTTTATCCCATGTAAGGATGTTATTTAAGTGCTAGTATGACTATATCATGATAGTTTGAATTTTCACCCTATAAGTGCAAGTATTATTAAAAACACTTTGAGGTCAAAGATAATGGTCATGTTCTCATGAAATTGTTAGCTTTTTTTATTGGTCTTCACTAGTTTCTCCATGTTACAACATTATGTTTACATTTTAGGACCATGGTTATCTTATGCATGGGGTACATACCTTCATTTTTAAATTTTGGGGATTGTTTCAAGAAAAAATTATGACTTTTAGCTTAATATTATCTAAAAGGACTTATTGGAACCAAAGAACAAGGCAACAAGAAAGAAAGAAATTAAAGGGAAGAAAATAAATATATACATTCTTATGTACAAAAATGGGACAATAAGGAAATAACTAAAAGGAAACTAACTAGTCTACCTACTCTAAATCTAACCATCATACAATTTACTCCATGAGGACCTCAAGAGGAACAATGGAGAAGTAGTGCTTGAGGTATTGCCCATTGGTTGGTAATGTGAAATATGCTACTTGTATATATTTAGGCTTGAAGGTGTTATTTCCTAATGTTTATACAATATGGTATGGACCAATCCACAAGGCTATGAATTTTCCATGTTTTCCCTTAGGCTCAGATGCTTTTTCTGAGAGGATAAATAGGTCTCCTTGTCTAAACACCTTAATCTTGGATCTTTTATCAAACCACCTCTTGATTATGGTTTGATTCCTACTAAACTTAGTGAATGCTTTCATCCTTGCATCTTCCATCTAAATTATGTCCATCAATCTTGAATTTGATAACTCCTAGCTCTCTTCCATGTATTCCTACATCAATCTATATGTGGGAAACTTAAGAGTGATAGGAAATATAGGTTCTTATCCATAAACCAATAAGACTGGTGAGGCTCTTAAAGCTTGTTTGATTCTTATCTTATCTACCCATAATGTAAATTTATGGAGCTTATGTCAGGTCCTAGGCCTATCTGTATCAATTTTTTTAATTTCCTTCATTAGGTTCTTGTTGGTAGATTCAAAGAATCCATTTCCTTAGGGATAATGGTTAGATGTGATCTTGAGATTAATGTCACTAGCATAAACCCATTCAGTCATCTATATGGATATAAATGTAGACATGTTATCACACACTAGAGAGGCAGAGTTCTAAGTTTAGTATAGATGTTTTCCTCTAAGAAGTTGATCACTTCTTCAATCCTACATTATTTAGTGGTTTCAACTTTACCCCACCTTATACAATAGTTTGTGGCTATTAGGACATATTTGTGACCTTTAGATTAATTGGGGTTGATTACCCCAACAAAGTCTAATCCCCATAGTGCAAATGGTTTGCCAACCATGACCAATGGTAGATGCATTTCTACCTTTAGCTCCTTGGTGCTAAAAATATGACATGAGTGACATTCTCTCACATGTTTGTAAGCATATTTAAAAATATTTGGCCAATAATAACCATCTTTGATAATTTTTTGGGTTATGGTCCTATTAGAGGGATGCCCACTGCATAACTTTTCATGAAAGGTGCTCATGATTTGGGTGGCTTCTTCTTGTGAGACACATCTCAAACAAATCCCTTCAAAATTTCCTCTATACAAGACCCCATTCTTGATCAGGTAATGAGTTGCATTCTACCTGAGGGATCTTTTTTTCTCCCTAGATAATCTTGTAGGACAAGTACCATTAATTAGTAAATATATTATTGAATCATACCATTCGCTAGATTGAAAGTTATGCTGATCTACTTGCATAATACTTATCCTAGGGTTAGAATTGGTAATCATCTGGATCAAACCTTGACACCTTACAAAGTTTTTTTGTTTTCATCTCTAAGTTATACTCCTACAAAAATGACTTCCCTTACCTCTACATTCTTCTATCTCATTCTAACTTAACATAAGTTTGGTAGAAGGGTCAAGTAAGATAACATTCACCTTATTTCTAAGAATATAATTCCTAAATTTCTTGACTACCTTAACTAATGTATATACCTGATTATAAATTAATGAATAATTTAACTTAACATTTTTAAAATTAGTGCTCATAAAAGATATTTTGTGATCACACCCATCAATATTTTGAGTCATACTGCAACCATAATGTGGTTAGATGCAAAGGAATAGAGGTAGAATTCCCTTGAGAATTTAGGACTTATGAGGACTAGAGCCTATATAATATCCTCCTTGATATCATTAAATGCATTTTACATTCTTCATTCCATGTGACTTTGGTATCCTTCTTTAACATGTTATTTAGTGTCTTGACAATCTCTACAAAGCCATAAATAAGCTTTCTTACAAAATTTATCTTACCCAAGAATGACTTTAGCTCTCTCTTACTATTTGGAAGTTTATTATATATATGGCCTCCACTCTTTCAAGATTTGTATAGATCCCATCTTTGGTTATAACACGACCCAATAATTTTCCTTCTGTAATTCATAAAAATACTCTTCTTAGGGTTTAAGGAGATTCCATACCTCCTACATCTCTCATAGACATGTTGTAAGTGCATGAAGTGATCTTCCCTATTTGTAGAAAACAACTATTAGATCATCCATATATATAATAACACACTTACCTATTAGGCCCTAAAAGGCATGGTCTATAGCTCTTTGAAAATTAGCTCCTACATTGATTAGCCCAAATGGCGTCCTCTTGTAAGTAAGGGTTCTACACTTTGTTTGAAGTCTATTTTCATTATTTACTCTCTATCAACCAATACTTGATTGTAACCTAAAAAACGATCAAGAGAAGACATCATAGTTAAACCTAAAACAACTTGAATCACTTGGTCTAGAGAAGGAAGTGGATAGTTGTGCTTTTTTAATTCTTTTTTTAGGTTAATAAAGTTAATACAAAGTCTAACCTCAAAATTTTTCTTCCTAAAAGGCACTAAATTAGCCACCCAAGTAGAATGTCTGATGGGGAAGACTATCCTAACATCTAGTAATCTTTTAAGCTCCTTGAAGATCACTGGCTTTAGGACAAGGTTTACAGGCCTCTACTTTTGCCTAAATGGTTTTCAACTTTATATAAGTGGTATAGTATGGGTAATCAATCTTAGATAAAATAAATTTAAGTAGTCAAAGGACCATGCTATGACATCCCTGTATTCGTTGAGAAGTTTTTTGGCCTTCTTATTCTTAATGTTTATATAGGATTTTCCAATGCTTACTAGCTGGGGTTAATCTTGGAGACCAAGATCAATAGAATTATAATCTTTCCCACGTACCTTGGGAATCTTAGGAACCTTAACCAGTCTGTCCTAATCAAACATTCTCTCTAAAATAATCCTCCCCTTGGGGATCTTGTTGTCATTCAAATAAATGACTTTACCATCAAACTTGTCCTCTGTATATGTACTTTCATTAGTCTCATAAATATTATGAGCATCAAATGCCCCATAATTGGTCATGAAATCCAATATCTAATAATCATCATTAAAAACTTGAAAATGGTTAACATTATTAGGTACTGAAGGATAAAGGATCAACTCCATGCTGAAATTGGGGGAATCTTGGTTGGGTATGAGTTTGGCTGCAACAAATGCCAACTCATTAGCAACTTACTTTTCCTCTCTTGGGATGGAAATGATATTTAAAGCATCAAATGAATCAATCAAATAATAAAACTTAAACTTACAACTTTTAAGATATGATAGCTTTCATTGGTATTTTCTCTTTACTTGGTTAACCACTAGTTCTAAATTCCCATAAACTAGTAGTTATTTGACCTTATTTATAATAACAAACTACAAACCTAGGATAAGAGCTTCATATTTAACAAGGTTGTTATTAAAAAGTAATTATAACCTATAAGGATCATGGTAATTTATATTACTAGGTTTAATTAAGAAAACACCAACATATAATCTAAAATTACACCTAAAACCATCAAAATGCAATTTCCAAAGTCTAGAAACAACATGACTACTCTTGGGATCGTATACCTTATCAGTCTCTAGGGTGAAAACCCTTAAGTATGATTAAATTATGTTGACTCTCTCATTTATATCATTATACTTAGTTATCATTTATTTCATCTATGGTTCTCTCTCAACCTTGATTTGATTAAGGACTCCCTTCCAAGGTAGCCACATATGTGAGAAATCTGTAGATATGTAACCATTCAAAGCCTTGGTCCATTCCATACTCAGAAAGATTTCATAAACATTAGGTATATAAACAACTTGAATATCAATTAATTACTATACCCTAGGTTTAAAAGCTAGTTGCAGGTGAACATTAAAAAGTTCCATAATTATCCTAACTCTAGTTTTGTTTAATTGGGTGACAACCCTCTCAGATTTAGTAGGGATCAAGCCACTTTATTTGCATATACCTATAGGCATGATGTTGGTAGATTCATTTGATTTTGGTAAAAAATTATGTAAGTTCTTACCAAACATCTTGATAGTGAGCAAGAAAGGAGGAGATTCAACATTGGCTTTATGTATAGTCACATGGGCATAATCAACCTTGGGTGGATTATTGGACTTATTTGATAGAGATTCTAATAGGAAGTCCATTTTATTTGTGATCTATGTGAGTTCATGCAATTTAATATTATCCTTTATATTTTTCATGTCCTCAACTATGTTATATCTATTTTTATTAGAATAATTAGGAATATCAATATTGGGTTTAGAAGTACTCCCTTTAGGTGGTTATAGATTGTTACTTGAAGAGGTATCTAAAGGAGTTCCAAAATTATTTGGAGGTGTTAAGGTGGTAAAGGGATACCTATATTATCTATTCATTAATGGATATATCTTCTTTAATAACTGTTAGAAATCTTATATCTCCTCAAAGATCTCATCAGGTTCATTTTCTTCTTGAGAGGGGAAATCAAAAGTATCAACCATGAAGGCTTCATTAGATGACTTAGATCCTGAAGCACTTGCACCACTTTCCTTATTGGGTACCACTTCAAATGTATCCAACTCCTCTTGGAAAGCATCAAAGGCTTTTTAAAACTCTATGTGATCAATTTCACCATGCTTAGCTATGCAATGCACTCTATAATAATCAAGCAATGCAATATTAGTAAGGCTAATGCCTATATTATTGTTATTAGAAGATGGTTCATTAGCCTTATTATTATGAAAACTATCATTATGATACCTATTGTATGGCCTATTATACCTTTGAAATGAGAAGTTTCTACCTGAACTTTTAGTAGTATGTATAACTTTTTTTTGTAGCTAAAGAAAATTAGTCCTCAACTTTTGGACCATTTTAAAGATAGATTAATTCTCATTTTTAAGAGTTTCAAAATTATGTACCTAGTTATTGTTATCACCAAAATTTGTTACTAAAACCTTTTTATCATTTGCATTGAATCCATTAGTAGGATGACTCAAAAGTATTAAATTTTGATTGGGAGTTGCATGATTCAAAGGCAATTGATTTAAGTTTGGAATTCATTTTGAGGCTAAGATATTCTGGTTGTTGTTTGGGAATAAGTTCATCATAGGCATATGTAGTTTAATTTTTGGGACTAAGTAAGCCATTTTACCTTATCACTACATTTGATCATTAATTGTCATTAATTCTGAATAGGCTTGGTTCACTAAAGTTATAACTAGAATAGATATATTTAAGAGTATAGAGGTCATGGGATCCACTACATCTTTGTAAATATCCAGAGCTAGAACATCATCAGGATTATAGGGTTCTAAGGCCCTACTATACATTTTCTATAATATATTATTAAAATACCTAATTAGCTCACTAGCATCCCTTTTAATAGTTCTGAATTGATGGTAAATGACATAAAGACTATCAATCTTACCAAATTGATCTATAAAAACATTTGTAAAACTATCCCAACTTGTGATATAGTTATCAATAAAATACAAGAGCCATTTATAAGTTGCATCCTTAAAGTTAAAGGGGAATAACCTAAAATTTGCATCTTCATACACTACATTTAACAATCTTAAGGTATCTTGAAAAGACTTTATATGTTCTTCAATAGTTACTATAGCTATTAGGCTAAATATAAGTAAATATTTCTCAAGGTTGTGGCAGATCATGTACCACATGTGTTACATTAATTGAGTATTCTCCCAACCAATCCATACCAGGGTAAAATTTGAAGGCACACGTACCTTTAAGAGGTGAATTTGGTAGAGATTTGGATCTCCTATGTCTACCTTTGTCACACTTGTCTTTTCTATGAACCTCAAGCTCAAGCAATTTGAGTGTGATATTTTCCTAATCCTAGGCAATTCTAACTTAAAATTTTAAGATCCTACCTAAAATCTGATATATCAAGTTAAATTATATAAAGAATAAGAGTTAGACCTACACACTGAGCTTTTTTTGTAAAGGTTGTATGAAAACTGCAAAGGACATTGATCTTTCACTGAATTAGGTCAAAGATGCATTCAATTACATGAATATTATCTATCTTTATAAGTTTAGGCCTAAAAAAAGTCAGATCTATGAAAGATATGCCAACATTTGATTAAAATGAGTCATCCTAACCTTAGCTACTATGGATTTTTAGAGTTTGAGCAAAATTTACTGAAAACAAGCATTAATACCTCAAAGAACTTTAATCTTTGTCTAATGAAACATAAATATGTGTCACAAAAAACAAATATTAATGATATTTATACTTATAATTAAATAATTCACTCAAAAACATAAAGATACACTTATCTTAGGTCAAAACATGCTAAGATCAACAAAGATTCAAATAATTCATGACTCTCCTTCTTAGGCTAGTGAGAAACACCTTGTTGATACCTCTAAGTGTACCACAAGGTTCCTTAGTGTTAAAAAAATACTTCTCATTTTAGAATTTGAGGAATTTAGAGCATGAGTAATAGGTTGTGGAAACTTGATGTCGCTTATGGTGAAATAGAAGTAGAGATATGTATTGGTGTCCCACAAATTTATAATTAGTGATGGTTGGGAGCCATCATGGTCTATTCTTTATGAATTGCAAAGAATCTATGTTAATACTTAGTGAATTCTAATCCATACTTAAGCTATAAACTAGACTAAGTGGATATTTATAATGACATCTAAACTAAAGTTATCTAGTGTATAAAAGAGAAAAGAAAAGGGTAAGGCATAAAAGAAAGTGAGGGATTACTAATTTTAGCCTTAAATGTCATGATAAACCATCAATTACAATTGAGTATGCATTCAAACCAATAAATAATGTAAAATAATACAAGCTCAGATTTTAATATATACCAAGAAAACATCAAAGGATAATGTAAATAATCACAAGTAATAACTAGGTCTACCTTAAGGATTTACAACTATAATCAAATAACATTGGCACATCTAAATATAGAGCAAAATGAAATAAATAAAAACCCAAGATCCTCTAACTAATCTAACATATACATAAATTAGAAACCTTTTGATAAAGATGCAACCCAAAATTCAAATAAACCATTCAAATTGAAGACATAAAATGAGAAATTGAGATAAAATGCATATTAGCAATTGACATATCAAATGTGGACAATCTTTTCAGAACTCTTTAATTATATTAATTTCTTCAAGTGTACAAAAATGATGCAGGAGCATCTGAAACGAATTTCAAATTATTGTATTTCCCTCTAAAATATTAAAAATTAAGGAGAAAATGTAAAAAAGTAAAAGTAAAAAAAAAAGGTAAATGTGGAGTTGTTGAGGAAATGAGGGGATATTAGAATATGCTGGAAAATATTAAAAAAACTGTATTTTGTTTGCCTAAGCCCAAGTTGGGCATGGAGGTTTGAAGGAGGTTTTTAAAAATAAAAATATAGCCAAAAAATGAAAAATCCAATTAAAAAGTGAAAATTAATTAAAGAGAAGGAGAAGTACGTAGAAGGAGACACAGAAGGAGAGCCTCTCAGCAAGGAGAGAGGAAGAATGAGCAGCAGTATGGAAAAATGTAGGAATCAGGTGTATAAATATAGAGGAGAGAGAGAGAGAGTGAGGATCTCTTATTCAAGAAGAGAATGATGTAAGTGTTCTTATTTGATAAAAAGTAAAATGATGTTGATTTATTCTGATATCATTTGTAAAACTCTATTTGGCTATAGTAGGCCTGTGTGTATATAAATTCCTTAAGAGCTTAAAAAAATGTTTGCCTAGAGATATCCACCATCCATCCCAAATGTAGGAGGCAAGTCTGTCCTATTCATTATTATTTGTATAAACAATTTATACAGCCAGCGTCTATGTAATAGTGAATCCACAAAAGCCCACCAAGACCAATCGCTTGGAATTTGTGATTCTGCAAAATATTTTTGTGTGTTAATTGTGTGAGTAAAAAATACAAACCAGTTCACATAGTGGACCTTATAGGTCATTCAAGGTTGAGACCTAAGCTGGACGAGTTCTTACCTCAGGCTGTTGGGATTATTTTTGTTATTGATGATTTGGATTTCCTGTTAAATAGTCGAGTCACAGCCTACTATCTATATGGTGTCTTGATGGTGGGTGCCATCGCATTGCCTGAGGGAGCATTGAACAAGAAAAAGAACATAAAGGAATATAAGGATCCATGCTTGCTTTTCTTTGCTTTGTTTCATAAATCTCTACATTTTTGACCAGGTTATCTAGAAGATGGCCGATGCTGAGGATATTCAGAGAATGGTTTCAATAGGTTTCCTGTTCATCTTTTAATAGAAGTATTTGTGAGGCTACCTGCCTCTGATTGGGTTGCTGCATCTTGTGTCCACAAGCGTTGTGCTTCTTTATTTAGGGGTGAAGGTTTATGACAAGCTGCACTTGCCAGGGGATGGCCTTTAGCTGGTAAGGAAAAGAGATGGCCTAGACCTATTGGATGAGGCTTAAGTAAAAGTAAACAGAGATAAACACATATTTGTAGTCTGTTGAAAGTGTAGAGAGGTGCTATGAGTCCGTTGATAAAGAAATGACAACACAAGCATTGCATTGTTGTAAGCCGCACAGACTCTAGATTAGAGGATGTGAGCGCAAATATTATGGAGATCAAATTCGTGTCTCCAATGAGTCAATTGTAAGAGCTTCTTTCCTCACACAAAGCATAGAGGTCAATAAGGGCAACCTTAGCATGTGTGCCTTACTGTAAGGCCAATTTGGGTGTAGCAGTCTCTATTTGGAAAATGGCATTGTTGTGTCTCAAACAAAGACGTCTTAGTCTATTGGAAAGGTCATGGGCGACGCTATAAACATACCATCTATCTGTTCATAAGTAGCTAATACAATCGTGAGAGAAACCTCTACACTACAGTCTACGAATGTTGAGAAAGCCTATCAGTCAATTTTAACAGAAGTATACCATATAGTTAGCAAGAAGTTGGTTGCAGTAGAAGTGGTGGTCTCTACTGGGCCTGGTCCAGGAACTGTGATCAATATTGGAGATTCAAGAGCGGGGAAGTCTAATCTTCTGTCGAGATTTAGTTGCAATGAATTCTGTTTGAATTCCAAATTTACCATTGGTGTGGAGTTTGCAACAAGAACAATTCAGGCTGTTGCAGAAGGGCTAGTCATACACAATGATTCTAAATATTTCATTAGTTAAGAACCATGATGGCAGCACATCAATTTGGTATCAGAGCTTGAATGCTCTTGGGATCTGCTGAAGGAAAGGTATGAGAAATCTATGTTATTTGATTTGAGTTTATTTTGTGTTAAGAACCAATCAAGTGAAGAAGTAAACAAGTGAAGAAAAAGGCAGCCAAGCCATTGAGGCTTAAGAGGAGAAGAAGCCAAGGAAGGCTTAGTGAAGATCCAAGAAGAAGCTTGGATAGTTTGCCAAAAGACTAAGGTGAAACAGACTTAGGTGAGGTAAAGGATGAAGTTTTAAGAAGAGTGATAGAGGGACTGCCTAGAAGAAGAAGATCCAAAGCAAGGTAAGCTTGGATTTGTAATTTGTGTCTGTTGAAGAGTTGTCTAAAGAGTTGCTATAGGATTGAGAAAATAATCAAAAGACTAGGATGCAAAAGGCCTAGGTGAGATCAAAAAGGAGCAGTCAAGGAGAAAAGGCTTGGGTGAAGATCTCAGAGATGGAAGCATTGTTGAAATCACTACAGAGCAGCAAGGCATATGAGGGCAGCAATAGGAAAGCAAGCATCAAAGGTATGACTAATGTTGATTTTGATAAAGAAATTGCTAGTTTGAAGAAAGAATTAGCTAAGGTTAAAGATGAGTATGAGTCTTGGATGCAGTTGAATAGGAAAGCATGGGTATGGCCAATGAAGAAGAGATTGAAGTGGCCAATAGATCTCCTAGTGAAAAGGAGAAGAAGGAAAAATGAGATTGACATGAAGAGGGAAGCCCAAAGAGGCAAGAAGATAAGAAGGTTGCCAAGTGAGCAGCAAGAGGAAGAAGTTGAGAAGAAGGTTCTCATTGAGGAGAACAAGAGAGAAGAAAGAAAAGATGAAGTGCCAGGAAGAGCACTTGGAAAGATGAGAATGTCCATTAAGAGGATACTCGTGGAGACATTATGGTCTCTTGTTATTGTCTTTAATGTTGTTTTTGAATGGGTAAGTGTAGGTATGAGCAGCCTTGTGAAGGTCAAAAGAAGGGCCTTGGAGAGTGAAGAGATTCGTGTAGGAGAAGACACCAAGTGCACAAGTGAATGTGCAGGAGAGAGAAGAGAGTTTGCTGCTGTTGATAAAAAAGAAGAGATGCATTGGTTAATGCATAATGGAGGTGTTGAAGAACCCATACAAGCAAGGGAAAAAGTAGAAGATGAAGCTGAATTCTATGATGCCATTGAAGGCCAAGAAGAAGAAAGAGGATAGCCAAGCACAAAGGAAGAGAAAAATTGCTCCATGGAACAAGCTAACAAAGAGGTAAATGAAGTGTTAAGTGCTGATTTTGATTGTTATTGTGAGCATGAAGATATTAATACACAGGTTAGAAGAGGCAAGAGGAAGATGAAGTCCTCACACAAAGTAGTCAATCATGGATATGTGATGCCTAAGTGGATGGTGAAGCACACAAGCAAGCAACAACTAAGCAAGCAGGCAAGTTTACCTTATAAGATTGATTTTTCTCATATGAATGTGCAAGAAAATAAGAGGATAAACAAAGTTAGTTTTTCCATATTGTCAAAACAGCATGGTTATAGGATGCCTAAATGGCTTGAGAAGTCAATTGATAAGAAGAAGAAACAAGTATGGGTGCCTAAGAAGGCTAAGAGTGAAGAAGATGTGAGTGTTAAGACAACAACACCAAGAACTCAATGGGAAAAGGTGAAGGATGACACAAGTACATGGCAAGGTAATGATGTTTTTGAATCATTTAATAATCTTTTTATGGAAAATGAAGAATGGAAAGTGGCTATGAAAACTAATGTACAACAAGGAGAGACTTCCAAAGGGATGGATGATGAGAAAAGGAGAAAGAATGTAGCTGAACAAACAAGATGGCTTCAAGCAGAGATTGAAGAAAGCAAGGAGACAGAAGGTATGAATACTGCAATTGTTTTTGATGAATATACTAATGTTGATGAAGAAGCTGATTTGTATGAAAGAACTATAAAGTGGATGAATGTACTTATAGAGGATGAAAGACAATCTAGTCCAAAGTTTAATATAGGACATGAAGATTTGGATGAGTTTGTGTTGAATGATGAGATGAAGAGTAAGGCTAGTAAGGAATAAGTAATCCTTCAAGTTGATAAGCCCAAGTTTGATGAAGATTGTGAGATAGATGAAATATCACTAAAGGTAGAGTTGAGAATGATAGAGGAGCTGTTTGGTAATTCAAGAGAGATGAAGGAAGGTACAAGCCATGGTAAAGACATCATTGGAAAGAGTGAGACAATACAAGAGCAAAGCAATGAGACCAAGACAGTTTTGGTCAAGAAACAAGAATAGAAATGTGAAGGCAGCCAAGAGGCTTCATGACCTCAATGTTTTTCTACTAAGGTTGCTTTTGATGTTTTGAATATAGGTGTTAAAGTTGTGGAGATGAATGAAGTCCATAGTTTAATGGACAAATTTTTGAACCAAGAAGATCAAAAAGATCTTGAAGACATGTATGAGGATGAAGCATGGAGATGGGACACAGCAGCTGAGAAAGAGATGAGGAGAAGAACATACCATAACAAGAAGAAAAGCAAGATGAAAGGCAAAGACCAGCAAAGACAAAGACAAGCATTGGCATTGACAAGAAGACCGTGGGATCCAGGCATACAGTAAAGACTAAAACATAGAGGCAACAGTGCATTTGAACTAAGGTTCAAATCTTTTCTAGAAGGAGAGTATGATGCAGGAGCATCTGCAACAAATTTCAAATTATTGTATTTTCCTCTAAAATATTAAGAATTAAGGATAAAATGTAAAAAAGTAAAAGTAAAAAAAAGGTAAATGTGGAGCTGTTGAGGAAATGAGGGGATATTAGAATATGCTAGAAAATTTAAAAAAAAACTATATTTTGTTTGCCTAAGCCCAAGTTGGGCATGGAGGTTTGAAGGAGGTTTTTAAAAACAAAAATATAGCCAAAAAAGAAAAATCCAATTAAGAAGTGAAAATTAATTAAAGAGAAGGAGAAGTACGTAGAAGGAGACACAGAAGGAGAGCCTCTCAGCAAGGAGAGAGGAAGAATGAGCAGCAATATGGAAAAATGTAGGAATCAAGTGTATAAATATAGAGGATAGAGAGAGAGTGAGGATCTCTTATTAAAGAAGAGAATGATGTAAGTTTTCTTATTTGATAAAAAGTAAAATGATGTTGATTTATTTTGATATCATCTATAGAACTTTGTTTGGCTGTAGCAGGCCTGTGTGTATATAAATTCCTTAAGAGCTTAAAAAAATGTTTGCCTGGAGATATCCACCATCCGTCCCAAATGTAGGAGGCAAGTCTGTCTTATTCATTCTTATCTGTAGAAATAATTTATACAGCCAGCATCTATGTAATAGTGAATCCGCAAAAGCCCACCAAGACCAATCGCTTGGAATTTGTGATTCTGTGAAATATTTCTGTGTGTTAATTATGTGAGTGCAAAATACAAAATAGTTCACATAGTGGACCTTCCAGGTCATTCAAGGTTGAGACCTAAGCTGGATGAGTTCTTACCTCAGGCTGTTGGGATTGTGTTCATTATTGATGCTTTGGATTTCCTATTAAATAGTCAAGTCACAGCCTAGTATCTATATGCTATCTTGACAGTGGGTGCCATCACATTGCCTGAGGGAGCATTGAACAAGAAAAATAATAGAAAGGAATACAAGGATCCATGCTTGCTTTGCTTTTCTTTGTTTCATAAATCTCTGCATTTTTGACCAAGTTATCTAGAAGATGGCCGACACTGAGGATATTCAGAGAATGGTTTTGATAGGTTTCCTATTTAACTTTTAATAGAAGTATTTGTGAGGCTGCCTGCCTTTGATTGGGCTGTTGCATCTTGTGTCCACAAGCATTGTGCTTCTTTATTTAGGGGTGAAGGTTTATGACAAGCTACACTTGCCAGGGGATGGCCTTTAGCTGGTAAGGAAAAGAGATGGCCTGGACCTATTAGACGAGGCTTAAGTAAAAGTAAACAGAGATAAACACATATTTTTAGTCTATTGAAAGCGTAGAGAGGCACTATGAGTCTGTTGATAAAGAAATGACAACACAAGCATTGCATTGCTCTAAGCCGCATGGACTCTAGATCAGAGGATGTGAGCGCAAATATTATGGAGATCAAATTCATGTGTCCAATGAGTCGATTGTAAGAGCTTCTTTCCTCACACAAAGTACAGAGGTCAATAAGGGCAGCCTCCACGTGTGCACCTTGATGTAAGGCCAATTTGGGTGCAGCAGTCTCTATTTGGAAAATGACATTGTTGTGTCTCGAACAGAGACGTCTTAGTCTATTGGAAAGGTCATGGGCGACACTATAAACATACCGTCTATTTGTTCATAGGTAGCTGATACAATCTTGAGAGAAACCTCTACACTACAGTATATGAATGTTGAGAAAGCCTTTCAGTCAATTTTAACAGAAGTATACCATATAGTTAGCAAGAAGTCACTTGTCGCAGAAGTGGCGGTCTCTACTGGGCCTGGCCAAGGAACTGCGATCAATATTGGAGATTCAGGAGTGGGGAAGTCTAATCTTCTATCGAGATTTAGTTGTAATGAATTCTATTTGAATTCCAAATCTACCATTGGTGTGGAGTTTGCAACAAGAAAAATCGAAGCTGTTGCAGAAGGGCTGGTCATACACAATGATTCTAAATATTTCATCAGTTAAGAACCATGACGGCAGCGCATTAAAAATTTCTCACAATTCTATCTTTTACAAATGGTAATACATGACTTTATAGAAAGACTAGTTAGTATACTAGTTATTTATAATATATAGGTTTATAAAAGATAAGGACAAATGTCATTCCTAGGATGGTTTTAGAATACACTTGTTTTCTACAATTAGACTCACCTAGGAGAAATATGTTAATAAACTAGCATATTCCTTATAATCGAATATTCTATTTCAAAAAGCTATGAAATTATACAAAATATAATATTGTGTAATTTGATGGTGGGGCCTTTGCTTTTTTTTAGAGGATGATCATGGATTTAGTATATTGCTCATTAACTAGCTTTAGATCCACATCAGGCTTTAAGATACTCTTCTCCTCTTAATATTCCAAGTCTTCAAGTTCTCTATCATTTTTGGGCATGGCTTTTTTTAATAATCTTATCTTCATTTATCCTTTCTATAGTATTGAATATAATGTATAGAATATTATTGGTATAAACCCCATATTTGCCTTGGCTCTTTCCTTTGATTTCTTGAGTTACCAAAGTACCCCTATGTTTGAATTATTCATCACTTATGATTCCAAGGGTAGTGGATTATGAAGGGTCTATAATCATAGTCCCAAGAAGCTATTCAATCCTTGAAATTAGTTCCTTATCATCTTATAGGAGTCTTTCCACATTATTGTGCCATGCACTCAAACTTTTAACCTTGTCAATAATAATTCCTAGGATTGTGCTCAAGTGTCCTAAATTGATGATTTTGAATCATGGGATCTATTTCCTTGATTAGATGTTGATAATATAGGCTATTTTATCCTCTAAGGCTTAAAATTATGGGACCAAGCCTTTGGTTAATTCACTTTACTATGTTAATGCACTCTACCTCAGTTTCATTATTTTGAGTGCCTCAAATATGTCATAAAATGACTCAACAAGCATTTTGGTCATTGCCTTAGGTACTGATAGAATTATTTTTGTCTCCAAGTTTTATTTTTATCTTTCAAAATTATATATTCTTTGTTTCATTCCTTTGTTCCCTAATTTTACTTGTGCTGACTAGGCTTCAATCAAGCTCTCAACATCTTCTTCATGAATAGTGGCCTCACCAAGTTGTTCACCTCCAACTGGGGTCAGACCTACAAAGGGTTTCACATTTTTGAAGATGAATTAATCTACTCCCACCATGGATATTTTTGTGGTGACTCTTTATAATATATCTATCTCTAGATTAAACTACATGGTTGTGGATGAATCTATATATTTTAGAGGTCTAAGACCTCTATACCTATGTTGCTTGATGGTCTAGTAGAATTTATCTTCTTGCTTTCAGACCCTAGACAGACAAAAATCCTTATATCATCCTATTATTTCACCATATACCTAATGCATGGCTTCATGTGATCATGTAATTCAACATTGGTGACCTCTGTGACTACCCATGAGTGAGAGAGGGAGAAGTAATCTTTTGTAATTTTCCATAAATGAACCAGTTAGGAATGATTGGTCCTTGAATTAGGAATTCATCACTAAATAGATTGACTTTATTGGTGGGGTGAGTGAAAGTAAATTTTGGAATTTTACTTAGTTAAATAGGATATAATGCTAGCTCCACCTTCCTCTTCTCTTGTGATGCCATAGGGACAAGCTCTTTTCCTTTTTATCCTCTAGGTTCCCCTACTTGGATTTGAGTTTCTTCGGATAGTTCCTCTTCCCTCTCAGTATCATATGCCTCTATAAGTTCATTAAGGTTACCCCAAGTGTCTCTTCTAATTCTAAGGCTGTATTGAATTAGGGAAGGTTGATCTAAGCAATATGTCATGCAAAAATTCATGTGATGATTCTACACTAATTGGTGGTAGAAATTCTGGGAGCCATAACTTTTGAACCATGACTCCATTTGACTTCCCATTTGAATTGTTGGAAAGTAAATAATGATGGAAATTCCATGAGATGGTATGATATTTGCTCAATGGGATTGGACCCAAAAAACTAAATGCAAGTACTCCAAATTTCAATTTTAGTATTACAGTTTAAAAATAGTAAGTTTTTAAAAATAGTAATTTCTTGAATTCTATATTATTGTAATTCATGGAAGTAAAACCATTTCATCTCCCTCGAGATTGGTTGCCTTCCACATCCTTCTCCTAAATTCAAAAAATAGGTTATCTATCCTAATTAATACCCTTTTGAAATTAAATGAAAACAAATATCTAAACTATAAATCTAACAAAATTAATTACTCTTACTAATTTTATTAATTTGGTGAATTTATAAATTGTACTTAGAATATTGTTAATATTGTCGTAAACTATATATACATATATATACATACATACATACATACATACATATATATATATATATATATATATATATATATATATAATACAAAGAATATACATTAAATATATACCTTGAAACAATGTGGATTCAAAAATATTGAGTTCTTTATGTAAGATTTTTGCTTCTTCGAATCTACAAAAATGACATGGAGAGAAATGAGAATAAAGTTATCAATGTTGAATTTTATCTTCCCATAAATAAATTTAGTGATTTTATTAGAAAAATGAAAACAAATATCTAAACTATAAATCTAACAAAATTAATTACTCTTATTAATTTTATTAATTTGGTGAATTTATAAATTGTATTTAGAATATTGTTAATATTGTCCTAAACTATATATATATATATATATATATATAATATAATATAAAGAATATACATTAAATATATACCTTGAAACAATGTGGATTCAAAAATATTGAGTTCTTTAGGTAACATTTTTCCTTCTTCGAATCTGCAAAAATGACATGGAGAGAAATGAGAATAAAGTTATCAATGTTGAATTTTATCTTCCCATAAATAAATTTAGTGATTTTATTATAAAAATGAAAACAAATATCTAAACTATAAATCTAAAAAAATTAATTACTCTTACTAATTTTATTAATTTGGTGAATTTATAAATTGTACTTCGAATATTGTTAATATTGTTAATATATATATATATATATATATATATATATATATATATATAATCTGCAAAAATGACATGGAGAGAAATGAGAATAAAGTTATCAATGTTGAATTTTATCTTCCCATAAATAAATTTAGTGATTTTATTATAAAAATGAAAACAAATATCTAAACTATAAATCTAAAAAAATTAATTACTCTTACTAATTTTATTAATTTGGTGAATTTATAAATTGTACTTAAAATATTGTTAATATTGTTTATATATATATATATATATATATATATATATATATATATATATATATAAATATAATATACATTAAATATATACCTTGAAACAATGTGGATTCAAAAATATTTTCTTTACGTAACATTTTTCCTTCTTCGAATCTGCAAAAATGACATGGAGAGAAATGAGAATAAAGTTATCAATGTTGAATTTTATCTTCCCATAAATAAATTTAGTGATTTTATTGGAAACCTAGATCTTATGGTTGTGATACACTTAATACAATGGTGGGGATTTAACCCACCACCATGAAACTTAAGTGGGGAGTTTATGTTATTTTTTTATTTAACTTTATTTAATTTTCACTAGACCCTCATTTGTTAAGCCACTTTGTAAATTTGTAATTCATTAAAAATAGATGGAAATACGAATGGGGTAACTATAATTATTAGTATATAAAGTTTAAAAAACTTTTAAAATATTTAAAATATTGAAACAATCAACTTCAGGCATTGTAAAAATTTAAAAAGTTGAATCAAACTACTATACTATAGTATTCTCTATCCTAGTTAATCCCATTTTAGAATTAAAGAAAAAAATATCTAAACTATAAATATTTAAAAATTAAGTCATCTTAATAATTTTATTAATTTTTTAAATCTATAAATTATAGTTGGAATATTTTTGATATTGTCATAAACTATAATTATCACCCATTTTCAGACAATGTTTTCAGGAGCAATTCTATAAGTATGCTTTTGCCTGTAATGTAGTTTTGGCCTTGTCACAAATTAAATACTTAAATTTAAAATAAATAAAATATGAGACTTGGATTTGATTCTATTAGGTTGTGTAATTTTACAACAATTTAAAAAAAAAATCTCTTCCACAATATCCATTTAAAGCTTTTTTGAAGACATTTTGTGGTGGTATAAATTACTCTTGTTTCTAGCCTCCAAAGTCAATTTAGAATCGACATAGTTAAAATACCTATGAATGATATATTTTTTTAATTTGAAATTTGAACTAAAATTATAATAGATTAAAATTATCATTTAAACAATAAATTAAATTTTATTATTAAATTTACTATTTTCTCAAAGTGATTCCATAGCCATTTTATTTTAGCAATTTGACGAAAGTTTTCTAAGTAGTTAAAGTCACTGTGGAATGTTAGACTAAATCATTATCTTTCTACTGGTTAAAATATTTTATTGTCTTAGACATATAAGATAAGTTATTTTCATGCAAACAAATATGTATCCTCTTATGTCAAATTCAGACTAGAGGTACTTTTGCACCTAATTATTAATATGAAAATTTATGGAATTTGTCTCCTTTGGCAAGGTCTTTTGTCACATTGGTTGTTTAGTGTATTCTGGTGTTTATAATTTGGATTTTGAATACCCTGAGATATTTGGTACCTTTTATATATATTTTTTATCTAGGTTTGTATTATGTCCCATAAATATTTATGTATATGTCTTGCTTTGGTTATCATTGGGTAGACTTATAGTGGGGCCTACATCAAATTGTTTTAGAATGTACCCTTGGTATGAGTCTTGGTATTCACCTTAGATATTATATTTTTGTACATAAAAATTTCTCGTATGTATAGACGGATTTTTAATTCTTGGTAGTTTTTAGATGTGCTTGGGCTAGTTAGTGACCATTGTTGGAAATATTGTCATTGATGTCAAAGGTCTAACATATTGGTGATAAAGGCCCCATTGTATTTAATGATGTTTGTAATAGTTACATCTTGGCTAATGTGTGTTAATATTTATTTAATATTAATGAATATATTTTTGGTTGCATATAAGATAAAAGAAGGACACATGGAGAAGTCAAAGAGTCATGAGGTAAAGACAAAAGAAGAATGAGATGCATTTTCCCATGAAGAGTCATCTTGTGGAATTCCAAGAGTCACAAAGTGAAGACAAAAGAGGAATGGAAAAATTCTCATAAAGGGACACTTTGAGGAATACAAAAAGTCACCAAGGTAAAGACAAAAGAGGGATGGATGCTTTTTTCTTATGAAGGGTCACCACATGACTTTTGAAATGCAAGGATATGAAGGGTCATACAAGTTTGGCACCATTTTCCATGAGGATTGAAGGGTCACAAAGGGTGAAGGCCAAAGGTCATTTGAAAAGATATAAATAAAGGCTTTAGAAGCTATTTCTAATGTGTGAGATATATTTTGTTTTGATATTGTAATATCTATCTTAGAAGAGCAATGGGAGAGACGAGTATGATTTGTATTTATTATATCTAGCTTAGAAGAGCAAAGGTGAGAGAGGAAAGAGATATTGTAATAAACTACCATTTGTTGAGATAAAAATATTGAGAGATAGTTATGTGGTATACACAAAGGGTTCAATACTCATGTGGGTTGGTGCTCATGAATTGTTGCTATGTTGGTGCTCAGCAAAGGGGTTGGTGCTCTTGTGGGTTGGTTCTCATGAATTATCGCTCTGTTGGTGCTCATCAAAGGGGTTGGTGCTCATGAATAGTTGATATGTTGGTACTCAGTAAAGGGGTTGTTGCTCCTGTGGGTTGGTGCTCATGAATTGTTATTGTGTTGGTGCTCAACAAAGGGGCTGGTGCTCCTATGGGTTGGTGTTCATGAATAGTTAATGTGTTGGTGCTCAGTAAAGGGGTTGGTTCTCTTGTAAGTTGGTGCTTGTGAATATTTTTGTTTGATTTGGTGCTCCATATACTTGAAATTATTCTCTATGGTTTTTCCCACATTGGGTTTCCATGTTAAAATTGGTGTCTCTCTCTATCTTGTGTGGTGTTTATTGTTTTAGTTTAATTGCATATATTGAATGTTTGGTTAAGTGGAATTTGACTAAGGAAAATTTTTATAAGATATATGATATAATAATTCACCCCCTTCTTATTATATCCCATGATTAACAATTGGTATCAGAGTAAGTTCCTTCTGAAAAAGTTTTATAGCTTAAAGGTAGATCGGGAAAGCATGATGGCTAGATCACATGAAGGATTTTCTAAAAATAAGGCCCCTTTATTTGATGGGATGAATTATGATTTTTGGAGCATAATAATAAGGAATTATTTGATGTCCCTTGGATATGGCATATGGTAAGCAATGGTGGAGGAATATAAAGAGCCACAGACACTTGTAATTACTCTAGCAGAAAAGAAGGCAAGTGAATGTAATGCTAAAGCTTTAAATGCTATTTTATGTAGTTTATGTGAATCTAAATTTGTTTAAGTTATGAAATGTAAATATTTTCATGAAACTTGGGTAAAAATTGAGAATATTTACAAAGGTGATGGAAAGGTTCAGCAAGCTAAGCTTCAGACTTTTAGAAGATAGTTTGAAAGTTTGAAGATGGAAGAAGAAGATATATAAAGTTATCTTTTATAATTTGCTCAAATAGTAAATCAAATTAAAGGTCTTGGAGAAACATTGGAAGAGTAAACGGTGGTACAAAAGGTTTTGAGATATATACCAATGAGATATGATGCAAAGGTTTCAAAAATTGAGAAGATGAAGAATTTAGCCAAGCTAAAGATGGATGAGCTTCATAGTATACTCACGACATATGAGATGCGGATTGAACAAGATAAACCCTCAAAGAGAGAAGTGGATTTCAAGACATCAAAGAAAGAGAAAGCTAATATTCAAGAGTCAAGTGATAGTTCTAGTGATGATGAAGATGATAATGGAGCTCTTTTCATTCTCAAGCCGAAAAGGGGAACAGGTAAATATCAAGGAAAATTGCCTTCTAAATGTTTTAATTGTGGAAAGATTGAACATTTTTTAGCTAAATTCCCAAATAAGGGTAATGATGATGATTAATAAGAAAATTATAAATACAAGAAGAATTTCAAAGGTAATTTCAAGAAGGGATTCAGTCAGAAGAGCCTGTATTCTAAAGATCCTAGCTCAGCTGAAGATAGTGGAGTTAGGGATTCAGAAGAAGAAGAGATTCTATTCATGGCCATACATAAATATGCCTCTACAAGCAAAAGTATAGATGATCAAGAAGAAGAAGAGGAGGAAGCTAAAGTGAATCTAGAAGGAGAACTCATTTATGCCCTAGAAGAGTTAGAAGCTGTTGAGAAGAAGAATCAAAGATTGAAGCGCTTGATCAAGAAAAATGAAAAGGAGTCAAAGGAAATAATTGATGATCTAACAACACACTTGGAGGAAGCCAAGAAGAATGAATAAGGTCTAATGACATAGTTGCAAAAAGTAAGAAAATAAGGTGAAAGGTATGTTATTGAAATTGCCTCTTTAAAAGAAGACATTGAGAAAGTAGTCAATGATAAAGTAGTTAGTGATTCAAAATTTGAGGATAGAACTAACATGTTGAATAAGATATTAAAAAGTCAAAAGGCAAATTCAGATAAGACAGGTATCAGATTTGAAAATAAAAAGAGCTATGTTGAAGCTCTTACAAAAGAGGTAACAAAAAGGGAAGAAGTGAAGAATACAAAGGACATTTCAAACAAAGAAGCCTAGAGGGAACAAAGCTACAAAAGGAAATCATGTCAGAGATATATAGATAGGTCTTATTTTTATGGCTATTGTTTTTATTATAATTGATATGGTCACAAGAAATTATAATGTTGAAAAAGAGCTAACAATTTTAGAAATAAGGAAAAGGAAAGTCATGTAGAGTCAAGTAGAAGCTACAACTATTTTGCTCCTTTATCAAGCTTTGATGAAGAGGCCATAGTATGCTACAAGTGCAACAACTTCAAACACATAGCTTAGTACTATAGAAGTGTGTCTAAGTTAGTCAAGAAGGATCAGAGTTTTAAATCTCCATTCATTAAGAAGAAGGTTCAAACATGTTTATTGCAAAAGAAACAACTTGAAGATTCTATGTTGGTGTAGATAGCTTTGCATATAATAAATGAAGATTAGCCATGATTCATTGATAACAAATGTTTGAGGTAGATGACAGGAGACAAGAGTAAATTCAAAACTCTAAAGAAGATCAATGGTGGCACAATGAAATTTGGAGATAAAACCACTACCAAGATAGCTGAAAAAGGTACTTTGAGTTTGGATAATGGTAGAACCAATACTGAGAATGTTTTGTATGTAAAAGGTATTATGCATAATATATTGATTGTTATTCAAATATGTGATCAGGGATACACATTAAAGTTTTATGTAGAAGGTTGTGAGATTAAAAGAAAAGTTTTGAATGAGTTGATTGCAGATGCTCAAAGGATAGGCAATAATTTGTATGTATTATTAGATATCTTCTCAAAGGCACAATCAAAGGACACATTCAAATATCTACAAGAGGAGTTGAAAGTAATTTATATTACTTCTTACCATTGAGTTTTAGCATCAGTTGAGGGGGAGCTAAGTTTTAGCTCTAGGTAGACCTTTTGCCATTGAAGTCAAATGGGGAGAATAAAAGAAATAGGTACAAGGAATAGGTACAGGTTGCTATAATAAGGGGGAGTTACTGTAGGTTTTTTAGATGATATTATGTGCAAGATTAAGGATGTGGCAGTTTCAAGATTGAGGTTGCCATCAATAATGAAGGGGGAGATTGTTGGAAATATTGTCATTGATGTCAAAGGTCTAACATTAGTAGTGATAAAGGCCCCATTTCATTTAATGATGTTTATAATAGTTATATCTTGGCTAATGTGTGTTAATATTTATTTAATATGAATGAATATATTTTTGGTTGTATATGAGACAAAAGAAGGGCCCATGGAGAAGTCAAAGAGTCATGGGGTAAATACAAAATAAGAATGGGATGCATTTTACCATGAAGAGTCATCTTAAAGAATTCCAAGAGTCACCAAGTGAAGACAAAAGAGGAAGGGTAGAATTTCTCATGAAGGGACACTTTGAGGAATACAAAAAGTCACCAAGGTAAAGACAAAAGAGGGAAGGAAACTTTTTCTTATGAAGGGCCACCACATGAATTTTCAAATGCAAGGATACGAAGGGTCATTCAAGTTTGGCACCATTTTCCATGAGGATTGAAGGGTCACAAAGGGTGAAGGCCAAAGGTCATTTGGAAAGCTATAAATAAAGGATTGAGAAGCCATTTTTAATGTGTGAGATAGAGTTTGTTTTGATATTCTAATATCTAGCTTAGAAGAGCAATGGGAAAGATGAGTATGATTTGTATTTGTTAAATCTAGCTTAGAAGATCAAAGGTGAGAGAGGAAAGAGATATTGTAATGAACTACCATTTATTGAGATAAAAACATTGAGAGATAGTTTTGTGGTATACACAAAGGGGTTGGTGCTCATGAATTATTGCTGTGTTAGTGCTCAGTAAAGGGGTTGGTGTTCCTGTGGGTTAGTGCTCATGAATTATTGCTGTGTTGGTGCTCTTGTGGGTTGGTGGTCATGAATAGTTGTGTTGGTGCTCAACAAAGGGGTTGGTGCTCTTGTGGGTTGGTGCTCATGAATTGGTTTTGTGTTGGTGATTAGCAAAGGGGTTGGTGCTCCTATGGGTTGGTGCTCATGAATAGTTGTTGTGTTGGTGCTCAGCAAAGGGGTTGGTGCTCCTATAAGTTGGTGCTTGTGAATATTATTTTTTGAGTTGGTGCTCATTCATATACTTGAGATTATTCTCCATGGTTTTTCCCACATTGGGTTTCCACATTAAATCTGGTCTCTTTTTCTATCTTGTGTGGTGTTTATTGTTTTAGTTTTATTGCATATATTGAATGTTTGGTTAAGTGGAATTTGATTAAGGGAATTTTTTATAAGATATATGATATACTGATTCACCCCCCCCTCTCAGTATATCATATGCTTAACAACCATATTGTTAGTCGAAAAGAACAATAATGTTACACTTATTTATGTAGTTGATTGGTGAAGGCTGATTATCTTCACATCTAAATTATGACTCATTTAGTAAATGTTGAAATATATCCAACCCAAATTATATATGTGAATGGATCACTTCATATATGTAGGTATCTTAGGGAGTGGGTACGAACTTAGTGAACTAACCCTTAGGAAGCCCCTCTATGTGGGTGTTATCAACTAACTTGAGTTTATTATTGGAGAACATGCATAGATAACTAACCCTTAGGATGTCCTCCTAGTGTGGTAAATTCTAAATTAACAATAATATGTTCTTATATCATGTGCTTAAACATATAATCCTTAGTGCACTTTCTTGATCATGAGTGGCAAGGTAGTTTTATCCAAGTACCTATTCTTTGTTAATTCCAACTGCATTATTTTCTTAGTTATTTGGATATTTTGAAATAGTGACCCTCATTGATTATTAGGATTTGAGTTTGTTCTCTTCTATTTTAAACTTGGACACCTTTAGAGACTTGTTCAATAGATGGAATTTATATGAGAAGCATAAGTAAAATATTTTTCTAAGTCACTGACCATGTGGAACAAGAAAATACAAGTTTCTATTCACGCCCTACTATTATTGTAACATTGTATGGAAGTGCTTGGGTAAACACATGTACATTTTAATGTTTTATAATATGATTAATGACCTTAATATGTGTCATTATTATGATTACATGATTATAGCTTTAGAATATCTTTTAATTGGCATACTAGTTCCCTTATTGGCTTAAATCACCAACTCTTATTTGATGATCATGTGTTATGGAGGAGGCCATCACAAGTGTAAGGATAACAAAATCTGACCTTGATTCTCTGGAATGGATATATAGTCTACTCAAGTTATATTGGAGGCATCAAGTATAGTTTCTTAGTCTAGGTTAGGGGTATTTGTCATCTTCCTTCGTGTTTAGTTGTACATATGGTTAGTTTAAATTTATAGTAAAATTAATTAAGTAAAATTTGAGCTGGATCATCATGTAGTTGTTATCAACCATTTCACTTTAAATTAGTTTATTTCCCTATCTTGAGTGCCTTAAGAGTAGATATTTTTAGTGTTATAAGACTCTCCCTTGGTAAGCCTTAAAGTGGTAACCCTATGTTAATTAATTTTTATTCAAGCCTACTTATTTCTCTTGAGTTTTTTTATTGAGTTATAGGTGAATAAATTTGTGATTCCTAAAATCAAGAAATTATAATTCAGACTTCTTAATAATGTGACTTGTCCCAATTCATTAATTAAGATATTACTTATTGATTTATGGAATAACATTGATCTTAACCTATTCCACTTGTACTCTAATATTAGAGAGGCCTCATGGCATAAATTAAATGTATTAAATAAATCTTGTAATAATTAAGTAGTTCACACTTTAATTGTTCATTGACCTACTCATAATAGTTAAGCATTAATAAACCATAGTGAATAGATAAATAACACAAAAGTAAGTAAAAAACTACATGGTTTTTGGGACAAATATTTTGGGCATGAAAACTTTTGTTGAGCCAATGGCAGTTAGGAGGTGACCTTGTTGATAAGGACCCTTGAGGGGAATGTAATTTGGTTTTCCTCATTGATACAAAGGTTAGAGCATATTTTCCTATGTTGGGATCATATTGAATGGATTGATGTATCCATGATAGTTTGATTTACTTTATAATAAGGAGATAAATTAATCATAAAGAAGTTTTGATTCTATAGTGGTGGGACCCATTTGGGTGGGTTTCCTATGAGTGTTGATAACATTGTTATAAGATAAGTATCTTTTGGAGCAAGAGGCAATAATAAGCTTTAATGCGTTTACCTCATCATTATTAAACATGCTCATGCTAAGTTTATTAATTTGATTGAATAACTTATATGCTATTTTCCTAGAGCATTTAGTTTAACATTTATTTATGATATCCAAACTTTATGGGTGTTGACCGCTTGAGGTAAACCTATTATTTTTGTATTGGCCATTGTATCATTTTGATAGTACATGTTGAGTGAACACATAAATAATATAGTGGTATATGGTAATATATTGGATGCTTATGTTGAATCTTTCAATGTCTTTTTTTCATAGTCATACCACAACCTTGTTTGGATTATGAATTTTGACACATCCTTGACTATGGCTTGGTGAGTAGTATAGGTGTTTCAAATCCATGATTCTTGAGTATTTTTTTTGTTTAAGAATACAAATTCTATAATGGTTTCATATTATTAATCATCTAGGAGTGTCATTTATACATTGACTGCTTGTATGATGTTTTTCCCCTTCTTCACAAATTTATCACTAATTTTTATGTGATTTGCTTAGACTGCATGTGTGAGTCTGTTTCAAATTTGACCTAAAGGATCTGAGTTCTAGAGAACCATAATGGATATGACACATGATTATTGTAAGTTAGGATATTATTTTAAGTACCCTTTTGAGTTATGGATTGTGTTATAATGAGTGTGTGTCCTTAAGAAATTTTGTTTACCTTAGAGTTGTTAAATAGCTAGTTCAACCGAGTGACTTGAGAGTGTTTGTTGTATACCATGTTTGCTAGGTGAACACCTAAAATAATTCATGAGTTTATGAATAATAAGTTCCTAGAACCTTATTGATCACCTTAGATCAGGATTCTTTGGTGATGGTTAGACCTTTTTATTGGTAAGCAAAGTCAATATGGTACACTTGTGTTTAGTGTTTTGGGTGTTATACAAGCATGTGATGCTTCTCACTGAATCAAGTGTGCACATGTTAAATGGGTTTTTTTTCCTTATTTATGTTAATTATGTTAGAGTGGATCTTAGAAGACCCCTAATATATTGGAACCACCCTTGAATGGTCGACATCCTCCCCATAATATATGAGTGTAGTATTTTCTTTTACTGACTTCTTGTGTGCTAGTAATTTGGCTATGGAATGATATTCCATACACTCCCTTAGATTACGTGGATAGGTTTCATTTTGTTAACACTTAGCTAGCATTGAGATGAGTTGATAGTCTCACTATATAGTTATGTTATTATAAGTCCAATGAGTGGGTTCATAATTTTCTTAATGTTAAGTAAGTGTTTATTTGATCATAGACTTGTTTCCTTTATGTTGTTTCAAATATATTCATTTTCATTCACAAAATGGTATATTTTTCATCATGTTGGCTAGATAAGTTATATAGATGGATCAAACTTGTGCATCCTATGAATTAATCATTTCCCTCATATTTAGGTAAATGCATTGTGTTATATACCACTCACAAGATTGGTAAGTGTGTGATTGTTCTAGAATATTAGAGTTGTGATGTATCTTTCATAACATGAGAGAGTGTTGAAGAAGATGTGTTTCTAGTTATTAATATGTTAACTCCTTACCCTCCACTTGTGGTCTTCTAAAGCCACACTATTAAATATTACTGTATTTTAAATTATGAACTTTTACAACATGATGTGGTGAACCTTGAATTTATTTTTGGTTCTTGATTTGGATTTATAAGTTTATTGGAATCATCTTTTTAATACTTTCCTTGCTATGAATTTTAGTGTTATTTATCCATATATTATTTCAAAACTTTATTGAATGTTGGAACTCATAATTTTCTTTATTATCTTCAATTTTAGATATAACTGGGTTGTATTTCCATTTTCACCTTACTTACTACTTGGATTATATTGGGATGTTTAACCTTTTTTCTATTCTCATTTTGTGAGTTGAATTGAGTTACTTAGCCAATTGATATTTACTTCTTGATTAGATTGGTATATTCTCAACTTATTTAAATGTGCTATGTTAATGAGAATTTTTTGTGTACCTTTAACTTTGAGTGATTATGGGATTATTACGTGAAAATTATATTTTTTACTTTAGCAGATGAGATATGATTTGACTTGTTACATGATTTTTTGAGATTATGGGGAGACATCATCTCATTTATTCTTTCTATAGAGTT
Organism: Torreya grandis; assembly: GCA_037957365.1. Classification (NCBI taxonomy): domain Eukaryota; kingdom Viridiplantae; phylum Streptophyta; class Pinopsida; order Cupressales; family Taxaceae; genus Torreya; species Torreya grandis. Next base: position 296,908 of record JARHVA010009287.1, read on the forward strand.
TGTAAGGATAATGTGATCCTTATCCTTGTTTGTTATTTTAAATATTACCATATTTTTCCTTCTTACTCTGAGAATGATGGATATGGGTTATGATTTTATGTTGAATATTCTAGTGTATCTCATTGCACTTTGCCATATGTTAATAGAGATATGTGATCATTAACTTATAGATATTGTTGAACTGAGTTAGTAGGATACCTCATGATTATTATAACATAATTTAGTATATACATTTGAACCATAGTGACTTTGATGAGTAATTATGCATAAGGAGATGGGGATTTGATATCCCTATTTTCACAACATTCACCTTTATATAATTTGTGTTTTACACCCATCTTGTTGAGACATGTTTTATCTATTATTAAGACATGATATGTTATCAGTTACTTATGTATGAGATATATATCATATATATTATGATATGTTTATGTTTTTATTACACAAGAATAGTTATATGCTTAGATTATATTATTATTCTATGCATTATGATATCATTTTACTTATACTATTTTGGTTTTTCATTATGATGTACACTAATTTTATACTACTAGATCTATTAGTATTAATCATTTATTTGATTATAAGTATGTTTAGATGATAGTTATTAGTTTATAACCATTGATATGTGATGCCTTGTATATTTAATGTTCATTTTGTGTTTTATTGAGATCACTTTTACTATTTATATTTTATAAATTCATCAATCCAGGGTAGGGATTTTTATGTGTGAAATGTTATGTAGGTGACAAGGGAGGCAAATGATGGAACTAAGACTACATTGGGAATGATATAATCATTGGTAGAGTGGTGTCATGTTTTAAATGACCCTTATGTGATATAAACCACTCACTTTATTATGTATTTACCTAGTCATAAGTCTAGACCTTCTTAACCCTCTTAGCATTATTCACCACTCCAGATACTATTTGCACCTTTCCTTATGAACCTTAAGAATTCTATTTATGGTTTCTTCTCATTAATAATGTTTTTTTTAATCTAATTAAGTGGAACCATATGACTTAAAACTTAGATGGAATGGAAGATACAACATTATAGGGTGACATAATGTGGGATTTAGATATTTTGTGTTGATTTTTATGTCCTTCAACCCATAGGAATATTGGAAATTCTTTATAGGAGTTGAAGGAAAATTTTAAATTAGACCATGTGAAATTTATGTCATGGGATAGTGGATTCATTAATTATTGATGGAAATTATTTACTTCCCAAATGGGCTTGTAAATGGATTTATGGAGAGGGGAAACTTACTCACCATGAGCCATCGGATGGGAAGTGACACATGTCACCTTCCCATTGGCATTTAGAGTAGATGTTTTAGTATATATGAGGAAGGAAATCCTACTTAAGGGTAATTTTACTCATTTTTTATTTTTAAAAATAGAATTAGAGAAGAGCAAGATAAGTAAGAAGAGTGGCTTAGAGGAAGAGCTTATAAAAAGAGGATGATAGTTATTGCCCAAGGATTTTAGGTGGTGTTTTTGAGTGGATCCAAGAAGGAGCCAAGGTAGGATTCCATACCATATTTTATTTAATTTTTATTTATGTTAAAATTACCTTTCTCCATTCATTTTTTTTTCAAGAGGTGTAAGGCTATTTGGCTTACCCTATTTATTTGCTTCTATTTCCAAGGTTGTGTTAATAGACACCATGTGGGGTTTAATGCCCATTTAGGATTGTAGATGTAAAATATCTCATAAATAGTTGACTATTTATTGATTTAAAATGGAAAATTTATGCTACCAAAATTTATTTGAATTTGTGTACTTGTGTACTTTTACATAGTATTGTGGCTAGTAGAACTAGGTTCTTATGACCTTCAATGTGGTTATCCTTTTTGTATTGGTAGTGTCTGGTGGAATCAAAATTCATATTCCATCATACATGCTATTTGGCATGGTTTACTAGTATGTATACTCTCCTATGGCCAGGAGATGTTATAACAAGGTTGAGGCATCCCCATGTTCTTATTCTCCTTTAGTGAGACATTTTGGTGTTGGAAACATGTTATAGATGTATTTTATCATTTGTTGTTTGATATTATATTTTAATTTTATTTTATGCTAGTTTTGGTGTATGGAAGCATCTTTTGTGTAGATGAACTCAGCCTCCTAAATGTGTTTCTTAGTGAGTGTTCCTTGTCAAGCCTTAGTCACTATCCAAACCTCATTTTATAAAATTATCTACCTTAAACCATATGTTATGATGCTTAGATTTTGGAGTCTTAGGGTCATGGGTTCTTAGGGTAGTTTCTTGATGATGGAGAAATGATGGGAGGTGATCCCTTCCTTTAGAGGTTTTTGTAGTTGATAGTGGAGTTCATTTGAATACCAACTTGTGCATATTATTGTAAAATTTGTAAATAAATTATATTGGTTGTTTGAAATCTATTTTATTGTTAATAGTCGGTTAAAAATATGTATTTATAAGAATTAATTTTATAATAGTCATTGAAAATAACATGATGTTTCTTTTTTACGTGCATACCCTTATTATTGATTGTATCTAATTATAAATGAAATGAAATGATTATTTCATGCACAAAATAAAATTTTATATTATTTATTATACATGTAATTATCTATATTTTTTAATTTTTGACTAAAAACAAAAATTATCTCATTCCATTCTTTTTGAAATTCATTGATTTATATGAAGCCAAGGAAGGTTAGAAGCATTCATATAATTTTTACACAATTTAAATCATTCTAATTTTTCCCCAGTTTTAGTATAATGTAAATTAAGGATAGTAATGGAATTTATGTAATTTATGGCACAAATTTTGGACCTACAAATTAATTTATATTAATTTTAAAGCTTTTTGACACTAAACCTCCTTATACCTCCTTTGTAAATTAACACAACTTCATGAAATTTTTAAACATGTAAAGTGAGGGTAAACATGTGCATAAAATAATTTAATAATAATTTTGGTAAAAATAGGAACCCAATTCCATTAGTTTTGTAATTTTTTCATTCCTTTTTTTATGGAATGAATTTTGAAAAAGCATCACTCTATAAGGTAATTTTTATCGAGCACAGGCCCCCTAAGAGGGCATTGGCCACTTTTGTTAGGGAAACTAATAAAGTCTAGTGGTGGTCCCTAATAAGACTAAGTTTTGTGCATGTTAATCCACTAAATATGAGGTTGGATTTTCCTATCATATTTTTATTCATGTGGTCTATATCCACTGACCTTTGATGTGACCATGTTTGGAAGTGGTTTGAAAATGGATTTGTGGCTATGTGGCTAGCTAAGGTGTTAGCCATTAGCCATTTAGACACATAGACATGAAGGTTAGTTTTAATAACCCCTATATATTTTATTTATATATATTAAATAATTTAATAATTTTTAAAATTTAACTATTTTTAATAAATTTATAACATGATAATAATTTTTTTAAGCTAAAACTATGGGCAACATTTTTACCTATTTTGTACCAATGTTTATAGAGATCTAGTGGTTTATAGGTATGGAAAACCAAAAGGTAAACCTTTTAATTTTTCATCTCCTTCATCATGAAAGTATTTTTAGAATCTATAACCTCACATGTTTCATTTTTTGGATGTTTCATCCTTGGGAGACCTTTTTGGACCTTGTTGGCTATCATAGACTATAGGGAACCTTGAAATAGGCTGGCCCAAAAGGGGTCCCTTATTATTTTTGTGTCCCATTTAATATGGAATAAATTTTAGAACTTGAAACTATTTTTTATCAAAATTTTCACCTTGAACTTGGTGGTGACCATTAATAGTTGTGGTGGAGCTTAAACCTCCCAAGACCTATTTGGAAACCATGAGAGATTGAAACCTCCTAGAATCTTTCTATCAAATTGGGTACCTACAAAAATTATGCATCTCTGTATCATGATATAAATTTTAAAATGAACTAAATATTTTTGATCAGAATATCATATACTCCATTAATGCTAATCATCTAGGGATAAGGAAGGATATGAGGGATGACTATAGAAAAGTCATCCTCCAACACATCCTCTCTCCTTTTAAAAATATAATTTTTAAACTCAATGGATGAATTGAAGAACTTAAGGCCTATATAAGGATATTTATGGAATGATTTCCTTTTATTGGATCTAATGGTAAAGGTTAGATTAATATGATGATGGAGATAGGTTGCTCCATTTTTAATGGGTCTTAAATGAGGTATTTTAGGTCCTATGGGGACTAAACCATATTTGTCTAAGCACTTTAATCTAATCCAATTAAACTCTATATTATAATATTTTATGAATTAAATTTTAACCAAACCATGTGATTGGTTAGAATCATTTGGGACTCTCCTTGAACATGATTGTGAGTCAGAACATCTCATTTGAGCCAATAGTTCCTTGAGCATGCATTAATGTATTTGTGCATAAAATATTGTATTTATGGTTTTGGGGCCCAATAGGATTACTTATATATTATTATGTGAGATCCTATTGGTTTATTATATCAAGTGTTACATGTTTATGTAATGACTATGTGTCCACTTATGCATTACATCTATGTTATTTGACCACACAAGTTGTTGGATGCATTGTGCATCTCATGCCACATAGTTGGAAAACTATTATAAGTGATATTGTGTATAATGTGTTGTGTACATTATTTTAAAAAATATTATTTTTTGTGTATTTAAGTTATGTCAATTTTTGGGCATGATATTTTCTTTCAATTTTTAAATCCTTATTAAAAAACTCAAAATAATCGCAACTCAAAAAACCTTATCAATATGATCGTAAGTATAGACCTTGATTTTAACCTTAAAAAGTAGAAATTAACTTTTTACAAAATAAATAAAGACACACTTAATGATTCAAACATTAAAAAAATGTTCTCTCACTCTTGGATAAGGCTCTCATAGATAATTCATCTCCTTAAAGTATGCATGTTTCCCTTAATATTAGCTTCCATACCAGCTAGTAACCTTTATAGTGAAATTAATTATGAGATAAAACTTCAAGGTTACACATTTTTGATTATCAAAATTATCATGTTAATAAATCATCCCTTTCGCTTATCATGAAGGTTAAGGTGGAATCATACTAGTCTAATATTTAGGGTCTAAAAGGTCACAAGGGATCTAAAATATGCATAACAAGTTTTAAATATTTTTGTACAATAAAAAGTACACCAAATAATGATCAATAATTCATTATAAATTTAGAAACAAAATATTCTCTTTAAATCAGATGAATGAAATAAATGCAGTTATATAATCTAACCTATCTGACAGAGAAGACTTAAGAACAATATAATCTCTTAAAGGAAATATTTATGTTCCTTATAAATATTGATGTTTTATCAAATGTTCTTGAATCTTCACATTTAACTGAGAACATATCAAAATAAAAGAAACAACAAGACCTAAAAGATAAGAACAATAAGTTACAATGAATGCCAAAGAATGAAACTGAGATAACAATCAACATAATCACACAAGACACTAAATCTAAAAAAAGAAACAATAATCAACATAATATTTTTTTTGAAACTAACCTATATCTAATACTTAAAATTAAATCTAATCTAAAAATAGACTAAATAAATGATTTAACAATCTAATAAATTTGATTAAATCTAATGTGAAGAGAAACTATAATAGAAAACTAACTCTATTCTATTATTTAAATTAATCCTAAACTAATTTAATAAAATAAAAAATAAATTTTAAAATGAAACTTAAAGATTTAAAAAACCACACTAAGTTATATTAACTAAACACTAAACCAATTTAAGAATAACTTATTAATACTAAACTTAAATCTAACTAATTAATCTAAATTAAAACTAGTTACTTAACTAAAAAATAAACAAATAATACAAGTAAAACAAAATAATTTTTATAAAATAAAATAAATTATGAGCTTTAGAAAAGAGTCATCTTAGCAAACATAAATTGAATTTTATTGAGAAATAATATTTTTAGTATATAATTCTTTGATATAACAACCAATACAATCTGAATGGATCAACAAAATGTTGCATACAATGAAATATTCATCAATATTAAAGTCAAATAATTTGGATTTTACTCACAATCATCATAAGATATTAAACCTAATATCTTTCAAATAATTACTTTATAAACTAAACAAGAAACCTGGATATATATGTGTTGATTAAGCATATTAATTAACTATTAGATAATGTGTCCTTGGTCTATCTTTAAATTTTTTTCTATCTTAGAGATGTTCCATAGAAAGAAGTATAATTATGAACTTTAAAGCAAAGTAGAGTCTTCAAAAATACTTGTGTAGTGTTCCTCCTATCTATATGTCACTTTAATCTTGTTTTATAGTCAATTCCTCAAGATATGGTTGATAAAAAAGTTATAAATAACTTTAGTTAGTTTTTATTTAGTTCCTCATTAACTTTAATAAAATCAATTAAGCTTTAGTTATAATTTAACTTTATTTAAGACTTTAAATAAGTCTTAAAATCATAATAAATATTAATAGACCAAATAGGGGACAAACTATAATATGATGGGGGGCCATAGACATCACAATCATATAAAATAAACATTTCATGCAAAACATTTAAAACAACATAAGAAATTTTAATGAAGATTAAATACATCTAACATTAAACAATATGCATTATCTATAAATTCAATTCACATATTTCAAACCAGAATATATATGTACTACTAAATTTTTCAAGGCATTGTCAAATATCTGAGAAAAGTTTTAAACTAATATTATAGTATCTAAAAGTATCAAAATAACATAACTAAAAATCACCCAAATGTCTATTCCTCATCAAAATTAGATAGCATGTCAATCAGTAGATACCCTTTATCAGTCGTGTATTCTGTATAATTCATTATAGTAGTAGGAAATTTAACCAATTTGACACCATTTTCATTATCTTCATCATCCACCTCCAGCTCGACTTTCTTGACTATCTTGGCAATAGTTGGTGAAGCTAAAGGACTTATTTCTCATCTCTTATGGTTTTGAGGTTCTTACATCTCTCCTTAAAATAAATGTAAAGGAATTCTTTCAAGATTCAACTTAGAATATTTTTCAACTAGATTAATAGGTTCAGGTGACAAAGTTATGGTATTGAAGGGTGTCAAGGCTCAAAAATGCAATTTTTTAATTTGTTGCAAATCATTTTTAGGCAAAGGCTAATGGTGCTATGCAAAATTATGAGAAATTAAATTATGCTAAGATTATAGGATGGTTTACATGTGTTGAGTCAAGCCACTTGGATTTCCATGTCCAAGAGGATGAGTTCTTCAATGAGGTCTTCTCAATCCTTGTTTTCCTCAAGTGTTTACATGATTGAATGGTAGAAGATCAAGAAAATTCTAAAATTTAAGATTTAAGGCATCAAAATCAATTGACATAAATGCTCCTCTATTGAAAGGTCTAGGTAAATTACTACTAGGCCTCCTACCTCTAAAATATTGTCTTGGAGGAGTAAATATATTATGAGGTAGATCTTTCATATCCAAACTCTAATCATTCCTCAAGTATTACCCTGAGAGTTATCAAAATCAGGAGGATTCCAACCTGACATATTTTGAATTATGAAAACAAACCAAAACCTTGATTAATTGCATTAAAACTATTTTATGATATCTATCAAATCTATATATGATATATCTAAAAATGTATAAATTTCACTAAAAGATTGAAATTTGAAAATAACTATATCAACGTATCAAAATGTATTCTGATGAAATAACTGAGAACATTTTTCATAAAATTCAAGAAAAATAAACTCTATTCAATGTCAATTTTTCACCAAAATTATAGACTAACAAATGTCAAATATAACAAACTCAGCTTCCACACATTTGACTCAAAACAAAATTGATTGTCCCATCTAAGAAACTAGTATCTAACAAATACTTCCACTGTGATAATATTATGTTCATATTATCCTCTCAACTAACTAATAATAATAAAAAAATGTATGTATGACATTTATCAAAATAAAAATTAAACATAAGCTTTACAGATTCATCTATCAAAATAACTAGGTTCAGTCAACAATTTATTCAACAAACCTAAAATTTATCTACTGTATAGAAACTAGATATTCCAAGCAAAAACATATTCCATACTATAACCTAACCATTTCCTATAATAATCATATTTTCTTTAAAAAAAAGTTGAATGAAATAAAAATGAAACAATCACCTAATTTATGAGTACATTATCACTTTCAAAATAAGTTATGAATCATTTTGAATTCTAATAGGCAACAATCAAGATTTATTTTAAAAACCAACACCTATTTTAAAGCCAAACTGACTTGAAACATCCATTTATGCATGTCATTAAAACATTTCAAAACATACTAAAAATAAATACAAGAACTTGTGTCTTTGCCCAATATTAGAAAACTATCAACAAATGGTCTAATATATATTCTCCAAATTGTAACATTCTTTTATACTTGTTCTCAAAAACAATAGAACTGATAATACTCCCTGCATGATTCTAAAACCATTTATTCAAATAAATAAAATTAATATGTAGTCATATTATATACTTATCTCAAATAAATATTGATAACAAATACATTTCATGTTTAAAATTCCACAACTTCTGCTACAACTCTCATGCATGGTTAAAATACAAGTACATAGTTCATCAAACAATATATTTATCATACAATGCCATAAATTTCTTCAGTAAATGACATAAGCTTTGATTTGCTTATCTCGACTGCAAGTTTTCTCTATTTTTCCAAACATTATCCTCACTTCCATAATGTGACTTCTATTCAAAACTTGCATAAAATGATGGTTAGAGGCATGAAAATCACCTTTTATATGGCTTAGAATAGCCAATAACTATCTCAATTACGTGTTGTATTTTAATTGGCTACCAACTCTATCAGTACATATTTGTTGAATCTATTAAATTCTTTGGCAATCCTACAAACTTATTTTTCACTAATCTTACTGCTAACATTCTTAATAAAAAAACCTTCATTTGATGTATGTACATCATATTAAATTTTATAAAATCTAGTATGTACCAACCAAATATCGATATCCTTATCAAATATCTTCACCCAAATCATATTTAAAACCAAACAAAAATCTTCTAGCTAACATAATTAAATTTGATATTTATTTTGGATCAAGGTTTAAATATTAACTCTAAGTTACATGCTTTAATTTCTAAGTTCATCACCTTTAAAAAAAGTTCAACATTGTCACCAACTAGCTTAAGTCAGATTCTTAGTATAATTAGGTTTAAATAAATGCAAACCTTAATCCATTACATTGTATATAATCAAATATATAAATAATACCTTGAAATCATTTATATTACAACTTTTTATAATAAAAAATGATATTCAATGATATCTATCAATTTTAATTTTACCAAAATTCTCATATATGATCAAACAACTATCACAAGTCAATTAAATTGTGATAATAGTCCAATGCTTATAGAATTCAAAACACTAAAAACCATGCACTTTTCTTATCAAAGACAAATATGACAAAAATATGATGTTTATAAGATTAAACATACTAATTTTTGTCAACTCCTATACACACTAAATATTTTCATTTTATTCACTTAATGCTTTCAAAAACACTTTATAATGTACAATAGTTTTTTTATTAAATACATTAGTCATAATAAACATTTGACATAATAATGAACATTCAAATGAAGCATTTTTAGATGTCACAACATAAGTCATCAATATGGGAGAAGCACTTAATACACTTGGTTTTAGAAAATAAAAAGAGGGGGTGTCAAAACTAGGCACAACACACTCCCCTACCAAACCTCATATCAATAATATTAACATTATTTATGAGTAATATCACCTAATATAATCTCAATAATGAGACCCATCCACATCTTAGCATGCTAAATAAACATCTTTCAAATCTTAGCCTCCCATACTCTTATTTATCCTCAAGTCTAGCCTCATAATATTTCATTAAATTTTTGGATTTATCCATAGTCAACCTAATAGAGCTAACAAAATCTTAAGGGTTATTTATCCCAAATTTTCTCAATTTCTTAAATTACTTAAGAATAATTATATACATATCAAAGTGAAAGTTTGTTTGCACTCCAAAAATATCATTATTACAATATCAGAATTCTGAAATATACTAAGTCTTATCAAATTAAAGTTCAACTTTGTGATTAAATTTATCTTTTTGATTAAAAAAATGTCATTAGAATCAGATAAAACTTTTATCATTTTTTCTCCATATAAATTCAATCATTAATTGTATTTTATTTGAACTATAGGAAAATGAACCAATTTTATACATGAATCACTCTCATCATCATATATTTAAAATTTTATTCACGTCACTGTTATGGTTTCTATTGGAGTTTAAGATTTAGTTTGACTATTTACACATTTCCTTGAAATGGATGGATGCATGATAGTAAGAGGGTTTTTGAAACTAATTTTCTTTCATTCTATAATAAACATATTTTGAGGTGGTGTATGCACACTAGGATAGGATGGAAATGAAATATTAAAACAAATATTTTTATATATTGGCTCATTGAATTGCAATGGTGGCTCATTGAAAAAATTGAATTCTTCTTGATTGGGTTACTCAATAGGTAAATTATTAGGATTAGTTTGCAACTGATGGGAATAACTAATATGAAAATAGGATCTAGCTCTGAATCTATGACCCCAAACCTCCTACTAACCCTATGATTTGTAGGATTAAATGGTAAACTACTCAACACATTTCAAAATTTTGGGTTAGTAGCATCAAAATGAATGGACATTTAGGCTCCTCTACATACATATCTAGGACCAAACCTTTTACCCCTAAAACCTCCTAGAGCAATTTTCCTATTAGGTGTATTTTGATTCATGTTGCTATAGTTATGATTCCTTTCCTAACTATTATTTTCATTATTCATATTCAAATATATTTGATCCTAACCTAACATTCTAAACATAATTCAAAATATATTCAAAATCATATTATCATCATTTGACTAAATTTAAAATTGAATATATCAACTATAGAATCAATAATAACAACTGCACTTTTATATTTTCAGAATCCAATAACTTTATAAAATTTTCTATTTATATCAACAAAATGAAAATTTTAAGGATTAAACTATCATTATTTGAAACTAAACTTCATTTATATGATTTTCAATTCTGATTGTGTCATGTATCAATATAAATATCAAACTAGAAATCATATTAATTATATAAAATTATATTCTTCATAATTTTATTTCAAATATTTTACCATACCTTATTATATTCTATTCTCACTACACAAATGTTGTATCAATATATATAGTATATATATTACACACAAATTTCAAACGACATAATTTTCTTGACAATAAATTCATAACCACTTAAAGAATAATTTCAACAAAAGTTTTATTCACAATGTTGTAAGATTTTGATATGATCATATCTTATTCAAATTATCATTTGAAAACTTAAAATAACATAAATTTATCACAAATTTCCAAAAAATTCAACCATTTTCTTACTACTCTTCAATCTATGACTTTGAAAATAAAACACAAAAAAATGCATTTTAATATCTTCAAAATAAAAACTCTAAATTTTGGAGAATCATATATTTCATGCCATCAAATTATGTATATCAAAAATATTTAATAAAATAATTTCTTAACATTATAACAATAATTTCATGACAAAACCACTTATGAATCATTAAAATTTAAATGAAAATAACTATTTTGAACTTGTTCTTATACCAAAAATTCATGCATTTATGAAACCATAACTTTCAAATCCAAAATGATATGACCAAAATCATCACTAGAAGAAACTATCAACAAACTAAAAACCCAAAAGCCAGAAAAACACATATTCCTAAGATAATCTCCATTATCCACCAAAATTGACTTCAAAACCAATGATGAAGATATTTATAAATGAAAATGAAAATACTTTCAATCATATAAATCTCATACTGAAAAATATAGTATGATAAAATATAGAATGATAATTGATTTTATAAAAATTGGTATTATGAAATCTTTCCAACTGACCTTATCACCAACATTTCTATAATTTATGCATGCAAAAGAATTAAAACAAATAATTTTATTGAAATAATTTATCAAAAATAGCATATAAATTTGAAACCATAATTTTCTTTCTATGTGAACTATTTAAAATGATAAACTATAATTATCTCTTTGATAATTATTCACTCTTCAATAGTTACATACCTATTAATGTAGCGTATGTAATTCTCAATCTTATCTAGGTAGAGTATGGCTTATGTTGTGTGCTTACTCAAAATGCCTATCAAAAATTAAAGTAAAAAAAATTGTATACCATAACCCATTCATTAATTACTCCTTTTTACATGTTTTTATTTGATTGGTTTCTCAACTCCAGGCATATCATTATTCAAATGCTAAATTATTTAGCAAAACATTAAATTTACTAATGACCAAAATTCTTGCTAAAATACTAACTTGCACAAATCAAAGATTTTACAATTGTATTTAATACTTAGAATACCCTTTTTACTTTTTATGGATCTCAAAACATCCCTATCATGCTTCACATTAAACTAACTTACCAATTAAGCTACCAACTTGTCAATTTTCTGCATCCATCATTAATGATATGAGCCATAAAATTTACTAATATCAAATAAAACTTAATTTCCAATAATTTATTAAACAAAAATATCCCCATGTCCATTTTAAAGTCTTCATTTTATGTCCACAACATTACATTGAACACTTACCCTAAGATAATATTTTAGACTAGAACCTAGAACCACCTAGGATTATTTGATAATCCATCAATATAATAGCTTAGGTTTCAAGTTAAACCAAATTCCATTTATGGCACAAATCCTTTTTTATCAATATTCATACTTGTAATTAAATTTTAAATAAAACTAGTTTAAAACCATCATGGTAAATTCATATAATACCTTCAATTATGACAAAACAATAGTGAGCATTATAATCTTCAAAGTAAAAATATTATTGTAATCACTTTAATTTAATAAAATTTGATCAACTCTGTCTACTAAAATCTCATGACTAAAAACAAGCATTTGGTAATTTTGTGTGTGTGTGTGTGTGTGTGTTAATTTTATTCATTTAACCATTAATGCTTTTAGAAACCATTGTAATATAAATATGAATTCATAAACTAATCATTATCAAATCATTTAATTGAAAACATGTGTATTCAAATTACTATTAACTGACTTAGGTCCTTGATTACAGTTTTAGATTTTATGACTAAGACATCACTATGGTAGATAGGCGTATAAATTTTAAAAAATTATAGGGATACAAAAAATAAGCATAACACTAACAACCTTACTAATTAATTTTGAATATAAAATTGAGTAGTAATCAAATTGCCTATTTTAAGAAAAATAATTTTGAGAGTATGATCCATGTAAATAATTTCTCAAGAAACTATGCATGAACCCATTTTATAATGATTTTTAATAAGGGATGGGATGTTCGAGTAGCATGGCATGAAGAAAGAGAATAATATAACAAGATATTTTGGGCTAGATACATATATAAATGTAAAATTCTTGAATATAATTTATGAAAAAAGCATTAATTCAAAAATTAGTTATAACTCAATATATATTGTTCATGTATAATGAAAACTAATCTTATAAATAATAATATCTCAAAAATAACTAAACTTCTAGCTATATTGTAGTATCTTTATATTCTTCCTTCATAACATTAATACTTCATCCACTTTAGAAATTTGTTGATCTTTTAAATGTAAAAGGCAAATAACAACAAGAAGTAAACAAATAAATAAATAACAAAGAAACAACAAAACAAGAACAAAAAAGAAAAGAATCAATAAAACCAAAAAGAAAAAAATAAATCTGAAAGGAAACTAATTCTGAAACAACTTTAAATAATGATCATTAATTGAATAATGTAACTAATTCTCATCAAGATCTTTCACGTGAAAAATATTATTTCCTAAGTACATTTGTAATATGATAAGGACCAATCTATAATGAAATAAATTTATGATGCTTAGCAAGATCTTCAAATCTTTGTCTCAGTATAAAACTAAATCACCAACTTTGAATTTTTTATTAAATATTTTCTTATGAAAAATATTTTTCATTTTTTTTAGCTCTTTCTAATTTTTGTAATGTTTTTTCTTTTGATTCATCAAGATATATTAAATCATATAATCTTTTCTCAATAAAATTAGTATCTTTAAAAATATATTATAAATTAGTTATTACTGAATAAATTTGAAGTTTTATTGATAAAGTGGCTTCAAATCCATATGCCAACATGAAGGGTGAATAACCAGTTTCCACCTTGACAATAGTTCTATCAGTCTGTAAGGCTTCAAAAAATTTAATATTCCAATCTTGTTTATTTTCAAAAACTAAATTTTTCATGATTGAAATCATATTTTAATTTGTTGACTCAACTTGATCATTACCTTGAGGGTAATATTTAGACAAATGACTAGATATAATAGGATATATTTCCAAAAATTCTAGAAATTGATTTTAAATAAATTGAGGGACATTATTAGATATGATTTCATAAGGAAATTCAAATTTGGATAAAATTTAATTTTCTAGAAATAAAATTACTTCACTTTTAAAAAAACTTTTAAGGGATTTAGCCTCAGGACATTTAGTTAAATAATTTGTTATTGTTAAGATATATCTATGACCAGATGGTGAAGGAAGGTGTATATCTGAAATAAAATCAATACCCACTTTCATTAATATTTTTATAGATATCATAATATTTAAAGGCATTTCAGGTAACTTATCTCTACTAATAAATAATTAACATGACATATAAGAAAAAACTAACTTATAAGCATCTTGAAATAATGCAAACCAATAATAACCTGCTCATAAAATCTTATAAGCAATGGTTTTTTAAGCATAATGTCCACCAAAATTTCCTTCATGATAACCTCTAAGAAATTTTTGGGTTTGGTCATGTGTAAGGTATCTTAATAAAATAAAATCTCTATTTTGATAAAATAATAAATTTTATAATAAACAAAAAATTAAAGCTCTTAAGTGTAAATAATATCTTTGTTTCTTATCAAAATTATTAGAACAATCTTGATTATTAAAATAAAAGACTAAGTCATGATACCAATCACATTCGAAAAGTATACAAACCTATTCATTCATTTCAAGACAAAATTTAATTTTTTTAGAAAAATCAAATATTTTCATGGTCTTTAAATAAGGCATTGTGCTTAAATTATCATCAACTAAGAAGACCAAAACATTAATACTTGAAGAAGCATTTCCAGTTAAATTTTTTACCAATTCAATACCTTTAATTATCTATTATATTCTAAATTTGAGATCAAACACTTGAATTCATAATATCCATTTTATAAGCCTTCATTTAATGGTTCATTATTTCAAAAGATAAGATATACCAGGTACATTAGATCACACTATAACATTGTTTCCCATCAATAAATAACAAAATTTGATTAAAAAGGAAACTAATGAGAAAACAAATTTCTCAATAAGAGGGTACCTAATTTCAACATCTTTTAATATTTGACTCATATAATAAATTGGTTTTTCATAATTATTTTCAAATTCGTACATAATAACAACTCTAATTATTTTTTTTATAACATTAACATAAATGATGAATGATTTTTTAAAATTTGGTTTAGCATGTGCTAGAGAATTCGCAACAACATATTTAATGTTATCAAATTCTAAATTAACCCCTTCATCACAAGTATAATATTTATCTTTTGGATTAGACTTATCAACAAAATTTGATATGAATTTCTTAACAAAATTAATTTTATCAAAGAAAGATCATAATAGATTCATCTTTAGGAGGAGGTAACTCTTTAATTGATTTAATATGGTCAAGATCTATGAAAATACCATTTTTCAAATGATATGTCATAATAATTTACCTTCAATAACACTAAAAAATAATTTCTTTGGATTTAAAGAAACATTATACTTTCTACATCTTATAAAAACTTCATGAATATTATATACATGCTTTTTACATTTTTTTGAATGAATGGTGAGATCATTAAGATAGACTTGAATAACACTACCAATTAATTCATCAAATTCAACATGCATAGCTCTCTATAAAGTATCTCCTACATTCATGAATCAAAGTGGCATTCTATTATAATCAAAATTTCTTCTATGAATAGTAAAAATTGTTTTATGTCTATCTTCAGGATTTACAAACAAATTTATTATACGCATAAAATCAATCTATTAATGAAATAATTTTATATCTTGTACTTTATTTTAAAATAAAATATATACTTGGTAAGGGAAAATTATCTTTAACACTATCCTTGTTCAAGTCCCTAAAATCAATCATTTTATCTATATCTTTGTTAATGGTGTCCTATAACAAAAGGCTATTTTTTTATATTTTCTATCTAACAGGTTTAATAATACATTTTATACATATATCATGTTTAATAATATCAATATTATAACCTTAAAGATATTTTTATGACCAATTGAACACATCAATGAACTCTTTGAATGATTTAATAAATCTCACCTTTTCACTAGCAAAACATTGAATTCATAAATACACATATTTATGATCTTTTTCTATACCTAAATTTATAGGAATAGTTTGACCTATAATTCTCTTAGAAGGTTCTTCTATTCTTGAAATTTTGTGTTGATCATTAGAGGTAAACATAGATTCCAAACTTACTAAATCAACAGGTAATTTATTAGTACTAAATTACAGATAATCTCCATAATTTAATACATAATCTTCATGCTTAAAATAGTTCTGTTTAATAAATGAGTCTATGTTTTCATCAAATTTAAAAATAGGCCAACTATCATTCAAATATAGAATTTTATTTTTAAAATTTTTATAAAAAGAGAAGTTTGTGATTAGTTCACTCTCACTTTGAATTGACCTTGAAGTAAAAACAACAAGATTATTAGCTCTATTGTTATATTCTCTAAGTATGTGAGTGATATTAAAATATTCAATATGTTCAAGCAAAGATCAAATTTTTGCAGTATAATGATGTAAATGAGTTTGGTTAGTTTTATAAAAAAATTTAACTTGCATAACGATTAATTTAGAATCTTCAAAGACTTCTAAATGTTTGATATTAAGGTCAATAGATTTTTCCAAACCTAAACATAATGCTTCAAATTTAGTAGTATTATTAGTTTTTTCAATTGATAATTTATAAGCATAATGGACTATCTTATTGAAAGGAGAGATTAAATAAATTCTATCACCATTTCTTAGTTGAGAACAGGTTCCATAAAAATATAATGACCATATAATTCTTTTATCAAATAATTCTTCTTGCTAATTTTTTGGTTTATCCAAGTTCATCAGCTCATAAATTCTAATACCTATTTCAAAATAGGTAATAGTGGAAGGAGTAGATGATTTTATAGGTGCACTAAAATAATCCACTCCTTTTATAAAAGTAATTTCATTATTTATGAGAATTTATGTAGTATATTTTATAGCAAAAACACAAGTTACTTTTGACTAATATCTTCCTAATAACATAACATAATTACTAGGAATATCTAAGATTTGGACATTAGTTATACATCAAATTCTTTCGTCTTGAGTAATTTTAATGACTATATCCTGAAACTTACCACAATTTTTTTTTGAATCAAATCTAGTAAGCTTCTTATTTTCAGTTTTATAAAAAATGCATAATTGATCTGCATTAAATTTGGGCATTATATTGATATCTAGGATATAATTATGAATTATTTTATTAGAAATTTTGATTGAAACATAAAAACGAGGGATACAATCTATAGGAGGATCTTAATTATGAGAAAAAATATATGTTTGTTCACTATTATCTCCTTCTTGTAAGCCTACATAATTTTTAGAATTTAGATTCTTAATAGCTTCATTAATTTTATCAAGTTGTCCTAAAATTCTAGCTACTTGTATTAATAAAAATTTAGCTTTAATTGTAGATAAATCATCAATTATATTATAACCTACAATATTAGATTATTGAATTTGAGTATAATTCTTAGGCTTGTAAGGATGAAATTGAGTATTAATATAACCAGTTGATAAAGGAATGTTTTATAAAAAATTATCAGATGAATTATTTGAAGAATTATTCTAAGTTCCTTTACCTTTATCTTTAGAAGAATAATTATTATTTTTTGCATTTTTATTTTGAAAAGATTGTAATCTTTAATTCTAGTATTAAAAACATAAGCACCTTCATTTTTTGATGGATCATCAAGAGCACACATATTTATGTTTTCTGATAGATCAATAGATATACTATCTTTCCCTTGAATAAATTTTTTAAATTTATAAACAATAATACATGAGTTTGGATCATGATCCAATTCATATAAATTAAAGTAATAAGAAACTTCTTTATTTTTACTTTCATTTAAAACAAATATTTTATTATATGAGAAAGGTTTATCATTTAGTTATCTTTTAATAATGATCAGTTCATTTATTAGACTTTAAAGGGGTTTTAAAAAAATTTCGTTGTCTAAATTTAAACGTATAAAAGATATATATTTAAACTCAATTTGTTTATGTTTATTTTAGTACTCAATTTAAAATGTTATAGTTTCATCGTATTTCATAATGTCTTTATCTTATAAGGCCATTTTATACTTCAAAGGTAAAGGACTACAAAAGTAAAGTTTAGATAATTTCTTAAAATGTCTAAGATCACAATGAATCTTTTAATGCAACTTAGTAAATCTAGTAATGATATGATAAATGGTTTCACCTAAGTCAATATAAAAATTTACAAGATCATTGACTAGGTCTAAATCTTCTTTAGCTTTACCAAAAGATAATTCTATCTAATCTTTAATATTTTTCCAAGTGTTGATAGCTTTGAACTGTAAACTAACAAAATCTTGATAATATTTCCCATCAAGTGTTTAAGAAAAACACTTAAGAAAATATTTACACAAATTATACCAAGAGTAACACAAACTAATTTAAATGCATTTAAATGATCTTCCCAAGATTTCTCAGAAGATCTAGAAAATATTGGTATATTTAATCCTTTAAAGTAAGGTAACTTACCTAGATGATTTTCAAAGTTAAGTGGATTTCCATAAATCCATAAATTTAATGTTTATTTGTTGTTTTGTTTCAACTTCAAATCCAAATTCATTTTCAATGAGATCATCATGATCTTAATTATTTTGTAGACCTTGAATCATATCTTGTATTCTCAGATTTGCTTATTCTTCCATTGGAAGTTTCAACAATATTTTCTACTTAAATTTGTTGATTTTCTTGAACTTAATTAGATTGATTTAAATTTGTATTAATAGATTCATAGGGCTTAACCAAATCATCAAACATATAAGAATATAAAATAAAATGGGTTTTATATCTATGATTAGTAGCTGACACTCTAGATATATCTAATTGAATTCATATATTTCTATCTGAAACATGTTACTGAGTTTCATGAGTAAGATTGGCGTACCAATCTACCTAAAATTTTACAATTTGTATTTATTCATTTATCACTTGCATGATGGGTTAAACATTATGAGGTTTTTTATGCCATACATAATGATTTAAATTAAATGCAACATCAACTTTATCTTAAAAAATATCAATTCTAGGTTGGATAATAGGAGGTTGTCCTCCAAATACCATGAACAAGAAGAAAATAAAGATTTGAACAAATAAGATTTCTAAAAGTTTTCCCCAATAGAGTCCTCAAATTTATTGATGATGAAAAATATTTCATCAACTAATAAACACTTTCACTTATTACAAAGGTTAAATTATAATCATACCAGTTTAATGGTAAGGATCTAAATGTTTGAATATGATCCTAAAGATGTGACATGTTTATTAAATGTTCTATAGAATAATAAATAAGATATTGAATATAACATATTCTATTAAAATTAATAAATATGCTCTCAACTAATGAATCAATTTAGATATAAATATGTAATCAATCTTATTTCATAGAGAAGAGCCTATGAAAAAAACATTCTCTTGAAGAAAAAAATATGATTCAATAGTATCATTTTATTCTAAGAATAATATCTTGTTGTGTTATTATAACGTTCAAGTAAATACCAAAATAATAAATAAAGATAAAATAAAGATAAAATGAATACAATAAATACATTACTCTATAAGTATATCTTCAATAATCAATGGAAAAGATGTAAACACTAACATCTACCAACTAAGCAATTAAATAACAAACTAATTAAGAAAACCAAAAAAATCTAATCTAAACTAATCTAAAAGTAAAATAAAAAAATATAATACTAACTAAACTTAACACTAAATTAATCTAATAAACTTAATCTAATAAAATAAATCAGAAACAAACAATAAAAAATAATACAACTAATTATATTAAAACTACACTAAACCAAAAATAAATTGGATCAATTAGAAATTAAGCTAAAAATCAGATTTAAACTAAATTAGAAGTCAAAGTCAAATAAAATATAATTTAAAAAAAATATGTGAGTCTCAACAAAAGAGATTCATCTTAGCAAAACAAATCATTTTATTTGAGAAACAAACATACTTCTTACAAAATATCTTTAAAAAAATAACTTACAATCAATAAGATCAATAATGTGCCACAAACAACAAAATTTTCATCATTATTCAAGTTAAATACTAGGATTCTATAAATAGAATTACAAGAAACAATCATTGAAAGATGTTAAACTTGAAAACTTCAAATAATATATTATAAATGATAATATAAAATTGGATATACCTACTTTGTCTAAACAATATACTCAACCATCAGATAAAGTACCATTGATTTATCTGCAAAAGTCGTGCTATCTCAAAATAATTGCATAGAAGAGAGAGATAAGTGTTTAACTTTAAAATGTAATATTTTTTAATACCTATGTTGTTATTCCTCTTAAAATGAATCCTTTATCTCTTTTTATATTTAAAAGTTGGTTGAAAAAGAAGTTGTAACTAACTTTAGTTAGTTACTTGTTAACTTTAAATAATTAACTTTTAAAAGTCAATTAATATTGGTAGTTATAAGTTGAGATTTATGTAAGACTTTTAAAGTATTAAGAGATCAATGATTTTAAAAAATTCTAGGTATTTCCTAATAGGTAGGGACCCTCTAATCAACTAATAATAACAAGAATAACATTATTTCAATAAATAACTAGATAATTAATAGTATCTACATTAATTTCATTTTAGATATAATCCAAATTATATATATATATATATATATATATATATATATATATATATATATATCAAAGTTCAAGATTGTCTACACTCTAATAATATCATTACTACAGTATCAAAATTTTAAAATGTGTTAAGTGTTATCAAATTAAATTTTAAGTCTAAGATGAAATTTATCTTTATGATAACAAAGAGTCATTAGAATTAAATAAAAATTATATCACTGGTTCTCCATTTTCATTCAATCATTCATTATATTCCATCTGAACTATAGTAAATTAAACTATTTTTGTACCCAAATCACTCTCATCATCATCTATCTCTATTTTGATTTGCTTCACTTTTCTAATTTATGTTAAGAGTTTCAAATTTAGCTTGACTATTTGCATGTTTCTTTGAAGTAGATGGATGCATGATAGTAAGATATTTTTTTCAAACTAATTTTCTTACATTCTTTAATAGACATCTTTTGTGGTGTAGGCTCACTATAATAAGATGGAAATGAAATATTTACAAAATTCTTTGTATCGATTGACCCATGAACTTACTTTGGTGGCTGATTAACAAAACTAACTCCTTGACTGGGTGATTGAATAGACAAATGATTAGGATTAGTTTTCAATTGATAGGAATATCTACTATGAGAATGGGATATATCTTTGAACATGTGACCATGAAAACCCCTATGGCTCCTATGATCAGAAATATTAATTGACAAACTACTCAAAACATTCAAAAATACTGGGTCAGTAGCATCAAAATTAATAGACATTTAGGCTCCTCTATTTGCATATCTAGGAATAAACCTTCTATCCCTAAAACCTCCTCTAGTAATTTTCCTATTTAATGTATTTTTATTCAAGTTTCTAGAGTTATGGTTTATTTATTAACCATTATTTTAATTATTCTTCTTCAAATCTAGTTGATCCTAACTTGACATTCTAAATACAATTCAAATTATATTTAAAATCTTATCATCATCATTTGACTAAACTCAAGACTGAATATATCAACTATAGAATCAATAATGACAACTACACTTCTATAATTCCAGCTTCCAGTCACTTTACAATTATTTTTATTTATATTAACAAAATGAACAAATTAAGAATTCAACTATCATTATTTGAAAATAAACTTTATTTATATGGTTTTTAATTCTAACTATGTCATGTATCAATATAAATATCAAAATTGAAATCATAATAATTAAATAAAATTATATTCTTCATAATTTTATTTCAAATATTATTTCATACCTTATTGCATTCTGCTCTCATTGTACAAATGTTGTATGAATATATATATATATATATATATATATATATATATATATATATATATATACTTTTCATAAATTTCAAATTACACATATTTTCCTAACAACAAATTCATGACAACTTAAAGAATAATTTCAACAAAAGTTTTATTCACAATGTTGTAATCTTTTGATATGGTCATATCTTGTTCAAATCATCATTTTGAAAACTTAGACTAACATAACTTTATCACAACTTTCCACAACTATTAACCATTTTCTTACTACTCTTCAATCTATGAATTTGAAAATAAAACATGAAAAATGCATTTTAATATCATATAAACGAAACCTCTAAATTTTTTAGAATCATATATTACATGCCATCAAATTATATATATATATATAAAATCTTCAATAAAATAATTTCTTAACACAATACCTAAAATTTCATGACAAAACCACTTTTAAATAATCAATATTTACATGAAAATATATATTTTTAGCTCATTCTTATACCAAAGTTTCATTAATTTATGAAACCATAACTTTGAAATCTAACTTGATATGACCAAAATCATCATTGGAACAAACTATCAATAAACTGAAAACCCAAAAGTTAGAATATCGCATATTTCTAAGACAATCTCCATTATTCACAAAAATTGACTTCAAAACTAGGCATGAAGAGATTTATAAATGAAAATAATTTCAATCATATAAATCCCATAATCAAAAATATAAAATGATAAAACTCATAATGATAACTGATTTTCCAAAAATTGATACTATGAAATCTTTCCAACTAACCTTATCACCAATAATTCCAAAATTTATGTATGAAAAAGAATTAAAATAAATAATTTATCTTGAAATAATTTATCAAAAATATCATGTAAATTAAAAACCATAATTTTCTTTCCATGTAAACTATTTACAATGATAAACTATAATTATCTCTTTGATAATTATTCACTCTTCAACAATTGTGTACCTATTAATGTAGTGTACATAACTCCCAAACTTATCCAGGTAGAGTATGGCTTCTACTATGTTATTAATCAAAATGCTTAAAAAAAATGAAAAAGAAACTTTTTTATACCATAACCCATATATTAACCACTCCTTTTTATGTGTTTTTATTTGATTTATTTCTCATCTCCAGGCATGCCATTAGCCGAATGCTACCTTGTTTAGTAAAACTTTAAATCTACTAATGACCAAAATTCTTGCTAAAATACTAAATAAATTATAAAAATCAAGATTTTTACAACTTCATTTAATTCTTATAATACCCTTTTGATTTTTTTTGGATCTTGAAACATCACTATCATGGTTCACATTAAACTCACTTATCAATTGAGCTACCAACTTGTCAACTTTCCCCATCTCATTAATGATGTGAGTAAAAATTTACCAATATAAAACATAACTTAATTTCCAATAATTCATGAAATAAAAATCATCCCATGTCTATTTCAATGTCTTCATGTTAGGTCGACAACATTACATTGAACACTTACCATAAGGTAGTATTTTAGATTAGAACCTAGAACCACCTAAGATTATTTGACAATCCTTCCATATAATAGTTTAGGTTTCAAGTTAAACCAAATTCCATTTATTGCACAAATCATTTTGTATCAATATTCATATTTTAAATTTAATTTTAAATGAAACTAATTGAAAACCTTCATGACAAATTTATATAAAACCTTTAATTATGATAAAACAATAGTGAGCATTATCATTTTCAAACTAAAAACATTGTTGGAATCACTTTAATTTAATGTAATCTGATCAACTCTATCTACTAAAATCTCAAGACTAAACATAAACATTTGGTAACAATGTGTGTGTGTGTGTGTGTGTGTGTGTGTGTGTGTGTGTGTGTGTGTGTTTGTGTGTGTGTGTGTGTGTGTGTGTGTGTGTGTGTGTGTGTTAATTTTATTCATTTGATCATTTATGTTTTTAAAAACCATTTTAATATAAATATGAATTCTTAAAATAATCATTATCAGATCATTTAATTTAAAACATGTGTATTCATAATACTATTAATTTATTTAGGTCCTTGACTACAGTTTTAGATTTTATGACTAAGAGATCACTATGGGAGATATGAGTATAAATTTCAAAAAATTGTAGGGATACAAAAAATAGGCATAACACTAATGACCTTGCTAATCAGTTTTGAATATGAAATTGAGTAGCAATCAAATTGCCTATTTTAAGAAAAATAATCTTGAGAGTGTGATCCATGTAACTCATTTCTGAAGCAGTTATGCATAAAACCCTTTTATAATGATTTTTAATAATGAATGAGATGTTTTACTACTGTGTCATGAAGAAAGGAAATAATATAATAGGAGATTTTGGACTGGATACATAAATAAATGCAAAATTCTCAAATATAATTTATGAAAAAAAAATATTAATTCAACAACTAATTATAACTCAGTATATTTTGTTCATGTATAATATAAACTAAGCTTATAAATAATAATATCTCAAAATAACTAAACTTATAGTTGTATTGCAGTATATTTATATTCTTCCTTGATAACATGAATACTTCATCCACTTGAGACATTTGTTGATCTTTTAAATGTAAAAGGCAAATAACAATAAGAAGCAAATAACCAAACAAACTACAAAGAAATAACAAAACAAGAACATAAAAGAAAAGAAGCAACAAAACCAAAAAGAAAGCAATAAATCTAAAAGGGAATTAATTATGAAACAACTTTAAATGATGGTAATTAATTAAATAACGTAATCAGATCTCATCAAGATCTGTCAAGTGAAAAACATTATTTTCTCATACAATTGTAATACGATAAGGACCAATTCATAATGAAACAAATTTATGATGCTTACCAGGATCTTCATTAGATTTTGTCCTAGTATAAAACTAAATCACCAACTTTGAATTTTTTATTAAAAATTTTCTTATCAAAAAACTTTTTAAGATTTTGTTTAGCTCTTTCTAAGTTTTATAATGTTTTTTCTTTTAATTCATCAAGATCTATTAAATCATGTAATATTTTCTCAATAAAATTAGTATCTTTAAAAACATTTTACAAATTAGATCTTGCTAAAGAATTCTAAAGTTCTATTGGTAAAGTTCCTTCAAATCCATATGTCAATATGAAGGGTGAATAATTAGTTTTCACCTTGATAATATTTCTATCAACCCATAAGGCTTTAAAAAATTTAAGATGCCAATCTCGTTTATTTTCACAAACTAACTTTTTCATGATTGAAATCATATTTTTATTTGTTGATTCAACTTGACCATTACCTTGAGGGTAATATTAAAATAAATGACAATATATAATTGAATATTTTACCAAAAATTATAGAAATTCATTTTAAATAAATTAAAGACCATTATCAGATATGATTTCATAAAGAACTTCAAATCTAGATAAAATCTAACTTTTTAGAAATGAAATTACTTCAATTGTAATAAAACTTTTAAGGGATTTGGCCTCAGGACATTTAGTGAAATAATGTATTATTATTCAGATATATCTATGTCCAGATGATGAAGGTGGATATCTAAAATAAAATCAATACCTTATTTCATGAATATTTTTTTATATATCACAAGATTTAAAGGTATAATAGGTAACTTATCTCTACCAAAAAATAATTGGCATGGCATACAAGAACAAACTAACTTATAAGAATCTTGAAATAATGTAAGTCAATAATAACTTTCTCATAAAATCTTATAAGCAATAGTTTTTGAAGCATAACGTCCACCAAAATTTTCTTCATGATAACCTCTAAAAACTTTTTGGGTTTGGTCATGTGTAAAACATCTTCATAAAACACAATCTCTATTTTGATAAAATAATAAATTTTCGAATAAACAAAAATTTAAAGCTTTTAAGTGTAAAAAACATCTTTGTTTCTTATCAAAATTATCAAAACAAGCTTGATTATGAAAATAGAAGAGTAAGTCATGATACCAATCATATTTGGAAAGAATACAATCCCATTTATTCATTTCAAGACCAAATTTAATTTTTTTAGAAAAATCAGATATTTTCATGGTCTTTAAATGAGGTTTTGTGTTGAAATTATCATCAACTGACAAGACCAAAACATTAATGCTTGAAGAAGAATTTTTAGCTAAATGTTTTTCCAATTTGATACCTTTAATAGTCTTTTAAGTTTCAAATTTGAGATCAAAATCTTAAATTTATAATATCCATTTTACAAGCCTTCATTGAATGGTTGGTTGTTTCAATAGATAAGATATAATAGGTACATTAAATCACACTATAAATCTATTTTTCATAAATAAATAACAAAATTTGATTAAAGAGGAAACTAATGAAAAAATAAATTTCTCAATAAGAGGGTACCTAATTTAAACATATTTTAATATTTGACTCATATAATCAACTGGGTTTTCATCATTATCTTCAAATTCTTACATAATAATAACTCCAATTGCTTTTTCAGTGGCATTAACATAAAGAATGAATGATTTCTCTAAATCTAGTTTAGCATGTACTAGAGCACTTTCAATGGAATCTTTAATGTTATTAAATTCTAAATTAGCACCTTCATCCCAAGTATAATATTTATCTTCCTTATGTAACAATTGTAGAGGATTAGACTTATCAATAAAATCTGATATGAATTTCCTAGCAAAATTAATTTTACTAAAGAAAGATCCTAAAATAGATTGATCTTTAGGAGGAGGTAACTCTTTAATGTATTTAATATGTCTAATATCTATGGAAATAACATTTTTAAAAATGATATGTGATAATGTTTTACTTTTAGTAACACTAAAAACTGATTTCTTTAGATTTAAAGAAATATTATACTTTCTACATCTTGTAAAAACTTCACAAATAGGATATAAATGCTTTTTACATTTTTTTGAATGCACGGTGAGATCATTAAAAAAGACTTGAATAAAAATACAAATTAAGTCATCAAATGTAACATTCATATCTCTCTATAAAATAGCTCCTACATTCATTCATTAAAATGACATTTTATTAGAATAAAAATTTCTTCTATGAGTAGTAAAATTTGTTTTATGTCTATCTTCAGGATTGATACAAAAAATTATTATAACCATAAAATTAATATAATAATGACATCATTTTAGATCCTAAAACTTGTGAAATTTGATCTATACTTGGTAAGGAAAAATTATCTTTAACACTATCCTTGTTCGAGTCCTTGAAATCAATGCATAACTTGATATCACCATTTTTATTTCTAACTAGTAATAAACTAGCTACCCATTCATAATACTTTATAGGAAAAATGACACCATCATCAATCATTTTATTTACCTTTTTGTTAATGGTGTCCTTTAATAAAGGGCTAATTTTTCATATTTTCTATCTAATAGGTTTAATACCATGTTTTATAGGTATATCATGTTTAATAATATTAGTATTATAATCTTAAATATATTTTTATGACCAAGTGAACACATAAATGAACCATTTGAATAATTTAATAAATTTCACCTTTTCACTAGCAATACATTGAATTCCTAAATACACATATTTAGGATCCTCTTCTGTACCTAAATTTATAGAAATAATTTGACCTATAATTCACTTAGAAGGTTATTCTATTCTCAAAATTTTGGGTTGATCATTAGGGGTAAACATTGATTACAGACATACTAAACCAATAGGTAATTTATTGGTACTCAATTATGGATAATCTCTATAACTTAATACATAATCATCATGCTTAAAATAGTTGATTTTAATAAATGAATATATGTGTTCATCATAGCTAAAAAGAGGGAAAATCTCATTCAAATCTAGAATTTTAAGTCAAAAATTTTCAGAAAAAGAGAAGTTTGTGATTGGTTCACTCTCAATTAGAGTTGGGCTTGAAGTAAAAACAACAAGCTTATTAGCTCTATTATTATATTCTCTAAGTATGTGAGTGATATTAAAATCTCCAAAATGTTCAAAAAAAGACCAATTTTTTTATTATAATGATGTAAATGAGTTTGGTTAGTTTTATAAACTTTTTGAACTAGCATAACAATTAATTTAGAATCTCTAAAGACTTCTAAATGTTTGATATTAAGCTCAATAGCCTTTTCCAAACCTTAACATAGTGCTTCAAATTTAGTAGTATTATTAGTATTTTAAGTTGATAATTTATAATAATAATGGAATATCTTATCAATAGGAGAGATTAAACAAATTCCAGCACCATTTCCTAGTTGGGAATAGGTTCCATCAAAATATAATGACCATATAATGCTTTTATTAAAGAATTCTTCTTGTTGATTTTCTAGTTCATCCAAGTTCATCAGCTCATAATTTCCAATACTTATTTCAACATAGGTAACAATGGAGGGATTAGATGATTCTATAGGTGTACTAAACCAATCCATTCTTTTTACAAAAAGAATCTCGTTATTTATGAGAATCTATGTAGTATATTTTATAATAAAAGTACATGTTACTTTTGACTAATGTCTTCCTAATAACATAACATAATTTTTAATAATATATAGGATTTAGACATTAGTCATACATCAAATTCTTTCATCTTAATCAATTTGAATGACATAACCTGAAAATTACCATAGCTTTTACTTTGCTTTGAATCAAATCTAGTAAGCTTCCTATTATCAGTTTTATAAAAATGCCTAATTGACCTACAATAGATTTGAGCATTATATTCGTATCTAGGATATAATTATTAATTGCCTTTTTATAAATTTTAACTAAAACATAAAAAGGAGTTATATAATTTGTATGAGGATCCTAATTTTGAGCAAAAATAGACGTTTGTTCATTACTATCTTCTTCTTGTAAGCCTACATCATTTTTAGAATTTAGATTTAGATTCTTAACATCTTCATTAATTTTATCAAGTTGTCCTAGAATTCTAGCTACTTGTAATAATGAGAATCCAATTTTAATTGTAGATAAGTAATCAATTATATTATAATCTCCAACATTAGATTATTGAATTTGAGTATAATTCTTAGGCTTATAAGGTGACATCGAGTATTATTATAAGCAATTGATAAAGAAATTTTTTGTGAGGAATAATTTGAAGAATTATTTTGAGTTCCTTTAATTTTATCTTTAGAAGAAGTATTATTATTTTTTGTATTTTTATTTTGAGAATATTGTAGTTTTTGTTTCTAGTATTAACAACATAAGCACCTTCATTTTTTGGTGGATCATCAAGAGCACACATGTTTATGTTGTCTACTATATCAATAGATATATTATCTTTCCCTTGAGCAAACTTTTTAAATTTCTAAACAACAATACATGAGTTCAGATCATGATCCAATTCATATACATTATAGTAATGAGAAACTTATTTATTTTTACTTTCATTTAAAACAAATAATTTATTATATGAGGAAGGTTTATCATTTAATTGTATTTTAACAATGACCAGTTCATTTCCTAGACTTTGAAAGGGTTTCAAATTTTTTACATTAGCTAAATTTAGACCTATAAAAGACCTATCTTTAAACCTAATACATTTATGTTTATTTTAGTACTCAATGTAAAATGTTATAGTTTCATCATATTTCATAATATCTTTATCCTATAAGGCCATTTTATACTTCAAAGGTAAAGGACTACAAAAGTAAAGTTTAGATAATTTCTTAGAAGGTCTAAGATCATAATGAATCTTTTGATGCAAATTAGTAAATATAGTAATGAAATGATATATGGTTTCACCTGGGTCAATACAAAAATTTACAAGATCATTAACCTAGGTCTAAATCTTTCTTAGCTTTTTCAAAAGATAATTCTATCCAATCTTCAATATTTTTCCAAGTGTTGATAGATTTGAAGGGTAAACTAATAAAATCATGATAAGATTTCCCTTTAAGTGTTTAATAAAAACTCTTAAGAAAATATTTTTACTTGTTATACCAAGAGTAACACAAACTAATTTAAATGCATCTAAATGATCCTTCCAAGATTTCTTAGAAGCTCTAGAAAAATTTGGTATATTTAATCCTTTAAAGTAAGGTAACTTACCTAGATGATTTTTCATGTTAAGTGGATTTCTAAAAATCCATGGATTTAATGTTTATTTATTATTTTGATTCAAATTTATAACCAACTTCATCTTCAGTGAGATCATCTTGGTCTCTATTATTTTTTAGACCTCAAATCATATCATTTATTCTTAGATCTACTTATTCTTCCATTATAAGTTTCAACAATCTCTTATATTTGAATTAGTTGATTTTATTGAACCTGATTAGATTGATTCAAATTTGTATTAATAGTTTCAGAGGGCTTAACTAAATCATCGAAAAAATAATAATAAAAAGAAAATGAGTTTTATATCTAGGATTAATAGCTAAAATTCTAACTATATCTTCTTGAATTTATCTATTTCTATCTGAAACATGTTACTAATTTTCATGAGTAAGATTAGCATACCAATCTACCTCAAATTATACAAGTTGTATGTCTTCATTTATTACTTGCATGATATGTTGATGATTATGAGGATGATTATACCATGGATAATGAGTTAAATTAAATGAAACATCAACTTGATCCTCAAAAATATTAATTCTAGGTTGGATAATATGAGGTCGTCCTCTAAATGCCATGGACAAGAAGAAAATAAAGCTTTAAACAAATAAGATTTCTAAAACCTTTTCCTAGTAGAATCACCAAATTTATTGATAATGAAAAATATTTCATAAACTAATCAACACTTTCATCTATTGCAAAGGTTAAATTAGAATCATACCATTCTAATGGTAAGGTTCTAAAGGTTTGAATATAATCTTAAAGATGCAGGAGGTTTTTAAAACGTTCTAGAAAATAATAAATAGGCTATTTGATATAACATATTCTATTAAAATTAAAAAATCTACTATCAAATAACGAATCATTTTAGATATAAATATGTAATCAATCTTATATGATAGAGAAGATCTTATTAAAAAAATAATCTCTTGAAGGAAAAAAATCTGATTCATAGTATAATTTTGTTCTAATAATAATATTTTGTTGTGATATTATAAATTTCAAGTAGATACCAATATAATAAACAAAGAATCATAGTGATAAAATGAAGACAAGAAATAAATTAGTTTATAGGCATATATTTAATATTCAAGTAAAAGGATATATATAATAACATCTACCAACTAAGCAATTAAACAACAAACTAATTAAGAAAACTAAAAAAATCTAATCTAAACTAATCTAAAAGTAAATAAAACAAATCTAATACTAACTAAACTTAACATTACATTAATATAAGAAACTTAATCTAATAAAAGAAATTATAAATAAACTGTTAAAATTAATACAACTAATTATATTAAAACTAAACTAAAATGAAAATAAATTAGATTAATTAGAAACTAAGCTAAAAATTAGATTTAAACTAAATTAGAAGTCAAAGTCAAATAAAATACAATTTAAAAAAAATATGTGAGTCTCAACAAAAGAGAGTCATCTTAGCAAAATAAATCATTTTATTTAATAAATAAACATTCTTCTTACAAAATATCTTAAAAAGATAAATTTTACAATCAATCAAATCAATAATATGTCATAAACAACAAAGTTTTCATCAATATTTAGGTTAAATACTAGGATTCTATAGATAAGATTGAAAGAAACAATCATTGAAAGATGTTAAACTTGACAAATTCAAATAATCTATTATAAATGATAATATAAAATTGGATATACTTGTGTTGCGTAAGTAATATAATCAACCATCAGATAAAGTATCATTGGTCTATCTTCAGAAGTCATGCTATCTTAGAGAAATTGCATAGAAGAGAGAGAAGTGATTGACTTTAAAATATAATAGTTTTTAATACCTATGGTTTTTCTCCTCTTAAAATGAATCTTTGATTTCTTTTTATACTTACAAGTTGGTTGAAAAATAATTTGTAACTAACTTTAGTTGGTTACTTGTTAACTTTAAATAATTGAGTTTTAAAAGTCAATTAATATTGGTAGTTATAAGTTGAGATTTATTTAAGACTTTTAAAGTATTAAGAGATCAATTATTTTAAATTAGACTCAGTATTTCCTAATGGGTGGGGACCGTCTAATCAACTAATAATAATAATAAAAATAACATTATTTCAATAAACAATTAGATAGTTCATAGTTAAATGAAATTCTTATCTACATTAATTTTATTTCACATATAATCCAAATAAATTATATATGTATGTATGTATGTATATATACATATATATATATATATATATATGTATATACATATATATATATGTATATACATATATATATATGTATATACATATATATATATGTATATACATATATATATATA
This sequence comes from Torreya grandis, assembly GCA_037957365.1. Classification (NCBI taxonomy): domain Eukaryota; kingdom Viridiplantae; phylum Streptophyta; class Pinopsida; order Cupressales; family Taxaceae; genus Torreya; species Torreya grandis. Next base: position 329,710 of record JARHVA010009287.1, read on the forward strand.
TGTGTGTGTGTGTGTGTATATATATATGTATGTATATATACATATATATGTATATATGTATATACATACATACATACACACACACACACACACACACACACACACACACACACACACACACACACACACACACACACACACATATCAGAGTTAAAGCTTATCTACACTCCAAAAATATTATTACTATAGTATCAAAATTTTGAAATGTGCTAAGTGTTATCAAATTAAATTTCAACTCAGATGAAATTTATCTTTATTACAACAAAAATTCATTAGAATCAGATAAAACTTTTATCATTGGTTCTCCCTTTTCATTCAAGAATTCATTATATTTCATCTGAAATATAGGAAATTAAATCAATTTTTTACCTGAATCACTCTCATCATCATCTATCTCCATTTTGATTCACTTCACTATTCTAGTTTATGTTGGAGATTCAAATTTAGCTTGACTATTTTCATGTTTCTTTGAAGTATATGGATGCATGATAGTAAGAGGTTTTTCTGAACTAATTTTCATACATTATTTAATAGGCATCTTTTGAGGTGGTGTAGGCTCACTAGAATAAGATGGCAATGAAAGATTTACAATTTTTTTGTATGGATTGACTCATTAACTTGCTTTCATCTATATATATATATATATATATATATATATATATATATATAAGTTAAAGCTTATTTACACTCCAAAAATATTATTACTATAGTATCAAAATTTTGAAATGTGCTAAGTGTTATCATATTAAAGTTTAACTCTAAAATGAAATTTATCTCTATGATAACAAAAATTCGTTAGAATCAGATAAAACTCTTATCATTGGTTCTCCCTTTTCATTCAAGAATTCATTATATTGCATCTAAAATATAGGAAATTAAATCAATTTTTTACCTGAATCACTCTCATCATCATCTATCTCCATTTTGATTCACTTCACTATTTTAATTTCTATTGGAGATTTAGATTTAGCTTGACTATTTTCATGTTTCTTTGAAGTATATGGATACATGATAGTAAGAGGTTTTTCTGAACTAATTTTCATACATTATTTAATAGGCATCTTTTGAGGTGGTGGAGGCTCACTAAAATAAGATGGTAATGAAAGATTTACAGTTTTTTTGTATGGATTGACTCATTAACTTGATTTGGTGGCTCATTAACAACACTAACTCCTTCCTAATTAGATGACTGAATATGAAAATGATTAAGATTAGTTTTCAACTGATGGGAAGATATACTATGAGAATGGGATCTATCTTTGAATATGTGACCACAAAAACCCCTTTGACCCCTATGATTAGAAATACTAAATGGAAAACTGCTCATCATATTCCAAAATACTAGGTCAATAGCATTTAAATGAATGGACATTTAGGCTCCTCTATTTGCATATCTAAGACCAAACCTTTTATCCCTAAAACCTCCTCTAGTAATTTGCCTATTAGGTGTATTTTGATTCATGTTTTTAGAGTTATGATTCCTTTCCTAACTATTATTGTAATTATTCCTATTCAAATTTGGTTGATATCAACCTGACATTTTAAATACAATTCAAATTATAATAAAAATCTTATCATCATCATTTGACTGAACTCAAAATTGAATATCTCAACTATAAAAGCAATAATAACTACACTTCTATATTTCTAGCTTCTAGCCACTTTACAAAAATTTCTTGTTATATCAACAAAATGAACAATTTAAGGTTTCAACTATCGATATTTGAAACTAAACTTCATTTATATGATTTTTTATTCTTACTAAGTCATGTATCAATATATATATCAAACTTGAAATAATAATAATTACATAAAATTATATTCTTCATAATTTTATCTCAAATACTCTACCATACCTTATTGCATTCTATTCTCACTACTCACAAATTTAAAGCTACACATATTTTCTTAACAACAAATTCATAACCACTTAAAGAAAGATTTCAACATAAGTTATATTCACAATGTTTTAAGCTTTTGATATTGTCATATCTTATTCAAATCATCATTTTGAAAACATGGAATAACATAACTTTATCACTACTTTCCAAAAATGTTAACCATTTTCTTACTACTCTTCAATCTATGACTTTAAAAATAAAACATGAAAAATTCATTTTAATATGTTTGAAACAAAAGCTATTATTTTTTGAGAATACTATATTTCATTCCATCAAATTTTGTATATCAAAATCTTCAATAAAATAAATTCTTAACACTATACCCATAATTTCATGATAAAACCACATTCAAATGATCAAGATTTACATGACAATAACTATTTTGATCTCATTCTTCTACCAAAACTTCATGCATTTATGAAACTTTAACTTTGAAATCCAAACTGATATGATTGAAATCATCATTGGAATAAACTATCAACAAATTGAAAACCCAAAAGGTAGAATATCACATATTTCTAAAAAAATCTCCATTATTCACCAAAATTGACTTCAAAACTATGGATGAATAAAATTATAAATAAAAATACTTTCAATCATATAAATCTCATACTAAAAAAAATAATATGATAAAACCCACAATGAGTACTGATTTTCTAAAAATAGATACTATGAAATCTTTCTAACTGACCTTATCACCAACAATTCCAATAATTATGTATGCAAAATAATTAAAAATAATAATTTGTCTTGTAATAATTTATCAAAAACAACATGCAAATTTAAAACCATAATTTTCTTTCCATGCAAACTATTTACAATGATAAACTATAATTGTCTCTTTGATAATTATTCACTCTTCAACAATTACATACCTATTAATGCACTGTATGTAACTCTCAAACCTAACTAGGTAGAGTATGGCTTCTATTACATGATTACTCAAAATACCTATCAAAAATGAAAACAAATTTTTTTTATACTATAACCCATGAATTAACTATTCCTTTTTAAGTGTTTTTATCTGATTGGTTTCTCAACTCTAGGCTTGTCATTAGCCGAATGTTAACTTGTTTAGAAAAACTTTAAATTTACTAATAAGTAAAATTATTGATAAAATACCAACTAAATTACACAATTAAAGGCATGTATAACTACATTTAATTCTTAAACTACGCTCTTGATTTTTTTGGATCTTAAAACATCCCTATCATGCTTCACATTAAACTCACTTACCGTTTGAGATACCAACTTTTCAGCTTTCCCCATTCATCATTAATGATATGAGCCTCAAATTTTACCAATATCAAACATAACTTAATTTCCAATAATTCAAAAAATAAAAATCATCCCATGTCCATTTCAAAGTCCTCATGTTAGGTCCACAACATTACATTGAACACTTACCATAATATAGTATTATAGATTAGAACCTGGAACCACCTAGGATTATTTGATAATCCTTTAATATAATAGCTTAGGTTTCAAGTTAAACCAAATTCCATTTATGGCACAAATCATTTTGTATCAATATTCATACTTGAAATGGAATTTTAAATGAAATTAATTGAAACCATCATGACAAATTCATATAATACCATTAATTATGATAAAACAATAGTGAGCATTATCATTTTAAAACTAAAAACACTATTTTAATCACTTTAATTTAATGCAATTTGATCAAATCTATCTACTAAAATCTCATGACTAAAAACAAACATTTAGTAATGATGTGTGTGTGTGTGTGTGTGTGTGTGTGTGTGTGTGTGTGTGTGTGTGTGTGTGTGTGTGTGTGTGTGTGTGTGTGTGTGTGTGTGTTTGTGTGTGTGTGTGTGTGTGTGTGTGTGTGTGTGTGTGTGTGTGTGTGTGTGTGTGTGTGTGTGTGTGTGTGCGTGTGTGTGTGTGCATGTGTGTGCACGTGTGTGTGCGTACGGATGTGCGTGCACATGCGCGTACATGCATGCATGTGTTAATTTTATTCATTTAACCATTACTAATTTTTGAAACCACTTTAATTTAAATATGAATTCATAAAATAATCATTATTAGATCATTTAATTGAAACACATGTGTATTCATAATACTACTAATTGACTTAAGTTTCTGACTGAAGTTTTACTTTTTATGACTAGGTCATCACTATGGTAGATAGGAGTATAAATTTTATAAAATTGTAGGCATACAAAAAAAAGGCATAATAGGAGCCATAAAATTTTAAGTGAATCCTCATTCTTTATTTGGATCAATAATTACACCCAAAACATGGAAAATTAAAAACAAATCTTCCTCTATCACACAAACCAAGTCTTGGGTAGTAATCCAAAAACTATGGGATCCTTATAAAACTACCAAAAAATACCATAAATATAACTATGTGACCCTCACCACATGATTTTGGATATACCCCAATTTCAACTAGACCCAATATTAGTTTTCAAATCCAAGATATTAAAAGTAAAACAAGGTTTGACCAATATATCAAAAAAATATGTATCCTATAATATTGCCTTAGTATATTTTATTTACCTCCACCTTCCACCAACACTAATAAAAACACCCTTTTAACTTCTCATAAATTCACAATGGCTCATCCAAAGATATATAACACAAACCAATTCATTATTGGATAGCAATCCTTTTCCCCTAAGTCCCCCATAAGGGAGGTTCATAATATTAACACCAATGCTTCACAAAATGAGCTCATCTCCACCTTATTGAGGTGTATTCGATACCTAAATAGTAGTCAAGCCCCTCTAAACCAATGAATGACCTCTTACCTCACCAACCAAGGTCATTCTTATTCTATCTCCATTCTATTGATAACTATTTAACTACCATAATACCAACCTAATACAACTTCCACTAGCTAAGTACTAAGTTCTATTGGAATTTATTTCTCATGCTCCCATCTAAATAATGTGGAAACCAACACACCACCATTCACTACACCTCCTAGATACATGTTATTCAATGTGCCTCATGTGTATGTTCCACCATTACAGGTGTCAACTACTGCTCTTATTTAAAATATTTAACAACCTACTATAATATTCTTTTCAAGTCTACCTAATGGGACAACTACTTCCTAACATATTACTCTTCATCCTCTTAACCCACACCTTCTCTTGATATTAGTTTTTTACCTACTTCCTACCCAACCCCTCTCCATAAAGCTTACCCTTGCATACATTTAGTATATTTATATACCATGGGGACCTATTAATAATATATTAAGTAACCCCTTGACCAAAACATATAAGGAGTCCTCTTACCATGCACCCACCTAGAATCGCCAAATATATATTGGTTGGGAGATCTCAATGCACATGTGAAAGCATATACAAGTTACATTAGAGAGATGTTACCTTGGGATGGGGTAGTTTTAAATATATTACCAAAGACACTCAAGGTTATTTATCTATATCGATATTACCACCACATTAAAGCTTACATCCACACCTTCAGATAATGGCTAGTTGATTTTTTCAAGGATTTTGACATGAACAAATTTCTCAAAACTAGAAAATGGTTTTTCTTGCATATCAAGAAAAAATCTAATGAATCTATCACTTATTTTATTATGATATGGTGAAAATTATTAAGTCTCTCATCTAGTGCCCCACATATGGATTAAATGGATTTTTGAGATCTCTTTTTACATTCTCTCAACAAGAAAATGAGGTAGGATGTTCAAACATTACCTTATAGGTCATATGAAGATATACTTGAGAGTGTTATTAGAATATATTATGTGTCCATCAATAGGGTTTATATAATATATGGATATAATAGGTGAATAACATCCCCCAAAAAAATCAAACCAAAATAACACCAACAATTGACACCCAAAGGTTATGAACAAATACTATAATGCCACTACATATGGTGTGAGAAATCAAGTAAAAAATATAAACATGTCAAATAACAACCAAAATAAACACATTAATAATAATAATCTCAATAACAACAATGGGAGTGTGAGGAACCAATACCCTCCACCCATTGTTCATGTGGTGGATTTCAACCATCTTTCACCTTGGGCCAATTAATTTTAGAACCAGTTTAAAAATTAATTTAAAAATGGTGACCACAACCTATAGTTCTAGAACCAACACTTTTAATAGAACAAAAACTAACAAAATTTTGATATACAAAACCAAAATCTAAGTCATAAGGATTATGATCCCAATGAGTATTATATTTTTCATATATTTATTATTCATGATACTCATCCCTAAATGGATCCTAAAAATTCATTCAAAAACACCTCAAGGACTAACACAAACCTTTGTAGATATTTTTTTTGGTAAAACTAATGCAAATCCCAAAATTCATCAACAAGTTGAATAGTGCCCCAAAATTCCAATTTAAACATATACCAAAACCCATTTCCTAACCACCAATAATGAAACATCTGAAATAAATTACATGATAGCCCAACTAACCAAACATTATTGA